>OZ038484.1:44779080-44789080 GCA_964036315.1 Acanthosepion esculentum
ATGTATTAGGATTACTTACAGTATTTAAAATTATTTATTCTTATCGAGTATAAGTAAATATTATTTTATTTTATTTTATGTAAACTTTATGACAATGACGGCAAAGCTGGTTAAATTATTTCACTAATTCAATAAACTTTTATTTATAAATTTAGTATTATAAATGTATATATGTATGTATAAAGGACATTTAATGTTCAATATTATATTCTAACTTATTAATTTCATATGACTTTCGGTGTTCACTTGGATTCTTTTCAGTGTTTGAATTGCTTTGAGAGAGGTGTTATGGTTAGAGTACGTTTTATTTAATTACAATTTTAAAAGATGTTTAGGTTAGAATCTGTTTTATTTAATTTCAATTTTAAAACATTTTTAAAAATTCTACTTTCAAATTTAACTTTTAAATTTAATCGGCTATATTTCTTTATAAACCAAGTAAATGTAATATAATTATCAACATTATTTAAAATTATTTATACCCATCAAATATGAGTATGCATAATAATCAGGTAATTTTTTTTTTTTTTTTTTTATATAGATTATTTAAGGATTATTTAAAGAAAACCTTTGGCAATGACGACATAAAATAGCTATTTCGTTTCTCTGATTCAGTAAATTTTTATTTTTTATGAACTTAGTAATATATAGTTTCTCATGTATGCATAAAGGACATGGGTCATTTAATGACCTACATATTCTAGCCCTTCTTATTAACTTCCATTTCACTGTAGGTGTTTTATTGAATTCTTTTAGGTGCAAAAAGTACTTCGAAAGAGATGTTTGACTTTTATACTTATTTATCCTAAACGAGGATTGATGTTGGTTGAACCTCTTTTTGAACTATATGTATATAATCATGAGCTCATTCTCGTCCACTTCAAAACAAAAACAATTCTAAAATCTTTCCATGCCTATTGTTATTACGTTATTCTCTTACGTTTATTTAGTAAAGCTCTGAATTTCATTCCGTTCTGCGTTTGTTGCCTGGTACCATTCAGTTGTCTGTTTTTGTTTATTTTTGGCTTTCTATCCAGACAGCCTTTATTTTTAGTTTCTATCCAATCCAAATATAGTTCTCATGATCTGTTCACTAATCCATGTTGATCGCTATGGTTTCATAGTGCAAAAGAATGAAGAGACCTTAACTACTATCGGGCGTCGATATTGCTAACTAATATATCCAATTTATTCTCAAATATTCTTAAAATAAAAGACTAAGAAATGAGTTAGATGAAAACCAGTCCCATGAAAAATATTGTCTTGTCAACAATCTAAAATAAATTGATAAACGGATCAAAGAAATAACAAAAAGATTTGTTTAACTCTCCTTAACTCTAGGCAATTGACTCAGTAAAAGATAATTTTTTTAATAAAATATATATAAATTATTCTACTTTACATGCTAACCACCAATTTGCCACTAGGTGGCATGCCACTAGCATTTACCGCTAGTGGCTCGCTGTCGGAACGCCCGTGAGTTCGTCTCGGTTATGTTACCACTTGCGGGCCGTTAGTGGCCCTCAGGTCGCCCGGCGGTGGATGCCACCAGAGGAAAGCTGGCGTTGCCATCGCCAGCCCTCAATCGGGCCACAGGCTGCTTACGTGCAGCGTAATAATATATATGATATTAATATTGTTATAATTCGACAATTCAAAGCGACAGATAAAATAAATTTTCGAAAAGGTGTTTTATCTCTAGTAATACTCTTTTCACTCTGTGTTTCATTTCTTGTCATAATTTCCATGATTAGAAACAAAACGTCGCTATTGATATTATATATTAACTAGCAGTATAATCCATCTTCGACCGGTGTTTCATTACTGGGAATTTTTGCCGTTCAATTGAAGCAGTTTAAATTTAAAGTCAGCCCACCCGAACATTTGGGTTCACTCAGACATGGGTTGACAATTTGAATTGTAGGGGCCTGAAAAGGGCTGTTTTTGCGTTCTCAATCTTGCAAGGAAGGAACCTCTTCCATGGGCCGTCATAATAATAACATACTATAATTTTTATTTATAATATTTATATATATATATATATATATATATATATATATATATATATATATATATATATATATATATATGGTATAAAATAACAATTGGAAAAATCTTAGATTTTGCCGACGCGTTTCGTCTTCCGACTTTTTCAAGGCAAAAATTGAAATCGAAATATCTCAGTTGTTATAGTTATATTAAAATCCAAATTTGAAAACAGATGCTTCTGTCCATGCCTTTTTTTTTCTGGTTAATGTAAATTACTTTTATAGTAAGAGATTTTTTTTTCTATGTCAACAATATAGTTAAATTCCCATATCAATTATATGTCTTGTTCACAGAATTGATCTGGGAATTTAACTAATATATATATATATATATATATATATATATATATATATTCTAATATCTTTTGCGTTAGATTTCAACTGTCTAAATTGATTGAATGCTGTTTTTTACAGACATTAAAGTTTGCCTTTGATTTTTGCGCAAATTCTACAAAATTAGTTCTATCGATTTTTCATCTTCAAGGTTGTAATTTTTTCCTTCAAATGTTAGTGATAATTTTATATTCGAAACATATATAGTGTACACATTTTTTTCTTATTAATTCACCCCAAGCAAAGCGATAAGAGCCACTAAGACAGAAGGGTGCTATTGGGAGTGAAAGAGAATTAGAAGACATTCGAAGGAACCGGAAACCCCAATCCTAATTAAGGGGTGAATCTCTCCTCCTGTTCTAAAAACAGAGGATGAGTGTGAAAACGACGATAGGCGAACCTACCTACCTACCTATCTATTTATCTATCTATCTAACTAACTGTTTATATTTTCTATTTAATCAATTCACCCCAAACAAGGCGATAATGCTACTAAGACAGAAGGGAGCTACTGGGAGTGAAAGAGAATGAGAAGACTTTAGAAGGAACCGGAAACCCAATACTAAACCGGAAAAAAAAGGGATAAAACGCTACTCCTGTTCAAAAGACGGAGGAGGAGGGTGAACACAACGATTAGCGGATCTATCTTTCTATCTATCTATCTATGATCTTATATTTATCTATCATATAACTTTGTAAAATATTGATTCAATTATATTGATATAGTACTACAAGTTTTCAGTTAGAAACACTGTTACTTTTTTTATTGTTATATATCTATCTATGTTACTCTATCTATCTATCTATCTATCTATCTATCTATGTCTATTAATATGTCTCATTCTATTAATATCTATCTATCTATCTATCTATCTCCAGCTGTTCATGTCTTCTTTTTAATCAATTCAACCCAAGCAAAGTGACGATACCAGTAAGACACAATAGTCTACCGACAGTGAAAGGGAATGAGAAGACTATAGAAGGAATCGAAACCCAATTCTAAACTGGAAACAAAGGATAAAACTCTATTTCTATTCAAAAGACCAGGGAGGAGTGTGAACCGGGTGTTAAATTAAACTGTTTATTCCTATATTCATTAGCTCTTCCCCTTTTTTTCTTTCCTTGAGAGCTATTTCTCTATATCTATGCCACTTGTTGAAGCACTTTTCAAGCATTTTTTCCTTTTCTGACATCTTCTTTCACTTTTTCCAAATTCATTTTCGTGTCTTATATTTAGTTGATTTGTTTATTTTATTCCGCATTTACAATGTGATATCTTACTATTTATAACCGCATTTCACTACTTTTTTGCCATCAGTTGTAATGATATTGTTGATTATTACATCTTATTGATATTTCTCTCAGTTTTTTCCTGTTATCTCTGCTGTTTCCTTAATTATAGTTTCCAATTTGCTATTCGTATTTTCTATCTTATTTTCGTTATTCACACAGGTAGGAATCTATTCTTGTTCTCTACCTGAATTTAAGTGATGTTCTCTCTGACCTTATTAGAATATGTTTACTTGCTGAGAATAATTTTGCTTCTGTCAAATTTAAACACGAATTTAACACTATAATCTACCATTTTATGATTACTCCCCACATTAAATTTGTTTATTATGAGAGAAAGAAAAAAAACAAAAAAAAAACTTATTTTTCTTTTCTGTGCCGGTTTTGTCAGCAAATTATGAAGTCAAGTTCGCTATTGGAATTTTGTATGTTTTCTCTATTTAGGCATTTTCCAAGCTCATTAAAGGATTCTTCGATTTTGAAAGATGTATTCACAATTTTTATTCGGTGACTTTCCGAGAACTTCACTAATATTTCTTCTAACTTTACTTACCTTCCCTATTTCACACGAGAAACCTCTCTCTCTCTCTCTCTCATATATATATATATATATATATATATATATATATATATATATATATATGAAGAAATATAGTCTTAAGGTGTGCTATATTTATAGGATAAAGTGCTCAATATCAGAGATAGAGCGTGTGTAAATATAAATATAAACGTGAACATAGAAGTCAAGACTTAGAGGCGACAGTCTGTTTGATGCTTTACGCAATCGTCAAGCCACGAGTGCTGTTATTTTTCTCGGCTATTTATATATACAGGTGAGTGGTGCAGTGTGGGTAGTCTATTTTGGCGGTTATTTTACCGGAATCGTTTATTTGTTTATTTATTTGTTTGGGTTAAATTTTTTGGGTTTTCATTATTTATTTCTATTTTTATTTCTTATCTTATATATTTATTTTTTATTTTAATTGCTGTTTTTCTTAACGTAGTAAAAATTTGTTTATATCGCTTATTTCATAGTTTTGTTTTCGTTTGGGAAGATAAAGCTATTTATTCAATTTTGGGGTTGATTGTTGTAGTTTATTCTAACTATTATTTTGGCGGGAGCAGTTTTTAATTTAAATAAATAATAAATAAATAATTTTAATTAAAATAAATAATAAATAAATAACCCAGCAGAAAAAAATAACAGCACTCGTGCCTTGACGATTGCGTCTAACATGAAACAGACTATCGCCCCTAAGTGTTGACGTCTTTGTTCACTTTATATTTATATTTACACACACACACACACATATATATATATGTGTGTGTCTATGTATGTATGTATGTATGTATGTATATACCTTTCTCTCTCTCTCTTTCTATATATATATATATATATATATATATATATATATATATATATATATATATATATATATATATATATATATATATTATGAAATGGACAAAGTCCGGAAATTATTATAATATATTTTCTGTTTATACGTTACTTTGATCGATACAATTATTTAAGTAAATGCTCTGTTTACAATAAACAGTATTAATCACATTTAATTTATAGTAATTTGGAATTTGCTAACCAGATGTTTTCTCGGTACCTGAGTGGTATAGTGCGTCAGATTAAATGTAGGACACAGGTTCCATTCCTGTCGGAGGGCACATTTTCTACGAAATTTCTCGGACATTAATTAATTAATACTGTTTATTATAAACAGAGCATTTACTTAAATAACTGTATCGATAAAAATAACGAATAAACTGAAAACACACACACATATATATATATATATGTATGTATATATATATACAGTGTGCGATGGATTAATTGTCATCTAAACTAAGCAAAAATGAAAAAAGAACACGGACATCCCTTTTTAACAGACAAAAATTATCTTGAAATGCCAAAGAGAAAATTTATTTAATAAAATCGCCATTGGCTTTAACCCCGGTCTGCAGACGACTTCGGGATCTTCTGCAAATCTTCTGGACTCTCTCCTATTTTAAGGTGGTGAATGCTGCCATAATCCTTGCCTTCAGTTCATCTTCGGTGTTTTGTTGGTCACTCTCAACTGAACTCCACACATAATAATCAAGGGGTTGAAGTCTGGGGAGTTAGGTGGTCAGATCTAAGGGGTGATTTTGCAGCAGAAATTGCCTGACATCCATGACTGGGTTTTCCTGTTTGTGCGGTATTGTGTAGAGTCCTGTTGCTAGACATCGGGTCTTCCAGCAACAACCTTCTTGATCCTCCTCAAGGAACTTGATCTAGGCCTCGGTGTTGAGTGTGAGAACTTCACAAACAAATTCGGACGATCTTTTCTTATCAGGAATATCAGAGTGGGTGTTCCGTTCAGTTTACCATCGTAATCATTATTAGACGGAATGAATTGCTGGTGGTCTTTCTCCACAGACGGTGTGCAACTAACCCTACTATACTGAGCAGTTAGCAAAATCGAAAACGAACAAAGAACATGCACGAAATTAAAACTATAAAATTGCGACAATTTACCAATCGCACATTCATGTTTGTGTGTGGGGGGGTGTTATATATATATATATAACGGAATGGGTAAATATTCGTTGCTCTACGAGAGAGCAATCATATACAAAAACATGAAAGTGTCAGAAAAAACAGTGGTCAATGTAAAGTTATTGAGCTATTTAATATATATATATATATATATATATATATATATATATATATATATATATATTACGCAATATACATAGTACCTTACACTAATTGCAGAAATGTAATATATTGGGTATATATATATATATATATATATATATATATATATATATATATATATATGAAAAAGAAGTGGAATCTGATGCGAAAACTAATCACGACATAGCCAAGTGTCTCTTCACCTAATTTTAACTTTTGAATGTCAGAGAATTGTGAAACTGGTTAAATTACTCTAAATAAGTATTACTTTATGAGATATATATATATATATATATATATATATATATATATATATATATATATATATATATATGGATGTGTGTGTGTGTGTCTATTAAGAGTGAGAATAGCACAAAAACACCACTTCAAAACGGTTTAACCTTTGCCTAAATGAGGAAATAAGGATAACCGTCATTCTATACGAGATAAGCTTCTAAACAAAAGAACAGAACATATTTCCTAATACAAAAATGAAAATAAATTTCTTTGGCTTTAAATACAACCACATCATGTCCCAAAATACACAACTGTCGCAATCTTAATATATGCTTTAGTCTTAATATCAAAACATATAAACACAAAAAAGGCAAAAAAATAAAATAAAATAAAATTACATATATATATATATATATATATATATATATATATATATATATATATAGATGTAATTTTATTTTATTTTATTTTTTGCATATATATATATATATATATATATATATGTGTGTGTGTGTGTGTGTGTGTGTGTGTGTGTGTGTGTGTGTGTGCGTGTGTGTGTGGCCGATAGGTTACTTATTATTATTTTTAGTCCGCGTTTTATACTGATTGCCGTAGAACGAGTTTCTTCCGATGAATACCTACCCGAAATTCGTATAAAAGAAACACTAGCGAAAATGTAATCACGCTTACTAATTGAAAAAAAGTTATTTACTGAGCTTAAATTTTCTGACCCAAGTTTGAATTTAGCCAGTGAAGCAAAGTTTGACGGCATGTACTGTACGGTCGGAAGGTGCTGGTTTGCCATACATTCAAAGTCGCTTACTTTAGCACAAAACAGCAGTACACACTGTGAGGATCGAACCCTCCACCCTAGAAATATCCTAGCTGTGCGAACTTGATAACTTTCTCCACATAAGTAACGCTCTTTTAAACAGTTGGAAACTATGGAAAAATTCGTGTAAAAATTATCACTAAGATAAGAAAAACATTGGATTAATACCAACATCAATAATTATTTTTTTATAGACGAAGTGTAAAACTAATTATACATTTAAGTAGGTGTTTTGGTGTCCTCCTTCTAAGAGTCTATGTTAGACTCTTTCGCCTACTATAAGTTTAGTAGGAGAGAAGGTTTGGAGAACTGGGAACTGAATAGATTGAGCGCTAGTTCATTCGATACAATCTCACTAATCGTGTAATACTCCTCTGGTGTACTTACTGTTTAATATACGATATATCTGCAAACCTGATTTTTGTTATTACTTAACCATTTACACCATGTTCCCAACAGTAGGTGAAATCAACGCAGAGGTACGGACATAGAACGATGGAGACTAGATGCTTGTTAAAGTAGCTTTCAAATGTGAAGAGGGTGTTAGTGAATTTTGGAAATCCGAAATTAACGACATAAAGTATTTTTTTTTCTTTTCATTTCCTTCATTTGGTTCTGTCTATATTTACGAGATATTGTAACTATTCTCAGTATTTACATTGTTTGGACTGTTGTCCTCATCTTTGTTGCCATATTTACCATGTTTCGGCCGTTGTACGCTCCAGCCTTCTTCACATGATTGGAATTTCGAACTGAATCTTTTAACCCCCCCCCCCCCCCGAGGTAGATTTTTCTAGTTTCACGTGTCATGCCTTTTCCTGCTGACTCAGTTATTTCCCTTTAACTCAACTCTCGAAGTTCATGTTATTGAAGTCTTTGGGGTTAAGTCACTGGATTCAACTAGCGCTCTTATCCACTTGAGGACCTCAGTGTATGAATGTTTGGGACTTATAAAATTAATGTCTCTGTAATCATTTTTTTTTTTACCAGAGCTTATATTATATTTTTTTGTTGTTATTATTGTTTTGTTTTTTCTCTAGATTCTCCTTAATTTATTTCTATGCTTGGCCGGCTTAGGAGTCTTTTTTTACCGCGCATATGTGCTGATTCTTTAAGTTGTTTTTTTTTTTTTAATTTTTCAGTGATGTTCTCTGTCTATTATTTCAACGTCATCCCACAGGGGGATTTTTTGTTCATTTATAACTTGTTGTGTAAGTTCAATTAAATAGCAAAATGGTAAAAGAAAAGATTGTGAAAACCTAACACTATTTTCAGTTTTCTCACGATAGTTCTTAATTTAGATTTTAATGTTTCCTGTTGGAAACATCTTTTCTTTTCTTTAATTTCCTCAGACTTCCTACAGAACTTCTGCATAAATCTCTAAGTAACTTTCAGTTCCGTATGTATCATGTGCTGCTTTCTGTAAACATTTTGTTAGTGTCTTCCTTCAGTGTAAAAATTAGCATCCTAGATTAGACAAATGCATAATAACTACAAAAACTCCTAGCAGAAAGAAAGGACTAACAATTTATTTATCGATTTAATTTGTTTTTTTCTGGCTTATCAACCTTTTTCAGGTTAATTCAACATCAGAAAATAATTTTAGGTCGCACAATTTTGTAGTGATAATATTGATTTATTGATAAAGTCTTACTAATTACCCTATAGCTGGAGGAAGAAGAGATGGATTCATATCTTTCCAAAGCGTATTTGAGCGTAATGAAGCCGAATGGAATTAGAACTTGGCTCTCCAATTTACAATTCTAGGCTGTTACCCATTACACCACCACAGATCCAAATTTTCAGCACCTGGTATCCTTAAGCGGTCACCCGTCTAGGTATAAAGCATGCTTGACCTTGCTTATCTACGGTGATTTTACAAGAACCGGTGTTATAACGCGATAGGTTAGTAATCCTACAATTAATTATGAGAAGACACACTGTATGGTCTTCCGCATCAGAGGTTGTATATTTAAAGAATTTGTGATCTGAAATTACATCGGAATAATCAAAGAGGCCTTCCAGAAACTAAGCAAGTGTTAGCTGTTATTTAGTTAGAAACAAAGAAATGAGTATCTGTCTATATCTCTGACATGAGGTATTATGATTACTTGCATTATTTACATTATTGGGACTGTCATCCTCATCACCATATTCACCGATGTACGCCCCGGCCTTCTTCAGGTGATTGGAATTTCGAACCGATCACTTTATTTCGTCCACCGAGTTCCACGTGCCATGTCTCTTCCAGCTGTCTCAATTATTTCCCTTTAACTGAACTCTCCAAGATTTTGGTTCACCACTTCTCTGGCCTAGTCTTGAACTTACAACTCTTTGGGTTAATCACTAGATCCACTGGGGCACAAGGACATTTGTGTATGAATTTCTAGGATTTATAAAACTAATGTCTCGCCCACATTTTTTTTTTACCAATGCTCATATTGCAATTTTTTCTCTTATTATTATTTCATTTTATTTTCAGAGCTTATATTGCAATTTTTGTTGTTATGCATTGCTTTTCTCTAGCACTCCTTATTACTGTTTCCCATATTGTATTCATTTCTATTC
>OZ038484.1:44799080-44804080 GCA_964036315.1 Acanthosepion esculentum
AATATTAGAAAAAGAAACCAAAGAACCCCATCTAAATAGGTTTCGCATTTAAAAGAAACAAATAAACCACCAACAGTGAAATGGAAAAAAATAAATAGAAAAGACATAAATAGAACATCAGTTAATAAGTTTTAACAAATAATAATAAAATCAACATAGCCTGGGAAAAGAAGCTATTGTAGGCAAACAAATAACTCCCACCCAAATCTCATACGACCCCAAAACTTTGACATATAATAAACATTCACACTTTCACCACAGTAATGACCCTTTGATAACGAAAGAAAAGAAAAACAGATTATACATCCATTTCGAACCGATAAATAAGTAAAACATTTTTTTAGTTAGTTATTCTAAACATCGCTTGAGGATGAAACTATACTCTTAATTTGAAGTTTAATATTGAAATCAAAATTTAGGACTGAGACAAGTTTAAAAACAGAGTAATTTCTTTGTCACGATGGAATAATATTTTTTTTAAATAATTACATATATATATATATATATATATATATATATATATATATATATATATATATATATATAGTTTAATGTATGCTAGAGTTAGGGGAAGTGCTCAATACCAGTGATAGAGCGTATATAAATATAAAAGTGAGCATCGAGGCCAACAGGCGACGGTAACAAACAGCTTCATGCTTATACACAATCGTCAGGATATATATATATATATATATATATATATATATATATATACTAGCAGCATGGTCCGGCGTTGCCCTTGCTTCATTCAAAAATCGTACGACTCATACACCAATCGCTATCACTTGACTTAAAATATTTTTGCCCTTCCTTGCCTTTAAAGGAGTGCCCTTTGCCGTGCTGATGTTGCTACATGCCTTACTTCTTGCCTATCTCACACTGCGAATGTTTTCTAAGCTCTATACTAAACATTAAATCTGTTACGAAAAAAGAACTAAACAAAATGAACACAAAACAATCAGCTTTAAAAAAGGACTCGTAACTGGAAAAACCGAATGAAAAAAGAATGTTAACAACAAATACATATTCACGCCCAACCCAGTTCTGCGGAATCAGAATCAATGTTGAGTTTAAGCAAGCAAATGAACCAATTGGAGTAAAGTTCCATGCAGATTTACATTTTCCCACTTGTGACGAATGCAGCTATCGAATTTTTTTGCATGCTAGTTAACATTCGTGTCAGTCAGCTGTTGGCTCTCACGCTGGCCAATAGAATCTTTATGCCTATTCGTGGACGCCAGCTATAGGCTCTCACGCTGGCCAGTAGAAAATGGTCGCAAACTACATGAAAACTGCCGATGTGAGTTGGGAAATGCAAAGACGGTATTGGCCTTCCTGCATGTAAATTTTGGTCCAAATCCGTCGAAAACTACGGCCGTGCATTCCTTACACACACAAACACATCCTGCATTTTATATATATATATATATATATATATATATATATAATGATATATCTGGCTGCATATATATGCGTGTATGTATGTATGTATTCACGAAAATTCATATAATAATATAATAACATATACATGTGCATGTGTTTGTCAGTTAATACTACTTTATAAAATGTATGATTGGTAAAGATTCTTAGTTATAATAAGCGGCAAAACGTTACATTCAAACTAACTTCACACAGGCACACAAATATGAACACACACCCACTCAAAAGCTCATAGGCACTGACCCTAAAGCACACAGACACTCACACAGTCTTTTCCCCCCTGTCTCTCTCTCTCTGTATATATATATATATATATATATATATATATATATATATATATACACACACAAAAACACACACACACACACATATATATATATATATATATATATATATATATATATATATATATATATATATATATATATATAGTGAAAGATTCATTCCAAATACATATATATATAAACAGGTATAGTCCTATTAGTGGAAACATATGTAAAGATATATTTTAAATTATTTCACTCTATGCTAGGCTTTTCTGCTACTAAGATACACGGACTTACTGGGAAGGACTTGTATACAAATAAATATGTATGTATTAACAGACATATGTGTTACATATATATAAATATAAATATATATATGTGCATATATATATGTACTAATATGTAAGTATATATGAAATGTATAATCTATACAACGTATAAATATATATTTGTTGCTCACAGTTTGGTGGCAATATATATTTATTTATAATGGGTATATATATATATATATATATATATATATATATATATATATATATATATATATATATATATATATATATATACAGAGATAGATACATACATACATAGACACACACATACACACACAAACACACACACACATATATATATATATATGTGTGTGTGTGTAAATATAAATATAAAGTGAACAAAGAAGTCAACACTTAGGGGGCGATAGTCTGTTTCATGTTAGACGCAATCGTCAAGGCACGAGTGCTGTTATTTTTCTCGGCTGGGTTATTTATTTATTATTTATTTTAATTAAAATTATTTATTTATTATTTATTTAAATTAAAAGCTGCTACCGCCAAAGTAATAGTTAGAATAAACTACAACAATCAACCCCAAAATTGTATAAATAGCTTTATCTTCCCAAACGAAAACAAAACTATGAAATAAGCGATATAAACAATTTTTCTTACTACGTTAAGAAAAACAGCAATTCAAATAATAAATAAAAAATAAATATATAAGATAAGAAATATATATATATATATATATTATTTGTAGGTACTCATTTTGGTTCGTTTATTGTACATTGAAATCTAAGTGGCATCAATTTGTAGAATGTGCCTTTGAACAAAATGCCTACTAAGCGAAATATTGTTAAACTCTGTGAGATCCGGCTTCGCTAAAATCATTTCAGATTATAAATGGATGAAACGTTGCCTTTAAGCTAACAAATATCCTATTGCATCAAGCAATAAGTCTTAATAAGATTGGATTGAAAAAGTTTTCTATAATATAAACCAGCCAACTTGGAAAACAATGCCTACTTTTCCTTACTCGAGGTTGTATAACATTAAAGCCTATTGTCCTTCAAGAGGAAATAACTCTTGCCTTTGGTCAACTCATGACTGCATGCATAATAATAAATGGGAAACCCGTCGGAGGCAAGGACAATATGACATGAGAAACGCATTCGAGAACCAATCCGCGTGAGCAGCGCTTCCCGCGAACGTAGACGCCACTTCCGTTTGAAGATGAGGAATGTTCAATGGGAAAATGATTACTGGTTAGTGATACTTCAATAAGCTTCTTAGATACATGAATGGGAATAACTTGGGTACGTTTGGGCCCCTTGGCGTGTGGAGAAAGTCGATGAATTATCATCCCATGTTAAAGAGAAGGCGTGAAAGTTGAATCAGGATTGAAAATATATCATTATCTCCCCTGGAATCAAGTTTCACCCGGTAGTATTAATTGGGAAGTATCTAAGGCGGTGTTTGGGATTACTGGGCTTAAATTCGTTATTGTATTCTGGATCAGGAATTTTGTTCAAAGATTTTCGTCTTTTAATCTATACCCTGTGTTGTTATTATTCTATTGTTCTTTCAATAGATGTAGCGCCCTTACACGCACACACACGCACACACACACACACACACACATAAAACACACACACACACACAGACATATATATATATATATATATATATATCTTAAGAAATAAACATGGCATAAACACACACACACACATAAATATAAACATATGTATTAAGAATTATACATAATATCTTACAGTGCAATTCATGCAAGATATTATATATATTTTTAATAAATATATTTATATATATATATATATATATATATATATATATATTAAATAGCGTTGTTACTTAACATTGACCAATCTTTTTTCTTAAATTATAGAGGATTTATATATTTGTATACGATCACTCGCTCGTATACTTACCTATATTTACCCATTTGGTTATATATATATATATATATATATATATATATATATATATTATTTAAAATGATGTATTTACAGAAATTACCATGTTTCAGAAGGAAAGACTAAACTTTAAATTAAACTTAAAATTACAATTTTTGCCCCATTCTTAAGCGATGTTGATTTACTTACAAAAAATGAGTGACATTTTTTATGCTAAATAGTATTATATATTTTAAGTTGTTGGTGGATAGGGATTACAAAATTTCTAATTTAATATGGAGATTGTAAATATAAGTTAAGAGTTGGGCAAACTATAAAAAAAACAGCAATTTTGTGTGTATGTGTGTTTATGTGTGTGTGTTAAGTAATATTCTGCTATCGAAATGATTTTAATAGCAGCCGTGTCTACGGGTCAGTGAAATGCCCAATTATAATGAAAAAGCCTCACACAATGTTTATTTTTGTGATGATTTGACTATTTTTCTAATGTCCTTTTCGGATGTTGGGGATCATGTCTCTCCAGTTCAGAATTTATCTGTGAATTGAGTTGATTTATTCGTAGAAAATAGGGGAGTGGACCCCCGTTGTTTTTTTCCACGGGTTCGAGTTCAGAGTTTCTCTTCTCTTAAACTTGTTGCTGCCAGAGCCCGGGGAGTCTAGTCTACTCTGCTATTTTACCAAGTGCTTAACGGAGAAGAGATGGATTCATGCTTCTCCCTAGTACATATGTGCAAAAGTGAATGCAACAGACAAGGCTGGAATTTTAACACGACTTGCCGACTCCACTCTCTGTACTAATACCAATTGCACTACACGCACACCTGTTTTACGGTTTGTAAATTACCTATTGTTGTGTAGGCGCCCTTGAAATCTACTTGATATGTTACATGTTAAACGCGGAAGACACTACTATTTACTCATGCCTGAAAAACAAATCTAGTGTGGCCGACAAAACTAACCTGGCCGTTTGTCTTGAAAAGCACCTCCAATCGTTTGAGGACTGGGGCAGGAATTGGCTGGTTAACTTTAATGCCTCAAAAACAAAACTGCTCTCTATTACTCACCTGAGAGAACCCTCCCTGCCTCCCATT
>OZ038484.1:44809080-44839080 GCA_964036315.1 Acanthosepion esculentum
AAAATTTGCATTAGTGAAAATATTTTCCAGAAACCAAGCAAAGTACTAAGGCATAGAAAAATCTAATTACATGCGAACAAAACAAAAAGCGTGATGAACTGCTATGTAATATCTAGTTTCAAATATTGAATGCGATACTATTTCCTCACAAATAAATACGAAACTTGAAGCGACAAAGGAACGGTTATACCGGCGAATATTAAGAATAACACGGTAGGAACATCCGAGCAATAAGGAAGTTTTAATGAAAATAGAACTTACAAGGAAACTTACAATTAGGAAAACTTAGCAGGCATTTCTCGAACATAATGAGAAAAGAAGGACTAGAAAATGTAACGCTCACTGGACATATTGAAATCGCGGTGCCGAATTAAAGAGGTAGTATTAAAGGTCATCAAAGATTAAACAATTAGATGGCAAAAAGATGGAAGTTATGGAGAGCCATGACCAATTATATTCTGAAAGGTCATGACACGATAAAAGAAGACTTGAAATCATATACTAGGCGCTTTGTATTGAAATATTACATTAGGCGTATTTCTGTGCCTTAAACGTGAAGTTTAATATAGTGAAGTCACTGTCTATGCATACGTCGTAATTCGACGAGAAATGTTTTATGCATGACATTTCCATTTATAATTGGTTTTCCGTTTTGTGATATTGGATATTGCACATGATAACTAATGCTTGTTGTTTATACAATGTATAAAATATAATGATCAGGCAAAAGATTTTTATTAATATTTTAACTCAAATTTTCTTTTCTTGAAATCTGACGCATTTTTCTATCAGTCAGTCAGTTATGTCCCATACGTGATACACACTTGTGCGGTCATGTCTCTTTCGATTCATGACTGACTACGCAGAAGATATTGCCACAGGAGATTGACGTTTCTTTCTGCACTAAACAAGGCAATAGGACCCAGTCTGTACTGTTACCTAACACACAGCTAGGCGGACACGTTTTTCTATCAGTCAGTCTATAAGGTGCCATTCGTGATACGCACTTGTGCGTTCAACACTCTTACGATTCATGACTAAGAAGATTTTCCCACAGGAGATTGACGTTTCTTTCTGCACTAAACAAGGCAATACGACCCAGTCTCTACTGTTACCTAACCCACAGCTAAGCGGACACGTTTTTCTCTCAGTCAGTCTATAAGGTGCCATTCGTGATACGCACTTGTGCGTTTTACACTCTTACGATTCATGACTGACTATGAAGATTTTCCCACAGGAGATTGACGTTTCTTTCTGCACTAAACAAGGCAATACGACCCAGTCTCTACTGTTACCTAACCCACAGCTAGGCGGACACGTTTTTCTCTCAGTCACTCTATGAGGTGCCATTCGTGATACGCACTTGTGCGTTTTACACTCTTACGATTCATGACTGACTATGAAGATCTTCCCACAGGAGATTGACGTTTCTTTCTGCACTAAACAAGGCAATACGACCCAGTCTCTACTGTTACCTAACCCACAGCTAGGCGGACACGTTTTTCTCTCAGTCAGTCTATAAAGTTTCATTCGTGATACGCACTTGTGCGTTCAACACTCTTACGATTCATGACTGACTATGAAGATCTTCCCACAGGAGATTGACGTTTCTTTCTGCACTAAACAAGGCAATACGACCCAGTCTCTACTGTTACCTAACCCACATCTAGGCGGACACGTTTTTCTCTCAGTCAGTCTATAAGGTGCCATTCGTGATACGCATTTGTGCGTTCAACGCTCTTACGATTCATGACTGACTAAGAAGATTTTCCCACGCGAGATTGACGTTTCTTTCTGCACTAAACAAGGCAATACGACCCAGTCTCTACTGTTACCTAACCCACATCTAGGCGGACACGTTTTTCTCTCAGTCAGTCTATAAGGTGCCATTCGTGATATGCACTTGTGCGTTCAACACTCTTACGATTCACGACTGACTAAGAAGTTTTTCCCACGCGAGTTTGACGTTTCTTTCTGCACTAAACAAGGCAATACGACCCAGTCTCTACTGTTATTAACCCACAGCTAGGCGGACACGTTTTTTTTTGTCAGTCAGTTAAGTGCCATTCGTGATACTCATATGTGCAGTCATATCTCTTACGATTCATGGCTGAGTAAGCAGAAGAGACTGCCGTTTATCTCTGCACTAAAAAAGATTATCGGACCCAATTTGTACTGTTAGTTGACCCACTGCTAAAAAGTGAAAAGATTTGCACGTAATTGAACGTAACGGTTAGCAAGCTTGTCTTGTTAGATTAGTTACGAATAAAAAATGAGTTCAATCCTCACTAGATGTCCCATACTTTCGGCCTTGTTCTACATCTAAGCTACGCTTAGAAAATCAATATTATATAAATACAACTTAAGGTAATTAGTAAATTCTTTACATACATGTAGCAGGCTAAGATGCTCTAAAGATTATTTATTCCGACACTCACAAGCTGGCACAAAACCTATTTGCTTCATGCGTTCTTTTTATTCTTAATTTTAATATCTATTCTCAGTGCATACTCCAGTCTTGTGCCGTCATTCTATATCAAACATTGTTGCCAATAATAATCAGAATTAAGCAAATATCTTAGAACAATTCTGATGCAAGATAAAATGCTTCACTAATAAATAACTGGGACACATAACATTGAATAACGCTACATAGCACGCGATATAGATCGACAATTTTGGAAGCCTTATCATGGATTCATATTTCTCGCAGTAGATTCATGTATATTTATATATAGTGAGTCGACACACATTAAGTAATTTATATTTGTGACCTTAAACTAAGTATTAACAATATAGACCCCGCGCAATAGAATATTGATTAGTGAGAAGCCGGTTATTGTTGTAGAGTTCGAAAATCTGGAACTTAAATTAGTGAACCAATTCAAATAGCTTTGTTTGGATATCAATGAATTGATCGATTTATTCATTCGTTTTCCATGGCTTATCAAGAGTTTGCGAGTTATTTAAAGCCAGATAATATTTTTAGATATTTTTACGAATATTTCTTGGAGATAATAATGGTTTAGCCATAAGATTCGCCCATAAGAACAGGTGGATTCCTCTTTTCCCCGAGGACATTTGCGCGTAAGTGAATATAAAAAACCCAAATGAAATTATTATCTCCATCACCCGATCACCCAAGCTTACAGCATTTGGTATTCCTAAGCTGACACCCATCTAGGTGGTGACCAGGCTGGACGTTGCTTAACTTCGATTATCGTACAGGAAACGGTGTTTAAACGTGACGTGGCCGTAAGCCGAATATCACTGAAGATGTTTCCAGAATAGAAATCATTTCAAGAGCAGCGCGAACAATGGCAGCTGTTGCAAAACTAAGAAGTATCTGGAAAGCCAAGAACATCCGCCTGGAATCAAATAATTCAGTTGTTTCGAGAAATTGGCCGTTTCAATCTTTCTAGATGCCTGCTAATCAGGAGCATTAAAAGCGGAATTCCAGCGGAGAAGAGAATCATTAGAAGCGAGATTCTACAGAACCAGACCAGTCATCTGATACGTTGAGCACATGACAATTGACTCTGTACAAAACACAATTATACAATAAAGGCCCATTGGAAAAATAGATATCCACCGTTACGAAGACCATATATAACAGCAGTATTCCATGCAAGGGGGAATGGTTGATTTATAGATTTGAAGGATGGATTCGGGCGAGAAAAACTTTTTGGCCCGACACAGGGAACCATCTTTCCTTGCGGTGGATGAAGCAATTGATTCAATGTAATTGTTCAATCTCAGGTCAGCGGACAATGTGAGACCAAGCAGTCGCAAAGAGGTGCTCTCGTGGAGTTGAGCATTAAACATGCCAATGGGTGGCAGGGATGTTTCTCTGTGGTGTGGTGAGTAATAGAGAGCAGTTTTGTTTTAGAGGCATTAAATTTAACGAGACAATTCCTGCCCCAGTCTACAACAGATTGGAGGTCCTTTTCAAGACTAACGGCCAGGTTAGTTTTGTCAGCGATACCAGACTTAATATTGAGGTAAGAGTAGATAGTAGTGTCGTCAGCATAGATGTCTACTTGGGAACTGATGGCATCGGGGAGATCGTTAATGAAGATAAGGGACAGAATAGAGCCCAGGATAGAGCCTTGGGGAACAGCTGCGTTTGTGGGAAAGAACTGGAGGAGAATCCGTTAAATCGACCTTCATTACAGGGTTTGACAGGAATGATCGTATTAAGTCAAATAATCGACTTGAAATTTCGTATTCCTTAATCTTACGAAGGAGGCCTGTGTGCACGAGCTTCTCCGTTATTGTGGAATGATTGGTAAACAATGTCAGTTATGGCCGTGAGCACATCAGCTTTAGAACAGGAAAAGCGGAAACCATATTGCTTATCAAAGAGTAGATCATGGGATATGCTCACGTTTATTCCCAGTTATTTAAATAATGATATAATCTTCACGAATAATGTATTTACAAAAATACATGTATATAAATATTTAAAAATGCTATGTCAAACTCCGTGCTGCTGTTGTGGTTATAGTATCAACCTTTCCAACCACTTTTGAATTCAGAAGTATCCTTTTGTTAAAATGGCTGTCATCCAATGTTAGAGAGTAGCAGTTGCTCTCCCATAACTTCTTTACAGTGTTGATGTCGCACCAGACTTAAATATTTCTGGCCTTTTAATGTTTTCGTACATTGCAAGTTGCTCTCTTTATGCGTGGTAGAATGCTCTGACGTATTTCTTCCATCTTTGAAGTATTTTTCTTTATCACCATTTCCTCTTGATTTTATACATCCTGTCGATGAGCATACCTTTTCTCCTGTTATTTCTCTGATTCTTTTAGGCATTTCTGCTTTATCTGCCGATGTTAATACTTTCGGTGTCTGAACACTTTTCAATCAGTCAATTCTCACCTGAATTTAACGCCATAAAAAGCAACAGTCATAATTAAAAGTATTTGCCTTAGAAAAATAAGTTGAAGAATAGATACTGGAACAGATGGAATGCAATATACATATCTTGGTAAATACGAATATATACAATTTACTTTGAGTGCTATATTTAAAGGTATTCTTCAGCTAACTACCAAATAACAGAAGTTAAGAAATGGTTTGGTTTTGTTTTGGTTTGGTTTGGTTTAGTTTGGTTTGTTTTACAGCATATCAACTACAATTTTTTTTTTCGTAAAATGTGTTGCTCGTATATTCTTCTTTTTTCAAAAAATTAATTGCTGGTAATATTTTTTTTTTTTCAAAAAAAATTATCACTGGCAATAATTTTTTACAAAGTATTTCTGGTATTAAAACATATTTTTACACTTTCATAGTGTTTTGACCCCATTTGGGGGTCAACTATTTGCTCATAGCTGGGACCCTAACAGGGTGGACCTGGAAAGACCAGCAATTAAAAGGTAGTTCCACGCTCCAAAAAAATTCTCCTTATCAGAGGCCTTGCTGTTGGACGTAGTTTATGGTCTTACCCAGGTCGCGGACGTAGTTTATGGTCATACCCAGGACGCGGATGTAGTTTATCGTCATACCCAGGGCGGTTAAGAAATGTGGTGAAGAAAGTATATACAGCAGTTTAGTATTCAGTTCAAAAAGCGATTAATTATTAAATTGTGTGGACTTCAATGAAAGTATTCGTCACGTGATGTATTTGAAAAAAAAAGAAGCAAACAATTTTCAAACATACATTCATTTGAAATAGGAACAAGTCAGCTTAAAGTTTATAGCCTCGGATTCAACTTTCATGTTATGTTTGACGAGAGAAATAGGATGCAAACGCTCAAAAACTTTCTAGCTATAAAATGAGCAATATTTCAAAAATGTTATTACGAGTGTAAATAATAAAAAAAACACTTTTAAAAATAGGTCTGATGGTTTTTAAATGATTGGTTTGTTTATACGTTTGCGTTTAATACACGATACGTTTGAATGTCCCAAATTATTCATATACGACACGTTATACGGAAGCACCGTATATACTCGTTTACAAGACACTGATTTTTCTTGCATGAATTTTAAACTTGTACAAAATGTATTGACTTGTGTATAGTACAAGCGGTCACCAGAAATACATGATTTTTAAGCTCTTCAAAAAACAGAATAACCTTTGTACAGTGTGACTCCCTATTTTTACGTAAAAAATTATAAAAACTCGCACAATATTATAAGTATTACAATAATCGACACACGAAGTCTACTATCTCCCAATTTGTATTTGGACGATTGTCCTCATCTTTTTGTTGTTAACACAACTTTTCGGCCGTTGTTCTCTCTGACCTTCGTCAGGTGCATATTTGTTATGGGACATTAACTATAACGACAGTGAACTCTTCCTGACACTATAAATACTGCGCCTCTCAAGTAGGAGGAGTGGGAATCAAGTCGAGCCAATAGTAGTTCACTCAAAACCAGACTGACAGTCATACTAACACCTTCAACATCTTGTATTATTATTCGGTGTAATATATCTTTATTATTTCTACTCTTGTGTTCGTGTTGTTCTTCCTTGGTCCTAACATTGGAGCATAACAGTGGCGACGAGGAGATTGGAGCATAACAGTGGCGACGAGGATATTGAAGAAACGAAGTTCTACGCGGAGATTCTAGGATATTGAAGAAACGAAGTTCTACGCGGAGAATCTAAAAAAAAAAGAAAAAAACTTTTTGCTATCGGTCGTCCATAACAGAGGCAACGGAGGTATTGAGAAAAGAAAACAAGTTCTACGCGAGAAAAAAAAAGATTAAAAAAAAGAAAACATTTTTTTGGACACCAACCTTAAGAGTGGTAACGAAGACACGAATTGAATTCTACGCAGGAAATCTTTTTCGTACTAAGGTTCCAGAACAACAGGCGACAAAGACCTGAAGTCTACAGTGAGAAAAATAGTTACACAAATTACGGTGTAAACATGGGAGATTTTCAAGGAAGCCGTGAAACTTTTAACGAAATTATTTAGTCCGAACACTTTACTATTCCACAAAAGGTGAAAATGTTTAAATCTAACAAAAAAGAATAGCGAAGACTATATAACATTCACTTCCATAGTAAACAAACACTGTGATGACTTTAAGTTATCTGAACACAGCCCGAACAATTTTAAATGTTTGATATTCGTCCAAGGCCTAGTTTCGACTAAAGATGCGGAGATCAGACGGAGAATTCTAACAAAACTTGAGAGTGAACCAGAATTGATGCTACAAAAATTGGCTGAGGATTGTCAGAAATGTATAACCGTAAAAAAGGACTCGAAAGTTATCGAAGAGTCTGGCGTCGCTCACATACGAAAAGTACAACGACAAACACGGTTTTCTCCCTCCTCAAAAACACCAAACAAATTATTTTACTACAAAAAGTCAAAGGAAGAAGCTACAACCCAGTCCATGTCATCGCTGTGGGACTTTGCATTGGTACAAAGATTGTCCATACCGCTAGAAGACTTGTCTCTCGTGCAATAAAGTGGGACATAAAAGTTCTCATTGTAGAACTAAGAAAGAAAGCAAAAGCCGAGTAAGAGTCACTAGAACTGACCAAGCGGACGAGATAAATATACGAAAATACGTACAAGTAGAAATGTTAAACAAAAAAATCAGACTACAATTGGATTCCGGATCAGATTTAACCATTATTAGCTTACAGACGTGGAAGAAATTAAACAAACCAACCACGTTGTAAACCGATAAAATAGCCAGTTTGGTAACAGAGAGAAAAATCAAAAATAGGGGGAAATTGTCACAAATGTGACATTCAACGGAATGATCAAGAAATTAAAAATGTATTTTCTAAAAAATACGGAAAATTTATTTGGAACTGACTGGATGCAGAAATTTGACCTATGGGATTTACCGATAAATACGTTCTGCTAAAAAGTGAAAAGTTTATCGACCGAGGCAGAGAAATTAAAGGAGAGTTTCCCCTAAGTATTTTCAGCCGGCATCGGGAGGTGTAAAAAAATGGCAGCAAAAATCGAACTAAAAGAAAATGTACAACTCAATTTCAAGAAGAAAAAAAATGTACCTTTCGCATCATTAGAAAAAATAGACAAAGAGTTGGATAGACTCGTGAAAACCAGTATATTGACAAAGGTGGAATATAGCCAATGGGCCGCACCTATGGTTTACGTGAAAAAGAAATCGGGTGAGATACGAGTATACGCCTATTACTCGACGGAATTGAATGCAGCGATTAAGGATTATCACTATTCTCTCCCTAGTCCAGAGGAAGTTTTCACAAAATTGAACGGAGGAAAGTTTTTCTCAAAGATAGACTTGAGTGAAGCATACCTACAAGTACCAGTAGATGAGGAAAGCTCGAGGTTGTTGTGCATAAACACACCTAAAGGATTATATAAGTTCCAGAGATTACCATTCCGGATCAAGGTCGCGCCGGCGATATTTCAGCAAATAATGGACAGTATGCTAGGCGGACTGGATTTCACGATTGCATACATTGATGACATCCTGATAAATATAAAAAATATTGAACAACACTGGGAACACGTTCAAGAGGTTTTCAGGCAGATACAAAACTACGGTTTTAAGGTAAAGGAAAATTAATGTGACTTCATTATGAAGGAGATAAAATATCTCGGCCATATTATAGACGAAGAAGGAAGAAGATCAGACCCAGAAAGGGCAACGGCAATAAAAAAAATGCCGGCTCCAAAAAAACGTAACCGAATTACAAAGCTTCTTGGGCTTAGTAAATTACTATCAAGAATTTATTCCAAACATGCACAAATTACGCGCACCCCTAAACGAACTGTTGAAGAAGGAAAAAGTTTGGGAATGGTCAGACGAATGTCAGAAAACTTTCGACAAAATCATTGAGACTCTAACAGCAGATTTACTTTTAGCGCATTATGACCCAAAATTGGAAATAATAGTCGCGAGTGATGCGATTGCCTATGGTGTTGGGGCATGTATACTTCCTAAAATGCCGGATGGGACACTAAAACCCATCGCGCATGCGTCAAGAACGTTGCTACCAGCCGAACAGCATTACTCGCAAATCGAAAAAGATTGGCTGGGGATTATTCTTGCGGTTACGAGATTCCACAGATATATTTACGGTAGATTTTTCACCTTACAGACGAACCACAAGCTGTTATTAACAATATTTGGATCAAGGAAAGGTCTACCTGTCTACACAGCTAATAGATTGCTGAGATGGGGGACGATTTTATTAAACTATAACTTTAAATAGGAGTATCTTCCATCAAACAAAATCAAGCATGCCGATGGTCTTTCGTGACTAATACTAAAGAAAACGGAGCCATTGGAAGATTCCGTAGTTGCATCTCTACGAGGTGAGGAAGATATTAGAACATCTTTATGTAGCACAATTCGAAACCTCCTCGTCACACTACAGGAAATAAGAAATGAAGCAGTTAATGACGAATTTATAAAGCAAACGAAAACAAAAATTGCAGGAAAAGACAAACATGTATCAGACAGTTCTTCGTTATGTGATAATGTGCTACTATATAATGAAAAAGTTGTAACCCCGAAAACGCTACAAAGGCGAATCCTCAAGTATTTCCACATGGGCCATCCAGGAAAGAACAGGATAAAATCCTTAATGCGAAGTTACGTATACTGGCCAAACATGGATCAATATATTATGCAAATGGTGGACAAATGCAAGGGCTGTTCCTTAGCAGCCAAGGCACCTCCAATCAGCCATAAGCCATGGCCTAAGACAGATCGACCATGGTCGAGAATCCATGTAGATTTCGCAGATCCATTAGATTGTTTTTACTACTTGATTGTAGTAGACAGTTACAGCAAATGGCCAGAAGTATTTCCTTGTAGAAAACTTATTTCTGAGACTACAATAAATTGCCTTCACGAGCTGTTTGCTCGTTTTGGAGTGGCTGATTGTCTAGTCACCGATAATGGGACACAATTACAACTGCGGATTTTCAAGTATTTTGTGAAACTCTTCAGTTGAAACATATCAAATCCCCGTCATATCACCCAAGATCAAACGGGCAAGCGGAGAGTTTTGTAGATACACTAAAAAGAGCACTAAGGAAAGCTTATGATGTACCAACAGAAAAGGCTTTACAACAATTCTTGCAAGTATATAGAATTACACCGAACAGTATTACGCCATCGGCATTATCACCGGCGGAAGTAATGTTCGTGCGAAAAATTAGATCGGTATTCGACAAATTACTGCCAAAATAGAAAAGCAATCACCAACGTCGTTTGTACCAAAAAGAAAATTTAACCAAGGAGATAAAGATTTTTTTTAAATGTACAAAAACAATATATCCTACTGGGAGCAAGGTACAATAGAGAAACGAATCGGGAACGTCATTTACTTAATTCAGGGTCCGAAGTTCTCGCATAAAAGGCACTTAAATTAGATCAAAAAGAGGCTGTTAGAGGATTCTAACGGTCTACCCCAGGAAGAGGAGGAAGTGATGGACACAATATCTGACACATGCAATATGCAAATGCCTCAGGAAATTTCAGAACCGCGGAAATCGAGCAGGAAAATTAAATTTACAGAGCTTTTGATGATTAATCCGAAAAAATATGAAAGATACCTGCGAGGTAAAAGCCTTGAGAGGGGGTGTTATGGGACATTACCTATAACGACAGTGAACTCTTTCTGACACTATAAGTACTGCGCCTCTCAAGAGGGAGAAGTGGGAATCGAGTCGAGCCAATAGTAGTTCACTCAAAACCAGACTGACAGTCATACTAACACCTTCTACATCTTGTATTATTATTCCGTGTAATATATCTTTGTTATTTCTACTCTTGTGTTCGTGTTGTTCTTCCTTGGTCTTAACCTTGGACCATAACAGTGGCGTCGAGGATATTGGACAATAACAATATTGATCAGTATAACCTACGGGGAAATCTGAACGGAACCCTTTATTTAATCTACGAGCGTTGACTGCCTCGTTCCACTGCCCATGTCTATGTATATCGTCTGGCTTTTATTTTTAGTACGGCTCAGTCTTTACTCCTTTTCTACTGAGTTCAAGCACACACTGCCCAACACAGGAATTAATCTCACAATCACTATGTCGCTAAATGAACGAATCAACGTTTTAATCGACAAGGACATTGTCCCGTAGCCGTATAAAAAAAGAACTAGACGAGATGTCACTAGATATGGACATTGGAATGAGAATAGTCTACCCGTTGTTAAATAAAACGTTCAGTATCGGATTATTTTTCTGAGATGAAGTATTATGTACATTATTTACATTATTCGGACTATTTTCCTCATATTTGTCGCCATATTTATTACAACGTTTCGGTCGGAGCGTACAACGGCCGAAAAGTTGTAATAAGTATGGCGACAAAGATGAGGACAACAGTCCGAATAATGTAAATAATGTAAAACGTTCAGTTCATAATTCCCTAGAGCTTACTCGGATCAATATACACCTGTGGAAGTCCGGAAGGTAAAACGACAGAAACGTCGCACGAGTAATAACAAAGATGAGGATAGTAGTTCAAATATAAATAGTGTAAATAATGATAATTCTTCATTCCAGATGAAAAACTGAGTACATATAAACCCGAATGTTGATTTATAAATACCGTATGTACTCGCGTATCATACGACCTTTGAAGCCCTAATTTTGAATCTAATTTGAATACACTAAATGGATATCTAGTTTGGTCAGCGGTATAGCCAGGACCAGCAGTAATTACGCTAACTTTATATCTCGTGTACGATGCGACCTCCTAAAAATTAGCTTCAAAATTAGGTTTTAAGACTACTTGCTCAGTTAACTTGCTGCTGTAATAGAAAACGAAAAATCATTTCTAAAATAAATAAAGAAATATTATTTTATTTTTGTTTTCGTTCATAAAAATCAATTATACGATCTATACATTTGATATTTTTTAAAATGTATGCATTTTCATTTGAACTTATAGTTTTATGTGGATTTCAAAGTTTAAAAGAATCAAAGTAGAAAAGATTTCTATCTGTATTTTCAGAGATGAGGTATTATGATTATTTGTATTATTTATATTATTCGGACTGTTATCCTCATCTTCAGTGTCATATTAACTATGTTTCTGCCGTTATACGCGCCGGCCTTCTTCAGGTGATTCGAATTTCAAACCGAACTCTTTATTTTGTCCGCCGGGGTAGACTGTTCTAGCTCCACGCGCCATGCCTCTTCCGGATGTCTCATTTATTTCCTCAAGGACACATGGCGCACTGGATAAAGACTTTGGTTAGATCCAGTGACCAGACCCGAAGAGTTGTAACTTCAGTACCATGCCATGGCAGTGGTGAACCAAAGCGTGGAGAGTTGAGTTAAAGGGAAATAACACAGAGTTCTAGTTCCACGTGCCTTTCCTCCGGCAGAGGCACGGCACGTGGAACTAGGACTCACTACCCCGGTGGAAGAAATAAAGAGTTCGGTTCGAAATTCCATTTACCTGAAGAATGCCTGAACGAACAACGACCGAAACGCTGCGAATATGGCAATGAAGATGAGGATAACAGTCCGAATAATGTAAAATAATGAAAGTAGAAAAGATCATATGAAACATCTTATCTCAATAATTCTATGAATTTATTTGATTAAGATTCTCCATTAATAGAAAACTCTGAAAATATTTGCATCAATCCCTTTTCGCGATATTCTTAATCAATACTCTGGAAATTTTAGGATCCCCCAAAATGTAATATTCATCTAATTGTTTATGGCATTCTGGAGAGTATTGCCTTAAAACAGATGCATGCATTTTTGAGCTTCATTAATGCCCTACCTCGAAAGAAACATGTTTTAGTTTATTGATTCTAACCTACTTTCCGGGTGTTTCCAGTCTCCTTTCTTCCTGTTGTAATTCATATTTCCTGTCGAGATGCATTCTAAGTAAATCTAAGCAAAGAAATTAGGACTGTCCACTTTCTGTTCAGTCCTAATTCACTCGTCTAAATATTCTCCCCCATCTCGCTGCAATAATTACACCGCGTCCATTTCATGGCGCATTCATCTTCCTGTTCTTGGACACGAGTCGAGATCAGCGTCTGTAAATTGCCAACCTTACACTTCGCTTCTCATTACTGGCTTCTTAGATGCCAGGTATTTGTTCCGATTCTCATCTCCCAGTCATTATTTCCATTATATTCCTTCAATATAATTTATACTGCGTTCTTCTTTCTGCTCAAACCAGTCAAATCACTGAGTACTGGATCGAACCCATTGGCATCTGAAATCCATTCTTAATAAAGCAATCATCATTGCGATCGTTCCTGTTTAAAGGATCACGACACAAGACCTTACGCTCAGTGAGGATGAAACTCATTTCACTAGTAATCATCTTTACCACTAGCGATGTAAATATTATGTGACAAAATACACTGATAATTTAGTAAGGTTTGGCCTTGTCTTGCACAAGGTAGGTGTTCTGAAGCTCTTAATATGTATGTATGACACTACAGAAGTAATTATTTGCATGGTTAACTTAGTAAAAATGTATCATTAGTAACAGCCTTTCTCTTTCTTTTACAAAAGAAATCACTCAAAATAAGGCAGGAGAGCCATTCAAGTAGATACTTAGAATCGAAATTGTAATCATGTATGAAGTCTATGATCTGAATAGATGAGAAAGTAATAGGGAGTTGTGATTACAATAACATTTTTCTTACATTGAAACACGGGGGAAATATGGGTGATACGAATCCATGGATATAGCCTGGTTTGTTCAATAAGTCTGAAGTGGAGCTATATATTCTGAACATTAACCATGGAGATAGTGACAGAATAGCGACAGGCTTGCAAATTTGTGCCTATATAGAAAAGTTTATAGATTTACGAAAAAAAAGTCTTCCTTCACTAGAAAACTTAAACGATTCTGAAGTCAATCAATGCTGGTGAGAGAGAACTAAGCATCTCCGGCCTAAATATGGTAGCAATGCGCTATTGTTGGTGTGATCTGACTCTTGTAAATTTACATCATGCTGGACGGTGTCAGCTACTCCCTGGAGTCAAATAGTGAGCCCACCATTTTTTTTCCTGAAACATCATTTCGTCTGGCCCAATCCCAATGCCATATACATGAAGCGGGCAAAGTATATGAGATTATATGAGATTTATGACCACACATGGACTCCTTAACCGAAATAGTCTGTTACATAGCATTTCCTTTTCTTAAATATGACCCTTCACCATTTCCTGTCTTTTGTTATTCGATGTAAATCTTGTTCAAACTTATTAATTAGACAGCTAGCTGCTTTCAGTAGATATGCTTCTCCGTAAGGGGAGCCTCAACATTTTTTCTCCAACATTTGTGGTATTCGTACCAATTCTGTAATCTAGAGTCATTTCTATTGAAGCATTATCCAGACATCCTAGCGCTCTGCGAAGCTAATTTACACTCTTCTCTCTTTCGCACTGAATTCTGTGTTTCAGGGAATATTCCCCTTTGTTGAAACAGTTCTATATTATAGGAGCAGCAGACCATAATGTGGCAGAAATATTCGAAAAATGGACGAAGGATATACATAGATATGTATGATAGATTCTGGAAAAAAATAGTCTAGCACGACATAGTGAACCAAATTTCTTAGCAATGGATTCAAAATACCTGGCTATATTTCTGAGATGAGGTATTATGTACACTATTTACATTATTCGGACTATTGTCCTGACCTTTGTCGCCATATTTATTACAACGTTTCGGCCTTTGTACACTCCGGCCTTATTCAGGTGGTTGGACTATCGAACTGAACACTTTGTTTCGCTCACTGGGGTAGAATATTCTAGTTCCTCGTGCCATGTTTAATGGATGTCAGTTATCAGTTATCTCCTGTTAATTCCCTCTCTGAAAGTCTTCCACTGCCTTAACCGGGTATTGAACTCACACTTGGGTCCTGTCACTAGATCTAACTAACGTCTTTATCCACTGTACCATGTGCCCTTGAGGGCATCCATTAAACGTGGCACGTGCAACTAGAACAGTCTACCCCAGTGAGCGAAATAAAGGGTTCAGTTTGAAATTCTACCACCTGAAGAAGGCCGGAGCGTACAACGGCCGAAACGTTGTAATAAATATGGCGACAAAGATGAGGACAGTAGTCCGAATAATATAGATAGGATTCAAAATAGTCTTACCACTTCATGTCAGCCGAGAACGTTAGCCTGAGGAGGCGCAAGGAGTCAGTCTCCTTTAGGTTAGCATTAGCCATGGAGTCTGACCTTGGTGATTAGTTTTAATTTCCATGTTTAGCTCTGTATAAATCTCAACTCGTCCTGATTTTATTTTTTGAGAAATAGATTATTTTTGCTCATCTGTGAAAATGAAAAAGGTGGTTTAACAGTATTTGACATGCAAGATATTTACTCAGGGGTAAACAGCGTTAAATTCTGCAAATGGCAAAGGCGCACACATCAGTATATAAATAGGCAGCAAGTGACTTATTAATGACTTTAAATCCGATTCAAAGACTCCAATGACAGCGCTACACTGTGAATCTCAGTGCGGTAATGAACGTTTATTTAATCATTTCACCACAAGTCTATAAACACATTAAGACGTAAAGGGTTACTGAGAGTGAATAGAATCTGAGAACTAAAAAACATTACCAAGTAGAGATGGGAAAGAAAAGAACAGGTTTTAAGTATGCAGATGACGACGATTGAAGATGCATTTATATTATGAAAGATCAAAGTTGACTGCTAAGCAAGAAGCTGAAAAAATATTCCACAAATGAAAAGTGCAAGTGTGGAGACTGTTACCATAGATCTTACAGTTACATCTAACAAGTTCAACTGCAAAAGGATGAGTTCTTGCTAGCAATCTAGTACTACTTCTAAATTGGCAACGTGGTCTCATCAGTTTATAAATGAGTTGGCTAGATGTAACCGTAAGTTCTATGCTAACTGCTTCTTCTCTCGCACTTCTCATTTGAGGAATCTTCTTCCAGCTCCAAGCTTTACCGCCTACTTTGATCTTCAAAAATTTAAATGCAATGTCAATCGCTATCTACTGTCTTTCTGATCACACTTCTATTGTTCCCGCTCAATAATAATGTTTCTGCGTTCTGATTCTTCCACACTCAGTAACCTCTGACGTCTTAGTGGCTTTACTACTTTGGTTGGGGTCAATTCGATTGAAAACAAATATGTTAAACTCTAATTGGTCAAGATTATTCTAAAATGGGAGGCCTTCTAGCTTTGGTTTCTGAAATAAATATGAGTGATGTATTGTTCAAGAAACCTGACTAGTGATAGCTGATGAGTGGGTGAATGAAACCTTAAGAAAACAGTTACGTTACCACTTTAACAATACTAGTAAAAAAAACAGTTACTCCGTTTTACACCGAGACTTTATTCCATAGAATCTATGATGCCATTTAAATTTAATGAGTAATGTTCAATGACTGCTGTTTAAAAAACAGCTTTATTTTCTGAAAGGGTTTTGGGTCACTACGTTCTATCCAATATTTCTAGAAAATAATAGAAAATGCATGCAAAATATACGGTCGTTTAGATTTTCTTTAGGAGATGTGGTATTAATAATTGATGATTTATGTCAATACGCTTCGAAAATACCTTCACTGCAATTCTTTGCAGCTTCGATATAACTAAAATGGCAGGTCTCTCACTTTGTTGCGTTCGCTTGGAAAATCAAATACATGGAAAACAAAGACTAAAACATTTGAAAATAAATAATAGGAGACGTCGGATATTTTCATTGCTTTTGAATAATTGACAGACGGGCGGATGAGTGACAACCAATATGAAAAGCTAAAGAAAATCAAGTCTTTTACACACACAAACACACACACGCACACGTACACGCACGCACACACACACACACACACACACACACACACACACACATATACAAATATAATGAGAACGAAAATAATATGAATTCAAACGTTTATAACATTAACTTAAAAGAGGGCTCAACACAAAATGTAGAGCAAGAGTTATTTATTATTTCATTACATACGAACTAACAAGTAATAACTACAAAGATATATATATATATATATATATATATATATATATATTACATACGAACAAACAAGTAATAACTACAAAGATATATATATATATATATTATTACATACGAACAAACACGTAATCACTACAAAGATATATATATATATATATATATATATATATATATATATTATTACATACGAACAAACACGTAATCACTACAAAGATATATATAGATATATATATATAGATAAATATATAGATATATATATTTATATATTACATACGAACAAACACGTAATCACTACAAAGGTATATATATATATATATATATATATATTATTATTATTACATACGAACGAACAAGTAATCACTACAAAGATATATATATATATATATATATATATTACATACGAACAAACACGTAATCACTACAAAGATATATATATATATATATCTGTGTGTATGTGTGTGCGTATGTGTGTGTGTGTTGTAACGTAGAAAATGTTAATGAAGAGAAAACAAAACGGACATTGGAAATGAAAATGGTAATCTTTATAACATCAACAAAATACAATACTCGACAGCGGCGTGAAGTAGGTAAACCACTGCTAGTGGTGGAATAAGTAGAGAGCATATTACCCCCATTCACAATATTGTCCAACGTACTTACGAAAATTGGGACATACCCATTCTTTTTCCTAGATACGGATATATAACAATACATATATATATATATATATATATATATATATATATATGTGTGTGTGTGTGTGTGTGTTAACATTGAAGTCACCGATATCCATCTAAGAATTTCAATTGTAAAATGAGGAGATCTTACTACCAATCTAGTACTACTGCTAAATTGGCAACCTGGTCTCATCAAATAACAGATGAGCTGGCTAAATATAACCGTAGGTTCGATGCTAACACTTTCTTTTCTCGTACTTCTCGTTTGCGGAACAGTTTTCTCGCTCCAGTTGTTACAGTCTACTTTGATCTTCAAATATGTTTGCTAGACAATTGCGTTTAGCGGACTCTACACTTTTATATTTACTGTTTGATTTTATATTTACAAACACATTATCCATCATATTACCACTTAAAGACATAAATATAGCATACTTTAAACTGTTTTACCACACACACACACACACACACACACACACACACACACACACACACACATATATATATATATATATATATATATATATATATATATATATATATATATGATTGTTAACGCAGGGAGAGAAAGGCTTTAAGTTCGGAATTTTCGGACACTCCTATGTCCTTCATCAACGGACCGAGAAATAAACAGACAAATGAGAATTACTCACCGATATATGTTTTTGTAGATGGGGTATTTTACAGTGGAAATCGTAGTTTGCTTCTCGGTCCGTTGATTAAGGACACAGACGTGTCCTAAAATTCCGAACTGAAAAACTTTCTTCCTGTGGTTCATTTCTGTCATATGTTTAATAATAAATATTTAATAAATATTTATCGTACTGATTATACTGGTACCCTTTCGTTCGTCCTTGTTTTATTAACTAACCTATTTATTTTACTTTTATTTTTAATTACACACACGCAAACACAGCGTCCTTTAAAAGGACTCTGGTGAAATAAATTATTACATGGAGCCTTAAAGTGGTCTGTTATCATTAAATTATTAGCTCTAAATTTACATTGAGCTGTCAGCATTTGATTCAGCTCAAATAGCAGACTTAATAGGTATATATATTTTAGATAGCCTGAGCAGATTCCTTAACCCCCACAATATAGGGCTATACAGGGATGATTAAATTATTGTTATACCTAATACCAATGGTCCTTTAACATCCCAACTACAGAAGAAAATAATTAAGGCCTTCAAATTTCTAGGATTTAAAATCGAAATTTCTTCCAACCTAAAAATAGTAATTTTTCTAGACGTTACATTCAATCTCGACAATAACACTTATAAACCCTTCCAAAAGGAAAACCAATCGCCCATATACATAGATATCAACTCAAACCACCCGAAAGCAGTTATAAAACAAATTCCAAATACTGTAAATACAAGAATAAACAAACTGTCTTCTAGTAAAATCATTTTTAACCAAAATAAATCGACATATAATCGATCCCTATTAAAAAGTAAATTTAAACAAACACTAAATTATATAGATAAATCAATTAATAACACATCCACTAAGTCCAAAATAGGAAAAAGAAAATTATATGGTTCAACACGCCTTTTTGTAGACTTTCTAGTATTAATATAGGGAAATACTTCCTAAAACTAATAGACAAACACTTTAGTAAAAATGAACTATTGAAAAAGATTTTCAACAAAATGAATTTAAAAATTAGTTATTCTTGCATGAACAATGTAGAAAAATTATTAGCTCTCACAATAGCAAAATTATGAGAGAATTTCATAATAATCAACTTCAAATGGATCGTAATGCAAACCAAACGAAAACATCTACCTGTAATTGCAGGACAGGATCCGATTGTCCAGTTGAAGGAATATGCATGGCAGAAAACGTGATATGTGAAGCTACAATTTTCCCCAAGGAAAATATTGAACAGAAAAAGATATATATAGGAATATCGGCGGGAAATTGGAAGCAGAGGTTTTATAACCATCACCAGTCCTTCACAAATAGATCTAAAAAAACACCAAACAGCACTGTCGAAACATTATTGTGATTTGTTGGAGAACGGCTTAACCCCACAAGTAAAATGGATAATCATCTCAAGAGCCAGAACTCCAATAAATTTCAGAGATAGATGCGACTTGTGTATAAAAGTGAAGATCCTAATAATAAAACATAAAGATCCAGACATATTACTGAACCAGCATTACGAGTTGATTTTTAAATGTAGGCATAAAAACCACCTCAATCTAACTACATATATTTAGAAATAACTATATAGAAAGGGAAAATATTATGGTAATTTTGGTTTTGGAAATGATTATATGCACGCATGGATGCGGACACATAATTTTATGTATACAAATATGTAGATGAACTTGAACATTGATATGTAGTTTAATGTGTGTATATATATATATATATGCATTTGTATAGAGGTTTATGTATGCATATATATATATTGTAGGCGCATATGTAAGATGTGTATGTATGTATGTGTATATTTATGTATGTATGTGTATATGTGTGTGTGTGTATAGGTGTATTCGTAAATTTAGGTAGGTATGTTTGTATATATATATATATATATATATATATATATATATATATACATATGTATGTATATGTGTGTGTATATATGTGAATATATATATGTGTATATATATGTATATCGTGCCATGTATATAGGATTACATGTGATCTGTGTATGTAGATATGAGTAAATATAAATGTAAGTATTTGTGAGTTCGTATATGTAATAAGTGTGAATATATGTAAAATATAGTAATATAAATACGTATGCAGGTGTAGGTATTTATCGTTATAGATCTTCTTTTGTGTATATATATATATATATATATATATATATATATATATATATATATATATATATATATATATATGGAAAGTATTCCAAGGGAAGGACTTAAATTTCCTTTATTAACGTTTTATCTTATTTTCTCTTAATATTCTCTAATTAAAATTGTGAGATTTTTTGTCATCTGGAGGTAATTTCAGTTTAAATTGATAAATTAATTGAAATTTAAATATATTACTCTTTAACTATCAATATTGGTAGTAAAATGTTAAAATTAGAAATATTTGTTTTGATATTTAAACACTTAAGTCATCACCTAACGTTAAACATTAAATGTGAAATTCATGGAAAAATTTAAATAGGTATAAATATAAATATCTGTAAAGATTGGAAAAAATATATATGTAAGTATTGATATATGAATATACATAGGTACCTGTGTATATCGATACATGTGTATGTGCTTATGTGTGTAATTGCACATGTAAATGAACGTATGTATATATGTGATTTCCATAAGTGTATGTGTGTTATGTGTATATGTATATGATAAAACAAAATCTTTAATATTGCCTTCAAATATTACTCCATCTTAATTTAAAACCTAAACTTTAAGTAAAAAAAGATTACCCATCTAAAAATAGTCACACATTACATTCAGGAATTAGATTCAAACTGATAGAGATGTTACCTTAACAATCATTTACAATATTGATAGATTAATATCAGTAAAACGATTATACTTTAAAGAATTTTTTTAATGTACTTTCTATGAATGTGTTTTTAATTATTCTATTTAACTCGTATTAAATCCCTAAATTATTTGGAAAACAGTTACAAATTTAAATTGCTACCAAACATCAATTTAATTTCTTCGGTGATTCAAAAAAAATTAAATTACTATCAAACATTAAAATTTTTTAAAATTGCAAAAAATTACCACTCCTCCTGTCTATGAGTAAAGCATAATGACAGCTTCTTTCTCTTTACTTCCCCCTTCTTTCTTTTTATTTTTCCTCTCTTCTCCTCCTTCCCTTTCAATATATCACTTCCGTTAAGTTAACCGATTAAATAGGTCAATGTCTGGTCCCTCCTCCCCTAATACTAAGTATGATAGATAGAAATATTAAAATAAATCCTCTCTAAACTCGATCATGTCTCTCACACCACCCCTCATTACCCTCTCTGTTAAATTACATAAACTTAATACTACCCGTCAAAAGTGTAAATGTTCATTTCATTTTTCATTTTTCGTTTCACCTTTTGGAAGTGAAGTCTGATGATCCAGCGTCCTTTAAAAGGGCTATGGTGAAATAAATTATTACATGGAGACTTAAAGTGGTCTGTTTTTCTTTAATATGGAGAGACAGTGTCTTGATTACATAAAAATAAAACCTTTATATGGTAGAAACAAAGCCATGTCGCGTCGCTAAACGTTAGTTCTGGGTATGACAATAAACTACATCCGGCAGCAAGGCCTCTGATCGTGAGGTTTGTAGTTTTGTGGAGCGTGAGTCCACCTATTAATTGTTGTTTCCTGGTTCTTCCTGACCCGGGTTGGTAGCACCTTTTAGGGTCCCATCTCTGTGCAAATATTGAACCCCCAAACAAATAGAAAACACTATGTTAGTATAAAAATACAGATTTTTGTAAAATGACCAGCAATATATATTTATAACAAAATTGGGCACTTCGATGGGGTGTGATCTTTATCAAACCTGTTTCGCTAGATCATATTACGACTGAATAGTGAGCTCGATCCTCACAGGTTTCCCCATCATTTCACTCTTGAGCCACACCTAAGCTAGAATATCACGATCCTTATAGGAAAATGACCAAAAATGCATTTTATCTCTAGTTGAAGACATGCAGCTGCGTTCAAAATATTCAGATTTCGGCATTAAATAACTCCGGGAGTTTAACATTCCAATCAAACAAAAACCGCTAAAAGAATAAACGGAAAGCACCAACTTCGACAGAGGAGACAAAGAATCAGATTGAGAAATTTAAAGAGTGAAAGATGATTATAAAACTTTTAAAAACAGATCCGAATACTGAAATATGCCGAGAAAAAATTTGCATAACGGGGCTCTTCTGCATAGATGTATCTGATATCTTCTCTCTATATATTTTGTCAACACTATGCTCGCCAAAATATATCATTTTGGATAAACTTGTTTAAACCTACTGTTGTATAACGTCCCGTTTCCTGGAAGAAATCGATTTGGTAATGAGATAAGACAAAATTAAGGTTTTGTTTTGTTTGGTTTGGTTTAGGGGATATCAAGCTCAATGGGTTATTCAATGCCAACAAGATTTTTATTGCTGGTATTTTTTCTTCGAAAATTCATTACTGTTATGTATTACTGGTATTAAAACCTATTTTTACACTATCATAGTGTTTTGACCCCGGTTTAAGGGCTATCTATTTAACCATAACTGTGACCCTGACAGGTGCAGCCACCCCGGGTCAGGGTGATCCTGGGAAAACCAGCAATTAAGCGGTGGTTCCACGTTCCTCAAAACCTCATAAGCAGAGGCCTTATGTTGGAATTAGTTTATCGTCTTAACCAGTACGCGGATGTAGTTTATCGTCTTACCCAGGAAGGAGAAATTAAGTTTTTCCTTCGAAGTTGTAACGATGTTCAATGTGTATGACACGAATGAAAATTGATGGGTCAGAAGTGAAGATTATGGGGATCAGAAGGATTGATAAGGATTCACTGTTGACTTGAAGAGTACAAGATTGAACCACTCACGCGGGAGTCATTTTCATAAAGTAGTTGTTCTTGAGAAAACGCTGTTTGTGGAACTTCCTTCTTAAATTTAGAAAACGGTGGAACGGAAACTGGTGTTCAAGCAGTAAAGGTCTAAAATTGGAAAATAATAAATGGAACTCTTTCGAACATCTGTCATAGAAATAGTAAAAGGCTTGCAACAAGTTTTCGACTGTGGAGAAAGAGGCGGAAGGGTGGAAAATAAATCATCCCCGCAAGGATATTTTGAACTCTATCAAGACTTGAAAATAATGGACGAAACAGTCCCAGCCAAATATGACAGCCATACCTTATCTTTGGATTAATCTAACACTCATAAATGTAAAGTATAGCAAAAAGAGGCAGGTACTCCTTGAAGTAATTGAATAACCGTCAATTATTCTAGCATCTTTAACAATTAGATATATGTGTGTTCCACTTGAAGTCAGGATTGAACTTAAGACTCAGTAAAATTCAGCTAACAACCTACTAAATTGAGTTTCTCTCGATGCCGAAACTTAATTACAAAATCCAACATTTATGCATTCATGTGATAGTCACAAGCACACGTTATAAAACATGAGGAGGCAATTGCCAATAAGCAGAATATTATCCAAGAATTGTGCAAATGAACTCGGTTCGACCATAATGGCGACTATATCTTTTTTACATGACGAATGTACTAGCGTCTTTAAGATAAAATGACAGCACGTAATGAATGTCAGCCAACGTGTGACAACAGGCCGTTGGCGATGGTCTACAGTTGCTTCTTAAAAAGAAAAGAATACATAAGATGCTATAAATCTTTACTCTCCAAACCAGCCACACACCAGAAGCCGTTGTAAACCAAATTAAGAAAGCCTCTCCAATTGCAGAGATGGTAATGCCAATAGATTATAGCAGTGTCCGTCAGTTCGCAGTTATCTTTCAGTTGCGTCTCTGTCTGCGAACAGAGAGCTACTGAGAAATTATTGGGAGGTACCCGTTTGCGGGGGATCGGTAGGAATACTGATGTCAGCGCAACAATGGTTGCGGGGGCTGGGGAATTTGGGGCCCGGCACTATGCGCTCGGTTGTTCCACATGAAACCGACGTTGTGTTACATTGCCTTCGTAGGGTGACCAGTAAATACTAATGCTATTAGATTATACCACGAAGACAAAAGAATACGAAATTAAATGAAATTAAAGAACATTGATCTGGTACCGCTGCTATTTACCCTTATCCCCTTGGTATGGTCCAAAGAAGAATCAGCAATATTATTGGTCTTGATCTGGTGGTTCGGCATCATTCACTTACCCAGCACCTTAAAATGTATTCACGGTAATCGTTCGGATGAGCTCTTCGCTCTGGTAACTAAACTTTTTGAATTTAAGCGCAGTACGAAACTGGCGTCCATATATCAATTTACACTTGAGCTGGCTAGATGTAGCCGGGAATTCTATGCTAGCGGTTTCGTTTCTCGCACTACTCGGTTGTGGAAATCCCTTACGGTTCGATGCTTTCTAACCAACTTTAATCTGCAAACATTTAAATGCAATTTCAGTCGCTATCTATGGTCCTCCTGATTACTCTTTCCTCCTCCTCCTCCCGCTCATTATTTTATGTTCCTAATTATTCCACACTCAGTAACCCCTTGTGTCTTAGTGACTTTACTGCCTTGCATGTTGTGATGCCGATTAAAGAAAAATATTGGAAAAATTCCAAAACCATGCACGGCAACACGGCAAAAGCTGGTTCAAATAAACCTTAAAATAGTTATCTACTGAGGTCAGCATAGTTTGGCACAAGGCCACATGTATAGGTAATTCAGTCAAATTTGAAATCACTCAATTTTAATGCTAAACGTTACGAGTTTGGTAAGTTGCACTACGTCTAAATATAAAAAGAAGGTCATTGTCATATTAAGAAGTGATTACAGTATTTTCCAACTCACAAGATGCTGCGGCTTGGAAGACGCACCCTAATATTTGAAAGAACTTTCTAAGAAAAAAGAAAAACAAGATATTCTCATACAACAGCACATTCACCATGCGTCTATCACATACTGGCGCTACGTATTGTCTACATTAATCACTCACCGATTTTTTTTGTTTGGTAATGTCATATTAGTCAAGAGAAGAAAGGCTCCCACCGCTACTAGTAAACAGAGCATGTTTAAGCTTGTGGCTCGCCTCCAGGAAGAGTTATAGTTATGGAAATACTTGTAACCGCTGATTACTGAGGTTACATTATATAAAAGGCTGTATTGGAAAGATACATAATATTGTAGTGTAATGACTCAACATACAAATCCACGTCCCTATCAGTCAAGTCAATTAGGTGACCGTCCAAGCTTATACGCATAATTTTTAGGGTATTTTTTAAGGAAAAAAGTACGTCTTCTAAGCCGAAAAGTATGTTAACTGGATTGTAAATGTGATTAAAAAAATAGAACTGAGCTTTGATGAAGTGGAGATACGAGAAAGTCTTAAGACTGTGCAGATGAGGTCAGATATTGAAAGAGGTGAGATGTGAGAAATCTTGTTAATCAGCTCTCAATGAATTATCTTGTGATCTTAAGGTATACAACCAGCCTTCCTAATCTGAGAAGGATTTAATCATTTTCAACAGCGAAAAAAAAGATCTTTCAGATCGTAGGCGTAGAAAATTCCCGATGAGAATATGTAGAATGAAATAGAAATAAAGAATCAAATGCAATAAATAACCAACCTGATAGATTTTTGCTTATTACCAAGATAGTTCACGGTATCTTGCCAGACAATTTTCTCGCCTGAATCTGTCATATATTTATAAGGCTATGATTTATATAATTAACATATATTTATATATATATATTTGTATATATTTATATATTTATTAATTTATATATATTTGTATATATTTATATATTTATTATTTACATTATATATTTATATTTGTTTCATTATATATATATATATATATATATATATATATATATATATATATATATATAATTTATAAGATTATAATTCTTCTATGCTTAAAAATTTTGCTAACACATACAGTTTAGTGGTCCTGCTATATATTTACAGATGTTTGATAAAATTCAAAGAAGAATCTGCATTCGTCCTGACCCTGCATCTCAGATTCTGTTTCTTTCCCACTGCTGTAAAGTAGCTTCCCCGTGCGTTTTCCATAAATAATTTCATGATAATTGTTTCGATTGTTACAGTTTTTTGGATACCCTATATACTAGTGAGCCAACCAAAATGAGCTGACTCATTTTATTGTTCGCCAATAGAAGTTAACCAATCAGAAGACTTAAAATATTCACTCCGACGTGTATAAAGGGGGGCATTTTGTTTCCTCTCCGAATAGCCACTCCCGACCTCTGATATCGATGACCAGAAGAATTACTGAACTACGCTCTGCTGCTTTCTCCGAATATTCAATGCCAACCTCTGATATGGAAGACCTTAAGAATTATTGAACAGCTGCTACTAGATATTGGTGTTGTTTCATTGAAAGAATTACTTACTACGTCGGATTCTACATTCAGACTACGGTGAACATGTATAACATTGATGAACTTGCATCTATGGTACCTAAAATCTATTAATTTAAGTGAAGTATTTGATTAGCGGCAAGTCTCATCATTCTAAAGGATAAATATCGAGATGTAACTATAAGTTCTATGTTAACAGGTTTTTTTTCCTCTTACTTCTCGCTTGTAGAAAATCTCTTTCGGTTTGTTGATTTCCAATCAAGTTTCATCTGCAAAGATTTAAGTGCAATATCTATCGTTATCTTCTGTCTTCATGGTTTCTCTCCTTTTATTGTTCTCGACCCTTAGCACTGTTTTTCTTTTTATAGTTTTATTTTTCCACAATCAGTAACGCCCTGTCTTTTAGTGACTTTGTTGTCTTGCTTGTGCTGACATGATTAAAAAATATGCGTAAAAATTGTAAGATCCTAAGATAGTCTAGTATATTATATTAGATTTAACATACAATAAAATGTGACAATAGACACCGTTTTTGATACTCACTTAAATTCTGGCAAATATTTCAAGAGAGAGAGAGAGAGAGAGAGAGAGAGAGAGAGAGATTCAGTATAAGCTAAGTAAATTAGTACAAGTATACGTGATTTTTGTTTTTTAAAGAGTTGGTCCAATGAAACGGTTGTCATATAAATGGGCACTCATTTAACTGGATTCATGCAAGAAAAAATGTTTGAGAATATAAATGATTTTACTTTGTATATAAGTCACCTATTGAAAATCAAGCCCTTTTATTAAAAGACACAGGCACTATGAGGTATACACAACTAATGAATACAAAATTAACCCACTCATATCTCCTGAAAGGAGAAGATCAACCTTTCTGTATACCATGTCAAACCCCATTCACAATTAAACACATTCTAACAGACTGCATTGATTTCACAGAAACAAGAAAAATCTCTACAAAGAAAATAATATTAAAGATATAGTGGAAAAAAACAGCCCCCAAATCATTTTTTTCATATTTCAAGAAAATCGGCCTCTATCAGAAAATTTAAAAACTTAAATTTTAAAAGGAAAAAGGAAGAATATTAAAAAAAAAAGCCATTGGCATTAATTGACCCTTTGAGGTTGATATGCCTTAAAACAAAACAAACAAAACAAAGAGACATGCATGCATACTATAGCCATAACATGAACATATGGCGTCTGCATAACCAATGAAAATAAACAGCTATCTCTTAAAAAAATTGTAACAACTCCATAATTCTGCTTCCAAAATTTCTAACGAAGCCGAACGGTAAAACATTAAATTTATAATGATTTTCTTACTTGTTCCTTATTTAATCTCATATATAAAGTGTATGCGTTATTTTTAAAGATATAAACAAGTAAATGCTGTTTATAATAAAAAGTATTAACAACATTTACTGGCTTGACCGAGAAATTTCATAGACAATATGTGTTCCCCGACAGCAATCGAACCTGTATCCTACACGGAACCATCAAATAGTCGTGCTCTACCATTTAGCTACAGAGGAAGAATCTGGTTAGCAAGTTCGAAATACTGCTTTGAAATTACAACTCGACCTTGCTGAACAGCCGCGTTCTCTGTAGATAAATGATATATTACGTCAGGCTATATAACGGTTGCGTGTAGGATACAGGTTCGATTCCTGTCGGAGGAGATATTTTCTATGAAATTTCTCGGATATTAAGGCCGGTGAAATTTGTTAATACGGTTTACTATAAACAGAGCATTTGCTTAAATATTTGTATATTTAAAAATAACGCCTAAACATAAAATATATTAAAGTAATTTTCGGACTTAATCAATTTCATAGTGTGTGTGTGTGTGCTCATGTAGACTGCGGCTTCCACGCCATAAATCAATTTCCATCTGAACATCGAATTATACCTTTAATTTGTCGGTAATGATAAACAGCTAATGATTTTAAAGATTATCTTAAACATTATAAACATCAGTCAACTTTTGAATTATAATATTTTTATACAAGTTTTATCTATTAATCAAATTGCAGATATTATATATATATATACATATATATATATATATATATATATATATATATATATATATATATATATATATATATATATGTATATATATATATATAAATATAAATATATATATATATATATACATACATATATATATATACACATACATATATATATACACATACATATATATATATATATATATATATATATTCTTTTTGTATGTAAATCAAGATTCATGTGCGTTAGAGGATTGACTGTACATTCATTAGTAAGCAATTACTGAATTATCGGCACTGATTCTTCAGTTAAATCTTCGACAAGAACTGTGTAAATGTTGTAATTCAAATATTCGCTACAAGTGCGCACTTGTGCGGTGACAGATTGGAGAGACAGACAATGATTTCAGTGTTAAATGCTAATGAACTCCGATCATATTGCTCTTGCAAATGAAATTAATGCTACGGTGTGTCTCTTGAATGTGGACAGAACGTCTCGAGAACATGTTATCAAACAAAGACGCGGAAAAATCCTGTAGAGAGTAGAGAGTTGCTGAAGAATGGATGTAATGGAACTTATGGGAGAATAAAAAACGGGAAAACTAGGAGATATCTGTTAATTGGAACGTCGGTCAATCAAAGCATCCGACGTTTTAGACGTGACGATAAGGCGCTTAATAAAACGACTTGATTTTCAATAGATGACTAATATATAAATTACAATCATTTATATTCTCAAACAATCTTTCATAAAAGAATACAGTTCAATGAATGCCCATTTTTAAGACCACCGTTTCATACGACCAACACTATAAAAAACAAAAATCATGCATATTTGTACTAATTTGCTTAGCTTATACTGAATCTCTCTCTCTTAATATATATATATATATATATATATATATATATATATATAGGAAAGAATTCTCCTATTACCATATTAGTAAAAAAATGCACACTCTTAAATTTATAAAAAATTCAACATCTGTGTTGCTCCAAAATTTCTTCCCTTTTCCGGATCACATCTAATCTTTCGTTGTCCCGTTATTATCTGGATGTAAAAGCAAATCTATTTCGTACCTGGGGATGCCTGTATGAACAGGCGAAAGTACTCGTATAAAAAATACCTTATGCAACTGGAATTTATTAAAAACAGGGATCATAACATTCATCTACATGTTCGGGGTTAATGTATCTTAATAAATTTGTTCGTTAAGATGCATTCTCGCCATTTATGTCATTAACTTCACTGTTTTCTGTTTGTATTAATGATTCATGTAATATATATATATGTATGTATGTGTGTGAGTGTGTGTGTGTGTGTAATTTGGCAGCAACTTTTCTTTTAAACATCGTCCTGCATATTTTGTT
>OZ038484.1:44844080-44864080 GCA_964036315.1 Acanthosepion esculentum
TAGACTAGTTGCTATCCAAGGCTATAGAACCCGGTCTTTCCTGCTATTTACCCATAGCTGGGGGGAGGAGGGGATTCATACCTTTCTCAAGGTATTAGTACGTAAGTGAATGTAATAGATTCGACTGGAATTCGAACTTGGCTCTCTGATTCCTCAATCAGAGCCGCTATCCATTTACTGCCACCTATACTATTCTATAATCTTCTTTGTATTTTATCAATAATATTTAAATGCATAGCAGTAGTATCAGACAAAATTTGACCTTACTATTCGATGCATGGAAGAAAGGTAGACGTATAAATATGTATGACAGATTCTGTCGACAAAAAGTTGTCTGTCATGACACAGTGAACCAGCATTCCTAGCAGCAGACCTAGCAGTTTGATTCAATACAATCTTTCCACGTCATGACAGTGGAAAATTTTAGTCCAAGAATATCATATGAAAAGGAACGAATTAATAAATTGCTGAGTACTGTAATACCCACTGATGTGTCATCTGCAAAACTATTATATACACATGCCATTTTACCATAACTTCCGTTTTCTTTTATTCAGGTTTATTTTGGAATGAAGCAAGTAAATAAATGTCGTGTTATTTATATGCTGCAAGAAAATAAAATTCTCTTTGTATTCTTGTCGAACATTAAAGTAACGAATACATTACATTTAGAACCGAAATTCTTTTTTTCGAAAATTTACAATGGAAAGAAATCTACAACCTTGAATTGGAAACGAAAAAAAAGATTTTACTAATTTAAAATAACACAATAAAGCAGCTTCAGTTAGCACAACAGAGATCGTGTGAACATCGTAAAACAGAAAGCGTGAACAGATAGAATGTCAACAGTTAAAGAAAACAACATTCCGACTGAAGACAACACTTTAACAGCAAGGAATATCTTGAAATATTGTTTTTTTTTTAGTTTTTTCTTGCGTCAAGTTTCGTAGAACAATAAGACTTTTATGAAAACTAGTTTTTTTATTAATCGGAGAGAAACAAGTAAAATCACGCACTGTTGATTAACTTGTTCAAATGAGAAAACATCTCACGTTCAAACTGGTTAATTCGAAAAATTATCATATACCCAGCTGTGATACATTACACAATACAACTACCTATTTATTTTAGAAGGTTGAAAAAGGTGTTAGAGGATTATTATTAATGATTTGTATAAAATCGAAACACCATGGAAAATGATTTCAAAATTAAGAGTCACTGCAAAGAAGAATTTCATAGAAAAAATGAATTAATGATATATTCGATGGCGCTGAATTTGCATATATGTAATATTAAAAAGAAAATTAAGAGAATTAATATATATATATATATATATATATATATATATATATATATATATATATATATATATATATATATATATTGTTAAGAAAAGAAAAGAGGAAGAGAGAGGGGGTATTTACGGATGGGCTGCCTCAGTCTCGGGGGAATTGTGCCGGCTAAACAGGAAGCAAGTGACCTATTGATAATTATGGTCTTGGTAAGGAGGATTGTGGGAAGCGTTAGCCTCCTTATAAAGATCCTCCTCCGTATTCTTCTTACGTTTTCTTCCGGTCGACGCTTGACTGGTTAATTGTCATGCTAAAAAAATATTACTTTTTTTTCTGTACACTGTTACTAGTCCTAGTTGGAGCGGGTCGCAATAGAACACCTTTTGCAACCCTTATCAGGCTGTTGCTGATCTCTTCTGGGTTCCCCCCAATTTTTTCTGCTTCGAAGGTTATATTTTTTTCGACAATATATATATATATATATATATATATATATATATATATATATATACAGTGCTGTTCAATAAAAGTGACTAGCTGAATTTTTTTACTAATATAAAGACCCCTTCCGGACCACCTAGTAAAAAAGTTTCCTCACCTAAGGTATTCTATTGATAATTATAATTTTGGATATAAATGAGAATTAGGGAAAAACTTTGTGCAAAAAGTGACTCACTTATTTCCTGCAACTAGTAATCAATAGAAACATAACCGAACAGCTTTAAATAAAGAATAATAGAGGTATAATTCATTTATAATAGGTAATATAGTTCGAAATATTTAATAATCTATGGGTCCTCCTTTATTTTGAACAGCCTTTTCAACCCTTTTTGGCTTGACTTGATTAGGTTCTGGCAAATCACATCTCCAAGCATTGAATTCCATTCGGATATGAAATTCACAATCAAATCCTCTTTGTTGTTCAACTGCTTTCTCGAGAGCCTGTACTTTATAATGCTCCATAAGTTTTCTATGGGGTTGAGGTCAGGAGATTGGGGAGGTCATGTCATAAAACTCACCTGCTTCTCATCAAAGTATTCCTTCATCAATTTTGAATTTGTGACAGGGAGCATTATCCTGCATAAGAATGAGCTTGGTGGGGTCGATTTGCACGCTTTCAACAGAAGGGAGCAGACAAAACTCTAAAATTATCTTGTACTGCTCACTCCTGAGGGTCTTTTCAATAGGTTTTAAGAAACCAGTTCCATGAAAAGAAAAGCATCCCCAGAACATTATACTGAACTGCTAAATTCAAAGAGCTTTCAAAGCTTCTTATTCGGATTTTAGATCGCTTATCCTTTGAATTTAGCTGAACTTTCGTTTCATCGGAGAAGAGAACATTTAGTTAAAAAAATATCAGGTGAGTCACTTTTATCGAACAACACTGTATATATACGTCTTACCAGATAATTCCGAGGAGGATATAAATCCACGGAGAGCTCAATGTAGACTACACAGCATTATAATGATAATAAGAAAACGGAGCTTTAATTATCAATTTCGATTATAATTTATTTCGTGAACACTGAGGTGTTCAACTCTTCCGATCGAAATCTCCGCTGTAAATGGAGAAGATACACCGGGCGGACACATTTGATTGGCAGTGGGGAGTGAAGGTGAGAGAGAAGAGATGAGTAAAGAAAGTGCTAAGGGATTAGTGGTTGGTATTAGTCGGTTCTCCCTGCCGAAAATTTATATTACTTAAAGCGTTATTAGAGTAGATATATCGTAGCTGAAATAGACACCCCATTTTTATTCATTAGACAAAATTTATTATGACTAACAGCATTCGCATTCGAGTAATCTTAGAAAAAGAAAACGTTTTACCCGGCAGGGATTGAACCTAGGTCCCCGTTTTTATCTAGCGTGCTTTACCGTTCGTTAAAATTTCAAATACTAATTAGCACCTGTGTAATGTTTGAAATAATAAAAATGTGGGATGAAAAATAAATCCATCAATTCCTTAATATATATATATATATATATATATATATATATATGTGTGTGTGTATGTGTGTGTGTGTGTGTGTGTGTGTGTGTGTGTGTGTGTGTGTGTGTGCGTGTGTTAATGAATATACATATCCCTCACATACAGCAAATCGGAATTTCATGCACAACGCAATTTTCAGGTGCTGAGTATAAACTCACCGTTCTGTAATAAATTTTAATAAAAAATATTTGGTTATCGTAGTGATGGCGTAATTATATATTATACTTGGATTACAGTTTTTAATCCAAACAAAATATATATTTGACATTTAAAATAAATAGCTCTGTTTTATTAAATCGAGCACTGTTTTATTAACACCAGCATTATGTGTGATATATTATAATCATATATAGAGAGAGACAATTACTATGAAAGAGTTCTTTTTTTCCCTTAATTCATATTTACTTTGGAATTTAGTGACTATATATGTATAACCAGTCTTCAGAACAGAGTTGAAATTCTATCATTTCTCGATTCTCTTGTACTTTTATTGTGGTATTCAATGAAAAGCACAAGATACCACAATAAAAGTACAAGAGAATCGAGAAATGACTGCCGTTTAATTTTGGTCTGACGAGTGGTTATACCTATATATGAAAGAAACTCTGAAGTAAACATGAGTTAGATGTAAAACGTTTTCATAGAAATGCTCTTAAAGTTCTATCTCTATCTTTATTGAGCACTCTACTACAAAGCCTGTTTGTTTTAAATACCTCCTTATGGGCAAACCAATGAAACACCAGGAATTTGGGCTGCACAAAAAGTATTTCAAAAACAATCTCAAAAATAATGTCCGTCACGACTAAATGTTTCAAGCAATGCTCGATCATCAGGTAGACAGAGAGCTTGAGCGATTGGAATATCACTCAATGCCTTTTAAAACACGGCAAGAAAGGCTCATTGCATATCTTAGGTATTTTACTTCTTACTCTACATTAGGATTTATTTTTTTTGCAGGTCATGCACATTTTTTGCTAATTTTGTCTTCGATAAGTACAGTAATTCATATATATATATATATATATATATATATATATATATATATATATATATATATGTATGTATATGTGTGTGTGTGTGTGTGCGCGTGCGTGTATACATATCGCTAAACATTTTGTTTAAATCTGACAAATAAGTGTTGTCTGTTTAATTCTTTGCTTCAAATTTTTGATTAAATGGAGTCTGTCCGCCCAGAAGAGGAATTCGTTTTCTATCTGTTTTCAATTTTTCATACACACTTTAATGTAATGGTGGAGTAATGGATGATTGCTCGAATCGAGGAATCAGAGAGCCAAGTTCGAATGCCATTACATTCACTTACGCTTGTGAAAGGTAAGAATCCTTTTCTTCTCCCCACTCCCAGCTATGGACAAATAGCAGGATAGACCGATCTATAGCCTTAGATGGCAACTGGTCTACTGCAGAAACAAATGGCAACCTACTGCGGGAAAAAAACGTCTGCCTCGTCAGTCATGTACCGAAAGATATATGATCGCCTAAGCGCGGGTCACGCATAGCACATAACTGATTCCCCGTGGCAAAATATATTTTAATTAACGTGGGATGTTTATTTTGTGCAATAATAACATCTCGGATTGTGTATCTTTCTTTGCCTTGGATGGTTCACCGTTACACATGACAACACTCTGTTCTATTCTAAACTTACAGTTTTCTAAATAATACCAGGATGTTGTCAACAGAATCTTGTCCCCACAAATACACATACATTACATGGTTTTTGAATATGAGTCAGGCGCTCAAAAATATTTCGAAACTTCTTAAACAAAACAACAGAATAAATAGGAACATCGGATATTCTATCCTTAATTTCGATACGAGTATACATCTTTTTTTTTTTTTCATATTGTAATTAGTTTATTTATTTATTTTTTTTATTCCAACAATTTATTGAACTAAATAACTAATAATAACAAAACAAAAGTCATTGAAACAAAGCAAGTTCAGTCGACCAATGATGACAATTCCAGAACAACGTAACTATAAACAATTTTTTTCTATCCTCTGCCAGCCGCTATGATGGAGAAAGCATTACCTCGAGCCGTCGCCAGTGAGACACGCTGCAAGCGCCACTCCGTTTCGCGAGGCTCGTTCCTTAATCGCGACGCAATCGCGCCAATCCTCCGAAGGAACACCATCGAACGAGGGCCAATAACCCCTGAAGTCTCCACTGCCACAGGAGTAAAAAAAAATCTATCAGCAAGAGAAGAATATTTAGCAATTTTTTTTTGTCTCTGCCTCTCGTGCGACGAACCCCGGCTCAACCGCGGACCTGATCATATTACCGGCCGAAAATTGAAAAACATAGTTTAAAATTAAACAGACAGAACCTATCTGTTGTACCTAATCATGTGTTCTCTGAGGAATCTTTCCTTAAAGGTGAAGGCGGACGTATGTACCTCACACATCTACCCGATTCTTCTTTACTGATTCTCCGTGTTTCCAATCCTGTCCACCATTCTAATGGATTTAAATAAGGTTTTGTTCTTCGTACAGGTTTCACAAGGTGTGTCGGGGAATCTGTTACCTCCCTCCTTCTGAAGGCGGTTTGGATATGCCTGGCGTTGAGATTCGTCAATATACGCTTCGAATCGCGTTCCTAGATCGAATGTGTTCTGATTCGGATGGTGAGGGCGGGTTTTGGATGGAAGAGTTCTCCTACTATCGTGAATGTCCCGATACATCTTGTGAAATCTGTAAGAAAGAGAACAAAGCCATAACTAAATCCATTAGAATAGTGGATGGTAGTGGAAACACGGAGAGTCGGTAAATGATTGCTCTCAAGCACCTCTTGTGGGTGACCGAAGACCACTCCGACGTACAGGCGTTGTCCCGTAAGTCATGGTATCACCTATTTGTGAGGGGGTCCGTTCAAGTTGATCTGATAGGTGAACTCGGTTTTATGAAGCAGGAAGCTCGCTCTATATGGCATTTGGTGCCTGGGTTAGAATGGCTTACTAAAAAAGCGGTATCACTCACCTGGTTGGTGCTATGAAGGCACCTCTGCGTTGGCAAGAAACTTTCTCCAGCAGGCTTGGAAAAATCTTCAAATTGCGTTAACTGCAGTGAGTCGGTGGAACCCAGGAACACGCCTTCATCTACTGAAGGATCGTAGTCCCGTTGTGCAGTTTTACTGAAAATATCATGGTTCGCATGCTTCGCGGAAAGTTCTTTGTCCGTGTGGGCAGTTATGTTTGTAGCACTGTGGTACCGACGTTGTCTAAGGCTGTATAATACGTGTACTTTTGCTTGCTAAGTGTTATGAGAATCGTGATATGGACGACGCGACAGGAGGAATTCTCTGGGAATGAGAAGTTTACCTCTTTCAAACAGATCCTGTACATTAAGAATCAGCTTACAGCTAAGATTAGGACGGAAAGGCGACGACTCCCTCCATCAGAATCTGGCAAAAAGTGGACGAGTCTTGCGCGTCTGTGTCGAGTGAAAGGATCTGACTGGGAGTGGCATTTTGATGCAGGTTATTGGAAATTCTGTGTTGAATATAGGCAACCCCGCCCCCCAAAACGGGTAGTGTAATTTTTTTTTTATTCTTAGTTTCTGCTGTCCGGTTCTATAAAGTTAACTTTGCTAGAGGATGTATGCTCATTGGCCTCGTTTATTGCTCTCCCTACTTTCTTTAGTTTAATTCCCACCTCCTTTGGTGATAGAGATGTAAGTTCTCTGGTGGGTGCGTCCTGCTTTTCATTTTTTAATAAGTATTTCGCAGTTTGTTTTTGTGTCTGGATGAAAGTGTTTGCGAGTGAGTGCTTGATTGAGTTATTTATCTTGATTACTTGTCACAATTAAATATTTCTTTTTTTTTATTACTAACACTGTTTTGTTTAGTCTCTGGTATATGAAAGCATATTCACTGTAAATATACACTGGCGTATCTTTTTTAAATATTGTTATTTTATTCCCCTCCTGCACAAAGAAATTGTACATGTGGGTACTAGTTAGTAGGTCATAGAGAAGTTGAGGTATTATGACGTCTGATGTAATAATGAGAAGTTAGTATGTGTTGTTTTCGTGCAAGGAATGTTATAGTTTGTTAGGGTCAGTGATTTTGGCTAGCTAAGTTTAAATTAAGATAGTTAAGATTTCCCATCAACATTTTTGGCGTTGTACTTTTGTATATTACCAAAAATAAGTAATACTTTCCTCTATGGTCATTTTCTAGTAAGACTGTTTCATTTTCACAGACCAGGTGAAGACTCGTTACGCACCAAACGTGTTTTTGTCGCGCTATTAAGAATCAGCTTTTTGTTATTTTCTCCCTACAAAGTCTTTCTTTAATTTTTTTTTACGTTTTTGTTTTAACTCTTTTGTGAGAGTTTTAAAATTTTCTTCTTCAGTTTTATTTCTTTTATTTTTTTACCCTCCCCTTGAATGTAAATTTTCAGTTTATTTTCATGTCATTAGTATGTATATTTATCTTTCTTTTTTCTCTAATTTTTCTGAATTTTATTATTTTCTTTATTTGTTAACGCCAACGAAAATGCTAAATTTATTATTTTTGTAGTATATTTTTTTGCATTTTTGGTTAATCTTTTTGTTTAATCTTTTTCTTATTATTTTCGTCCATGTTGGTCACTTTTATTTTACTACTCGTGTTTTTCTTTAACTCCCGCCCATCTTTCGCTTACGTGTTAATTTTTGTTTAACTATTTGGTTTAGTCTTTTTACGTGTTACTTCTCCCATGTTGATCTGTTCGCAAACCTTATTCAGCCGCCAAGCTATTTTTTAGCAAAACTTTCTTTTTCATTTAATTTAATCAATTGAATTAATCTTTGTTTTCTTTTATTAACTACGCAAATAGTTTTTCGTTAACTCCAGCTTGCCAAAACTCTTTTCTTTGTATATATTTTGCTTTTGCATTTGTTTATTGTTTAATTTTGTTATTGTATTATGGCGGCCGTTTTGTTTAATTAGCAAGATTTTTATTTATTTTTTACACGTGTCTCATATTAATTTTCCTTTTGTACTATTTTGTAATAATGTTTTATTTTGTTTTTCTAATTAAAGAAGAAAAAAAATTACGTTGTTTTTATTTGTGACTTTTAAGTAAATGTATTCTTTTTATTTTACACATCAAACCTTTTTTCGTCTGTCTTTTTTTTGTGTTTTCTCAATTCTTCAATGTTAATTTGTTTTCTTTTATTCCCTTTTATTGTTGAAGGACTTAACTTCTTTTGTTAAATTTGTTTTTCATTTTGTGTAGCTATTTAAGATTATTAATTATCTGTTTATTTCGGTTGTTTAATTTTTTAAAAAATGTCAATTTTCGTTAAAAAAGACGAAAAGAAGTAATTTAAAAAAAGTAGCTAAATTGGCGGAAAAACGTCGGTCGATTAAAAAAGGCAAGTTCGACTCGAAAAAGAAAGAACGCCCCCCGCCCACGCCTCAGATAAAAAGACTAAACCTCAATCAACATTGACTACTGAGAATTTAGCCATTAAAAAAAATACTGAAGATCAGTTAAATACAAGAAAAGTATGGGGGTCAAGAACGGGTAAATTGAAGGCAAAGAAAAACGACGACAAAGTAGCGACCTGGTAATCGCGCTTATGCTGGTAGTCCCTACCGAAGTGCATCATTAGCATAACTGAACTCCTCGAGACAGCCAAGAGCTACGAACATATTATCAATGAAGATCTCGAGGCGTTACAGAAGGTTGAAAACGTATTGTACCAAATTTTGTGATCGACAAGCGTTTCGCGCAAGACTTTTCGCCTCGAAAAAAAGAAACCGTTCTAAAGTCGTTAACGTCCATGGACTTCAAAACTGAAAATGTCATAAGAAGTAAGATTTATTTCATGTGGGATGTACAGCTGCCATAGCCTGCCGACTGGGATCTTATAAAGAAAGAACTCAAATTAAGAACAGAATTTGAGAGCATGCGAAGGAGTCCAACCCGTTTCAGTATTTGAGGTCCATCCTCTGTTCTTAGTGGAACACTTGGCTACTTATCTAGTAAAACTTAAACGTATACTGAACGGAGGATGGAGCTTCGAGATTATGTTAGATCGTAAACTCTTCATCTGCGCTCTCAACTGTCTGGATGTAGAGGGCTAGAAAATGCCGGTCATTGTGACCGGCCTTAAACTAAATTGCTGGAAGTGTGGAGGAACTAGTCACGTCTCTTCTTCCTGCCCAGAGAAGAAGGCCTCTGGGGTTATGGCCCCCGCCGACCCAAATTCTTTGGCCACGTCTGTTATTTCTCAACTGTAATGGGTATGCCAGCGACCAGGTTCGGTGCGGTAAAACCCGTTTGGGCTCATTTCGCGACCCTCATTCCCCGAAATTGTCCGCCACGTGTGGTGGCGGAGAAAGAAAAGTGATAGCGGCACGTCGCTGGTAAGACCAAAGTGAAGCTTCGGACAGCGGGACATCTCGCCCCATAATCCCCCACGGTTAAAGGCAAAAACGGTCCACTAGCTCTACCAGTTCTAAGGACGATGCCCAGTCCAGATACTCAGAGAAAATCAGAGAGCAGCGAATAAAATACGAGTCTAGCTTTGAAAAATTAGAGAAGCTTGAAAAACCTATAGGAGCCCTGAAGCAGAAAAGAAAAAAAACACAAACATCAACTAACCTTTTCTCCTCTGTATTCTGGCCTTTTCTCCTCTGTATTCTCTTCCCCGTCAGCCAAAAAAAAAAAAGCCCGTGGCTCCTCCTCCAATGACAAAACCATTTTAATCCCACCGTCTCCAAAATGACCACAATCTTAAAAAAAGGCGCCTATTCCTAAATCTCCATCCACAAAATCCACACCAGTTATAAGTCCCAATCCAAACCCCAATCAATTCACCGAAGGAAAAAGATGAAAAACAAAAAAAAGCGGCGAAGCCCCGTATCAGATTCAAATGAACAATCATCAGAGAAATAAATCAAATCTCATTCCTTTTTCAACACTGTGGAAGATGTGCGCCGGGTGTCCAAAGAACAGGCTGATAAAACTTTAATGTAATCTCGAAAAACAGAACACCTTGAATTCCTCCTAAACATGAAAGTGGTGAATAATATGGATGCAGAAAATCCAAAAGACTTCCACAAGGCAAAATTGATTCTGACGGTGATGAGATCAGGCCAGGTTGCCCCCCAAAATATGGGCGATGATAGAAGCGAATGCCACATTTGATATTTATTTACATCAGGCTTCTTTGATGAAGAAAATGTTAAACGTGTTTGGATCAATAATTGTGGCTAAGTTTATAATAACACAGATTGAAAATCAGTCTTGCTCTATCCCCCCATCTTTTGACCTTGTGTCCCATTTTTGTATTAAAACAAAATAAATATTACTTACCGCTAGTTTATTTAGACCTTATGAATTTAAGCGCAGTACTAGGTCGGCGGTGAGGTCTCTTAGTTTTACAGTGAAATGGCTAGATTTAACAGTAATTACTATACTAACAACTTCCTCTCTAGCACTTCGCGTCTGCAAAACTTTCCCCCGGCTCCAAGATATACAGCCTACATTGATCTTATAAAATTTAAATGTAATGTCAATTGCTGTCATATAGGTAGAAAATTAGTAACTACTGACACCGAGGTTCGAGCGTGACACTCTGGACTTATGAATATATATTTTTTCCGCCAGGTGTCTAAATAGCGGTGTCAGGTTACTGACTGGAGTGATTATTGAGTGACTATTGAATGGAACTATCCAGTCGAATTAGTGTGAATTATTGTGCGTTGATGATTTGAGATTTGATTTAGAATTTACCGGACGTTAAGACGAACCGCGCTACAAACGATGTATTCACTGAAATGGTTAATTATCTTTGTTTTTATTAAGTATTTGCGATTGTAATTAAATACTGTTTTATTTTAACATTGAAGTCTTGAGTTATACTTAATTATTAACGGCTACCGTACGTCACAAAAATTATCTTCTGTCATTTTAATTCTTGATCTTTTATTGTCCTCTCTCTTTAGTAGCAGTTTTTCTCATATTCTGTAACACTCAGTAACCCTTTACGTCCTAGTAACTTTATTGCTCTGCTTGGGGCGAAATGATTAAAAAAACAGGAGTTCCTGAAGTTAATTTTCTATGTTTGCTATCAACACTGTGTCATTTGCATATTTCATGCTGTTAATTTCCAGTTCTTCCAAGATATTTGGACCAAATTTTGTCACCCTTAAATATTAAAACTTACTGATCAACACTTGCTGGTGAGAGTAATTTTGATATGAATATACATCGGATGATTTTTCATTTTATTTGACGACAGCGAAATTCTCTCTATTTCAAAAAATTCACCTAGCTTTTTCTCGCAGTATATAAAACAAAGACGAATTTTTCATGCGTGCATGAAGTAGTAATCAAAGCCGGACCCCCACTTTGTTTGTTGACAGTATGGATAATCTTTCCATATACCTCCCTCGTGCGGATTTCTATATCACACCTTAATACCAGCTGTTAAACTTAATTAAATCTCTTTGTTTCCAGTATGGATGAGAAGTCCATCTACAAAAACGGCTCACCCCCAGAGTTTCCAGCACTTAAAATCGCTATTCCCTGACCACACATTAAGTTCGGTAGCAATAAGCCAATATGTACGTCATTGACAGTAAGCTGTGAGGTTTTCACCCTTCCCGAATCTAAAACATTGGATACCCTTTAAAGAGAAATACATCGTAGAAACAAAACAAAAGGAATGAGTGTGTGAATAATACCAGATTTGAAAAATAAACGCTATAAAATAAAATTTGAATGACTCGATATTAAAGTAAATACAACAGGAGATAGAAAAATCAAACAAGTACAGCAATTTAAATATTTGGTGACACCGAAATCCGAAGGCGCATTGGGATAGCGAGAGAGGCCTTCGGAAATGTTAGAAAAGCATTAAGAAACAGAAGAATGTATTTAGGAAACAAGAAAAGATTAATGAATCGTTACGTGATATCAGTCCACATATATGGCCGTGAATGCTGGATACTCTCCTCAGAGATGAAGAAGAGATTTGAAGCAACAGAAATGTGGTTCAACATAAGGATACTGAAAATAACATGTATCAAACATGTGAGCAACGAGGGAGGTTTAGAAAAAATCAAAACAAAAAAGGGACACTTATATTTAACACCAGGAAGAGGCAAATGAAAACTCTATTGAGGAAAGAGAGCTTTGAAAAATTGATACTCACAGGACAGATTGAAGAGATGTAGAAATGGTTTCTGGAAAAAGGTTTTAGGATAGATAAAAAAAAAGACAAATTCATTAAGAGCTACAAAGGAGAGAATGTTGTATAGAGCCATGATCACCACTGTCTTAAAGGTACACAGCAGATAGAAGAATTTGAATATATCATGAAATATATGTAGGACCGACAAGCCCCCTTCCCAAAAATTAAGAAGGGGTAGAAGGCCGGATCTGCCCACCCCTTCTTAATCCCAATTATATGGCGTCTCGTGGCATATCCCAGAATTCTTACTTTTGGTCAAAACGACCAGTTAAGAACTTGGGAATTGAAATGGGCCAATTCAATCACTTCTGAATGAAATGAAATGTTTTTGGTTTAATTGAATTTTGTTCTCTTAAGTCTCTGCAATGTCTTCCTATCTTCGCTTGAACATATATATATATATATATATATATATATATATATATATATATATATATATATATATATATATATATCGGTTTTGTAGTGCGTATTCAATTTATGTAATCACACCATTCATTAACAGATTCGAAGTTGATTGTATTTTATTATTAAATATTGTTTGTGAGAGTGATTCTCGCCATATAATTAGCTTCAGTATTTGTTTTTCGTTTGAATGATTTACGTTACATATATATATATATATATATATATATATATATATATATATATATATATATATATATATATATATATATATACGTTCGTACTGATAACGTGTTTACTAATATTATTAATTGGGGTCGCAGAATTTAATGAAGTTTTTTTGTCCTTCTTTGTGGTGACTGACTGGGGATTATGAGAACGCATTTTGAAAGGGGTAATATTCGGACTTTATCCTAAGTTAAAATTTAATTATTTACACAGGTATGTATATATGTCTGTGCTGGGTCATCTGTGGGCCGAAACTCGACTTTCCAAATAAGTTATCCGAAAGCTCATTCTTTGAAATAATTTTTTTCTGGGTGTCAAACCCTGAATTCTTTTCTGTTTTCTTGCTTTTATTTTGTTTTATTTTATTTTATTTTATAATAGGAGCAGATAGGCTTTCCTATCAGCTGGTCTACACCGCTTCTCTTCTCTTCTCTTGAGCAGGATTAGAAGCTCATTTCCTCTTTAGGAAGTGTTTCCTGGTTCCTTTCTTTTTCTCAGGCTTTAATAGCGATGCTGTCATGATTTTTTGTGATATGAGTGGATGGTTGCAAGGTCTCTTCATACTGAGTGTATAGAGTTGACAGTTTTCTAGTTGCTGTTCCCAACTGATACAGAGGTGTCCGAACTCTTGCGTAGCGACTTGTGAGGCTGCTCTGAACAACAATTGCATCATATTGGGGGGGGGTTGCAGTCGCGCATGGAAGGGTGTCCCTTCAAGTAACCTAAACCACAACAACATAATCATATAAACCCCTTAACCTTTCTTTCTCCAGCATTTGTGATATTCGTACCAACTTCTGCAGTGTGGAATCGTTCCTCTTCGAAAAGTCTCCGGACATCGGTCCTCTCTTCGAAACTAATCTTAACTCTTCAATCCCCTCCTCTGATTACTCGATTCTTAGCTCTCTTCCTCGCCTTAGAAAGGACTCTAATGTCCACATGCATGTCCTGTGAGTTTATGTCCGTGAACATATCCCGCTAGCTAGGGAACACTCTGTTGAAATTCCAGACCATTATTACATGCATTTCCATCTCTCTCTCTCTCTCTCTCTCTCTCTCTCTCTCTCTCTCTCTCTCTCTCCATAACTCCGTCAGCTATCTCTTCTTTCTCAACCGTTTCCCCTCCTCTCAAATCTGTTGCGAGCTAGTTAGTATTTCCGATAAAATAAACAAGGCCAGCTCCCCACCCTCCTTTGCAAAGATATTTCTTTTGGATAGCTTTAATATCAACCTTACAAGGTGGCTTAAACACTGTCACATCACTGGATTCCATACCTTAACATTCTCAATCACTCACATTCTCAGGAAAATGGTTGATTTCCCCAAGCGTTTCCGCAGCAACCCTGACGGACACGCTTCTTTCCTCGATCTATTTTTTTTTTTATCTATACCTGACTCTTTTCGTACTACGCAGCCCTACCCTCATGGCAAATCTGTTCACGCGGCAGTGTCTGTAAACATTTCCTTCCGCTCCCCTACCAACCAAGTACTTACTACCATCAGAATATCTTTCTGTTATCAACGAGCAGATTGCGAATCGTTCCGTGATTTCCTTCGTGACGTCCCTTGGAATGATATTTTAAATTATCTTGTTCAGAACTGCGCATCTGATGTGTCTTCCTGGGCGAAAGCCGACATCGATGCTTTCATTTCAGAAAAAAATACCAAGTTAAACCGCGTTTATCTTCGTTTTCACTTGCATGCTCGATCGCCATCCATAGCCCACAGGAATTACTTCTTCCGCCTGTAACAGAGTGACACGTCTGATTGCAACAGACTTCTCTTTGTCTCTGCTCGTAATGAGTGCCAGCGGGTCCTCAATGTAGCAAAGTTACTGTTTGCTGATAGAATGAAACAAAGTATAGCGTCTCGCAAGTTCGGTTCTAGAGATTACTGGTGGCTCTGAAAGACTGTGCTGAACAACAGCAAATCCTTAATTCCTCCTCTGTTCAATCACTTCGATGCCATGACATCTACAGCAGACAGAGTTAAATTATCTTCAAACTCAACACTCGACACATTTGGAGTACCCACACCTGATATCCCGCTATAACCGAGGCTCTACTGAGTGATGTGCGCATAACCCAATCACTGGTCTCGGACATGATTTCTTAATTAGACTCCCATTAGACAAGTGAAGGTGACGGGATCCCAGATGTCGTTCCAAAGAAATCTGCTCCCAAGCTGGCTCCAGTTCTCTCAATACTCTACAACTATTGCCTCGCTACTTCCTGCTTTCCATCTTGTTGGAAGTTCTCTTCTGTAGTTCCTGTGTTCAGGAACTCTGGAAAACATCCTGACCCCTCTAACTATCGCCCTAATATTCTCCTGCTGCTTTCGCCAAAGTATTCGAGGCTTTACTCAATACTGAAGTTCTTGAGCATCTTAACACTCACGACATACTCACTGACAAACAAAATGGCTTCCAAGGTTCTACCCCAGTTCCTACGATGTTTCTGATCTTCCTGATGTCATCGGTTCTCAGGTAGGCTTTTATGCAGATGACACAACCATTTACTCCTGTCACAATAGCAAATCCATCAGGGCTGACAAAGGTAATCTGATCCCTGCTCTTGAAAAGTATCTCCAATCAGTGGTTATCTGGAGCAGGAAAGGGTTTGTAAATCCCAATGACCCCGGAACTATATTGCGCTCATTTGACCACCATAGAGAATATTCCCGGCCGGCCATCAATATGGACGATTCTCGCTTTCTGAAGAGTCACTCACTTCGTTTTCTTGGTTTCACGCTTTCAAATGACTTGTTAAAAATACATTTCCACAATAACTTAAATTTAAAGTAATTAACATTTGTTTCAAATCAAATTATTTAATAAGCTTATATTCCTCAAATAAAATTTCACAAACGTATATTTTATTTTTGAAAGATTTCTTAATAAAGAGAAAGATATTCAGATGAAAGATAGTTAAAAATGGCGCTGAAATCAATGCGTTTAGCAATTTCGAAACAAAAACAATTTCCAGTTCATTTAAATTAGGTTTGAAATACAGCAGCGTATTTTCCTTATTTGAAATATTAAATTTATCTCTTAGCTTGAAATGAAAACTAAAATAAAAGCATGCAGAAAGAATTTTCATATTTAAAAATTCATTTTAAACCTTAGATATCGCGTTTCTGAGGAAGTACCTAATGAAAAATCGATCTATTCGATAAAGCTATCTGTAAATGAAAAATATCTTTTCACAGTTTTACTACATTTACATTTACTACGATTTCTCAAATACGTAGGCAGATAGACGTAATACATACTGTTTAAAAATATAAATGGGGCGTCTATTTCGAATAATATGTGTCCTTTAAATATATATATATATATATATATATATATATATATATATATATATTAAAAATATACCTGATTCGATATATGTATATGACATCATAACAACAAAGTAGAGGAAGATATACAGACACCTAGAACATTGATCATATCACCTATCGCCAATTAAAGTACTTAGCTGACAAAAAACAACATAGCAATGATATAGCCAAAAATAAAAACTTCAACAAAGAAATGTTTTCTACAATTTCGCATGCACGCTTGGTGAATTTATCTCTAATAATTTTTAAATAAATAATAATAACTAAATAAATTGGTTACAAAATCACTATATTATCGCACCGGTTAACTTGACATTTATTTGAAAACGGCTCAATTAAATAACATTATCCAAGAAACCACGAGAAATTCGACAAATACTTATCGTTAATACAAAAATTTTATACAACAAGAAATTTTTTTTAAATACTAAAATTACTAGCATTATTAAAAAAAAAAAACAACGAAGCCAGCAAAAAATAAATCAAATTCTTGTAAGAAAAAACCATAATAAAACATTTTCAAAGTTGCATGACTGAAACAGTGCAGACCAAATCAAATCAATATATATATATATATATATATATATATATATATATATATATATATATATATATATATATATATATATATATATATATATATGTATGTATATATATATATATATATGATAGAAATTATTAGAAGGATTTATGATAATCATTATTAAGTAATTAATCGAGTCTAGAAGAAACCTCAACAGAATGCACAAAGCACTGGACGGCCGTTTCATCCTACATTTGGGACCCATCAATAGCGTGCATTCACTACTGAGAATTGAAACCCTGACGCAAGCGTCATACTGTACCAACAGGCTTCAGTGACGAAGGTGACGAATTAGACTCTATATAGCGCCGCTCTTCACAAATTCCATGGGGTAACTCATCCGAGTTTCCCTTACCCATAGTAATGTTCCCCCACGAGCCATGACTTCTATCCCCAAACCGCTCCATCCAGAGCATTAGAAGCCGGTTCAAGCAAGCATTTTGTAATACATACATACATAAATACATACATACATACATACATACATACATACATACATACATATATATATATATATATATATATATATATATATATATATATATATGCACATTTCATTAAAAACGACTGATAATTTAGTTTTTTATATAATTTCTCGTGCGATCTAATAATGTTTTTCTTTTCAGATGATAAATTATATAAAAACTGTCCGAATATTCTTATTATCCGAGCGCTTTCGGTTACATATTTAGCCATTTTCAAGGATTATATTTCAACTGTTAGAATTAGAAATAGTTTGCTATATGTATGTTTTATAAAATGTTTCATTTTTTTGTTTCAAAACACGGTCAAGATATTATGTCCATGTTGAATATATATACATGTTCAATATATATATATATATATATATATATATATATATATATATATATATATATATATATATATATATATATATATGTATGTCATTCCCAGACAGTACTGTTTCGCTGTATCACAGCTCCTCAGTGCGACTAGACATCCGAAAGCCTCAAGCCAGGATTGAAACACAACTGATTAGGTGTCAGCCAGAGCTATCTTCACTCGGTAGAGTTACACAACTAAATCAAGCGTATTATTTTTACAAATGTAAACAAATGCTAATCAACCAAAGTGCTCCATTCATTTTACTGAAGAGCTTTGCATTAGTGCAGGTAGCTGTTGTTTATATATATATATATGTATATATATATATATATATATATATATATATATATATATATATTACACAATCGGATTGTACTACGAACAGTGTTGTTGCATATATGAGTGCAGATGGAGTTTATAGTATAACCTCTCTCCCTTGGATAGATAAATACATGCGCTTAGGTCCAGTTGCACCAGCAAAAACAAAATCGCAATAACGAATGGCTTAATAAGATATTTTCTTCGTCAGAAAAAGCGAAAAGAGAACAATGTGAAGTGTTTCGTTCTAAATGTCCAGGATATTGAATAGCTGAAGAAGGTCGAGGACAGATACAACAACCGAATCGTGTCTGTAACAATCAAAATGACACCAGTTTGTCTAAATGTGCGTAAATTAATGACCCCTTTTTGGGGAGGGTATCAAAGCGTAATATATGTCTCTCTCGAAATGTATAAACAGAAACAATTTATTATTCTCCATACTGACTTGCTCTTGTCAAGGTTCTAAATAGATCTATGAGCATCTAACTGGTATTAAAACCTGAGAACTAACATAGATATTGGGTAGTAATCCCATATTTTGAGACGCAAACTACTACCGAGATAATATATTCGTATTATTTCATGGTCATTGACACCTGTCTGTATATTTCTTTTAATTTAGCTAGCGGAAGACATTACATATGGATGCCAATTTATAATTCTAACAATCTTCGCCATCAGCTGGTGTCGATGGATCCTAAGAACGAAATGTTGGTTGAACTTATATCTATGTATCAAATGCATTAGCCATGCATAGAAATGAATTCAACCTCAACTTTTTTGAGAGTGCCGCTCTCGAATCTTGCCAATATGTAAACTACACCCTGGATTTCCTAAACGATATACAACAATCCCTCTATTACTCAGTACCGCCATTTATATGAAGAACAGAAGAATAGTATGCGGAAAATAACGCTAAAACTTTCATAAAAAATCAGATTAATAAACATTAATTTATAGTATTTTATTGTAAATTCTTATAAGTATCTATATTTTAATTAAAAAGTACGTAAATCAGAAATTAACTGTGAATAAGACTAACATTTCGGGTATAAATTACGCCATTTCCTATGGTGTTATTAGGTTGGTGCAAAAATAATGTCATTTTCTCACATGAAGTTGAACGTCAAAAAACGACATTATTTTTGCACCAACCTAATATATTCGATTAATGCGTTTGCAATTAGTGCGTATCTTTTAATGTACATACACACCGAACTAATCGAGGGAGGCCTGTACTTATTTTCCAATTCAAAACACAGACGACCATGAACATTTAAAAAATTAGGAAAAAAATGATACAATTAAAATCTTCTCTTATTTAAAATAAATACATATATACTTTAGTAAAATTAAAATGAAATAACTATATTAAAAAAATAAATAAATAGATATAAACAAATAATAAATCAACATTAACACTTAGGTTTATTGGTTATTAAATTATATTACTTAGCATCCTCTATAGTTTACCTTGACATGCAAGGTTAGACTGAAGAATATGTAGGAGCGTTTTTTAACTTTTGAAAACCTAAAGACCGTTTTACTTCGATTTATAAATCTTAATGCAAAATAAAATTGTTAAATTTGCGTTGGTAAAGTCCATCAGAAAACTAAAAGTGCCGCGAAAGAAAATACTTCCTTTTTTATTTATTCATATATATATATATATATATATATATATATATATATATATATATATATATATATATATGAGGGTCATTCAATAAATAAGGTAGATTTTCCGGTATAAGGACTTCTAATAAAGATAGAAGCTTACTCG
>OZ038484.1:44869080-44884080 GCA_964036315.1 Acanthosepion esculentum
TGAAAGAAACTGTTAGCATAGAAATCACGATTACATCAAGCCATTTCAACTGTAAAATGAAGAGACCTTGCTGCCAATCTAGTTTGCGATTAAATTTTAAAAAGTCTAGGTACCACAGTATATCAAAACAACTACCATGATATATTTATAGAAAGTCATAGAAAAGCTGCGTTTACGGCGCTGGGAAAGTAACCGAAGCAAAGATGCCTGGTCAGGAACAATAACATTGCAAATCATTCTTGCGATTTTATCAAGAATCTCTAAATAAATAGCAGAATACCAGACCAAATGTGGCCAGATATTCAACGTGTGGACAAATGGTAGACGTATAAATGTGTAAGATATGTTCTGACTAGAGAAATTGTCCAGTATGACAGAGTTAACCAGATTGCCTAGCATTTGATTCAATATAATCTTTCCACTTCATGGCAACGGAAAACGGTAGTCCGAGAAAGTGCAGTGAGTTACACGCTTGGGGCTTAGCATCAACTATCTTACTGCATGAATTGGCCAAGAATATTCAGCCGTAACAAACATTGCATCAGGCACACATTAATAGCCAACACGAACTCTAGTATCAATTGTATAACGTAAAAATAAAAATCTAGTGACAATTATAGATTTATAAACTACACGTTATAGAAATGAGGATAAAATAAAATAAAATCAGTATATATTATAGATTTATAAAAAATCTATAAGACATTCATGCTAACCGTTGTAAGGACATTATTATTACGAATATATATAAAATATAACATAATAATAATAAAGATTGTAAATAAATATATGTCTATATTTCTGAGATGAGATATTATGTGCATTATTTACATTATTCGGAGTATTGTCCTCATATTTATCGCCATATTTATCACGTTTCAGCGATTCTTCAGTATCTGTCTATATTTATGAGAATGATTGTCATCATTTTTTGTCGCCATATTTATTAAAACGTTTCGGCCGTTGTACGCTCAGGCCTTCTTTAGGTGGTTGGAATGTTGAACTGAACCCTTTATTTCGCTCACTGGGGTAGACTGTTCTAGTTTCACGTGCCATGTTTAATGGATGTCAGTTATCTCCTGTTAATTTTCTCTCTGAAAATCCTCCACTACCTTAATCGAATATTGAACTCACACTCTTTGGGTCCTCAATGATACATGGCACAGTGGATAAAGGCGTTGCTTAGATCCAGTGACAGGACCCAAAGAGTGTGAGTTCAATACCCTGTTAAGGCAGTGGAGTACTTTCAGAGGGAAATTAACAGGAGATAACTGATAACTGACATCCATAGAACAGTCTACCCCAGTGAGCGAAATAAAGGGTTCAGTTCGACATTCTAACCACCTGAAGAAGGCCGGATCGTACAACGGCCGAAACGTTGTAATAAATATGACGACAAAGATGAGGGCAATTGTCCGAATAATGTAAATAATTTTAAATTAAATAAAATAATAATACATAAAGGTTGTTTAAAATAAGTTAAATAAAAAATAAAAATAATAAAAGTACTCCCAGAATGCAACAAAAAAATCTGTTCCTGCCGGAAATACGGCGAAAAGACGTTGAATTTAATCTCTTCGCCAGCAACCTTCGGACAGTCAACCCACGTCCAACTTCTCTCTCTGTGACATGGCGTGGAGTAATACGAACTTCTTCCTTTCATTACCTGCACCATGAAACATTTGTGCCAAAAATGCACACACCAGTACACACAAAATATAAATAAATTGTCTGATATGAATCTGCAATTTGCGCAATATAATTTTATTTCCAGTGAACACGAGACTATTTCTGCTTCTATGATATGAGTCAACCCCCTCCGTTTCCAAAATGGCGATGTGGTTATTAATGGGTAACGCAAGAATATATGGCAAATGAGACACATAAGAATTAATAGGAATCATAAACAGCCTGCCGTTGGTTGACTAATTAAAAAGAAATCGCTCGTTTCATTAAAATATTTTTTCCTTAATTTTCGACATAGATTTTCTAGAACAACACAATTATAATTTTATTCTATTTCCATTTTTCAGGCATTTTCATAATTGCGTACAATCAAAATATTTCGATTTCTCATCAAATGTTTATCCTAATTGCCTTTTGCTTTCTCCCAAGGAACTTTTTCATTCAAGACTTCTGCATAAACTGGAAATGCTTAGTTTAAATTAAATTTATTCAAAAATACTCTTCATGTAACGCTACATTTCTCATACCAATGTGCATTTTTAAGTCAATTCTGTCTTATACTGTTTGTTCGTTCTAGCACTAAAAATGTAGAGGAAAATAAGAATAACAGTTACTATATTAATTTTTTTTTTTTTTTTAATAAATAAAAATTCATCTACTTCCAGTTTTAAGTTGACAATTAAATTTCTGTATGTAATAATTTCATCTGTAAAGCAGCTAAAATTGTAGCATTATGCTGACGGGTTTTGTAAAGTTTACTACTGACTACGTCATCTTCTCGGACAAAGAACATGATATTACAATGGTTAATTATAAAGAAATACAATTGCACTTATATTTAATGGAAAAAATTCTATCGTGTGACTTTGGCACAAGTGCGCCACTTGTTATACCAATAAATCTAACATGAACATTATATTACGACACAGAGATTTAATTAATATGGAACACATTTATTTAAGCAAGCGTCGTTGTGCTTTAAGCGAAGATGTATGTTTTCAAAGCAATTATCAAAACGTGTAAATTAATCATATTCCATCAAATTAACCGAATTTCGGAGAAGCAGATAAAGCTAGAAATTGAAACAAATTCACAGGATTATAGTGTACGTGATGTAAACTTCTAAAGCATTTCATTCCATGATTAATAGTCACATGAGTTCAATTTTATAATTAAAGTTCATTTCTCGATATCTGCATTTGATGCTTTTCTGTACTTCTAAAATGAACGGACTGAAAGATTCTCTGAAAATGTTAAATACCCCTTGCTTTCTTTTCTATACTTCTAAAATGAAAGTTGTGAAAGATTCTCTGAAAATGCTAAACACCCGTTGCTTTCGTTTCTGTACTTCTAAAATGAACGCACTGAAAGATTCTCTGAAAATGCTAAACACCCGTTGCTTGCATTAGATAAATATCATTCTTACTCGAAAAAAATAATGGTGGTTTTTAAGATTTCTCCGAATATTACAAAACTGGTTCTTGAAAAAAATTAGGAAACCACAAACCATTATTATAATCCGTACTTTTCTGATACCGTAGCATGGAGGGGCATTGGTAAACTTGATTGATTCATTGATTGTGTAGGTTATTTAAAGCCAAAGCATATTTTGGATTGTATGATGAATTCATTTTTTCCTTGCGATTGAATATTATATTAACAATATTTCGGAAATAATAATGATTTTCAAATTCAATTCATACTATTTAACAGATAGATTACTTAAAACGACTAGACTCGTACCTTTCCAAAGTGTATTTCTGCGTAAGTAACAGACCCATCTGGAATTCGAACGCGGATCATTAATTTATCGTTCTGAGCCGTTATCCATTACACCATCCACACATCCAAGCTCACGGCACCTGGTATTAACAAGCAGTTTCCCGTGTAGTTACTGAACAGGTTCGACGATTCTTAACTCTGGTGGTCGGACGAGAACCGGTATGTCAGTTTGATATGGTCGTAAGCCAGCTGGTAAGAAAACGAAATTTCTGAATTACGATATAAAATCCATCAAAAATTGCTAAAAGTATAGCAAACATGAAGTCAGACAATCCAAGTATCGAAATCTTCAGTTTACAATATATTGGTCAGTAACTCTAATATTAGTGCGAGCTAAGCCGGAAACTCTGTTTGCGCAAACGCGACAAAGAGGTCAGATGCTAGTGGGCAGAGATGATTCGGAAAGAGCGCCCTGATTTGGAGAACGTGATCTGGACAAACGAAAAGATCTTCAGTTTTGACAGGCCAGACTACTACAACTATTTTTGGTCCGATCTTTGACAAGAAATACCGAAAAGGATTACTGGTAGGTTTGATAGGGGAAGAATTATGGTCGCCTTTACTGGCTATACGCTGCGCTATCTAATTAATGTTAATGGATTCTTTGAGAGCACTCAAGTACCAAGTGATGCGCGAACACAACTTGATCTCCAAACAACTAACCAAAGAGAAAACAATCTAGATATTTCATCAAGACAATGCACGTTGCTATTCTCTGAAGACATTTTTCGTAAGTGATAACTTGTCTCCAGATCTCTAGCCTAAAGGAAATATTTGTAATATGATGCCAAGATATGTGTATACTTGTAACAAAAAATATTCTAGTTTTGAGCAACTGGCACTGATTATCTTTGTTAGATGAGAGAAAATCTGTCGTTTTACTTTTTAATTTATCAAATTCAGTGAACAGTCGTAACATTCAGTTTTGAAGTGGAAAATAGTTTTAAAAAATAGTTTATAAGGAATAAAAATAAATACTTACATCCATAATGTAAGGAATAAACGCCTTGAATATTCTCAATGCTATGGCTGAGATATAAAGTTCCATATTTTTAGTTTGATAGTTTAATTTCTCAACTCGTAAAGCTTGTAGCATTGTCCCGACGGGTTTTTAAAAAGGTTTACTAGAACACACAGCAGAATTAAATTCTTTCGATTCAGAAAACAGTTAAAAATAATTCATAAAACTCTGAACAATGTTTTAAAAAAGTTTTAGAGAAGTATCTAACTTTACTTGTAAGTCATAAAATACACATTTCTATATAAGTAAATGTTATCTTTAAATCTGGCCAAAGAATCATTTGATTCTACTAGCAGGCCACACTCCACAGACTAAAGAATGGAGAAAACAGAAAGGAACAGGCATTTACTTATTTATTCGGCTTAATGTAGTGTATTACAGCACCATAGAGAGATATGGAATTTTCCTTACAAATTAGCGCTTAAACTATTGGCTTTTATCCGAAACTGGCGTCAAAGAGAAATACATATTAATGAATGTATTTTTTATAATAGTTATAATTTTAAAACTAAATTCACCTAACTCTCTCTTACTCTCTTTCTCTCTCTCTCTCTCTATATATATATGTGTGTGTGTGTGTGTGTGTGTGTGTGTTTGTGTGTGTGTGTGTGTGTGTGTGTGTGTGAAGGCACAGTGGAGAGCGACTCGCATTGAGGAATCGGAGAGCTGAGTTCGAATTCCAGTCGAATCCATTACATTCACTTACGTGCTTATACCCCCGGGAAAGGAATTAATCCGCATCTTCTCCCTCCAGCTATGGGTAAATAGCAGGACAGACTGGGTTCTATAGCATTGGATGGCACCTGGTCTTGGAGAAGGACAACTCTGAATTCAAAACCTGCGGTGGGTCGTTGGGGAACTTGTGGCACGAGGTTCACCAGATCGCTCTATTCGGCCCTTAAAAAAGTGTTGTTGATTCTGCAAAAAGACTTCACCACTATAATCAAATCATGTGTTTTATTATTATTATTATTATTATTATTATTATTATTATTATTATTAATGATACTACTAAAATAAACGTTGTATTTAGTGGAAATATTTCAGGTACTACTGCAGACGGTAGTAAAGTAAAACAAGAAGAATGGACTAACCATCAATTGTAAAAAGGCATAACGTATGGTTGTCAGCCTAACATGCGTATTACAAATTGGATACATGGTATGATACTAAGCTTATATTTATTTACATTATATTAGATAAACCGTTGTATAAGTTACAAAAACGCATATGCACGCGCACATACACATCATTTAAGGGGAGGTAACTAGGTATTTTGCGGAGAGATTTTACGAGATGAGCAGTAGAAAAATAAAGGAAAGAACCATTACTAAAAACCTTGGCATTTCAAACTATCTATTGTGCACATTTTAAAACGTTTGTGGAGTGTTCATAATTAATTTTAATAAGGTTTGATTTCAATTTTTATTAACGAGAAAACCTAAAAACGTTGGTGAATCCAACAGAAAACATGCTAATCTAGTCAGAATCACAAACAAGGAAAGAACAAAAAAAAGACCTAAAGGCAAACACCTACCTAATTAGTAAAGAAAAATGATCAATGCTTAGATTACCTCGAAAATCCCCGCCAAAAGCTTCACGACATTAACTTAATGGACAGCCTGAGTCGTTACTCGTGTTTCACGCATATGCGATTTTCCGACGACTTGAAAGCTAATATATATATATATATATATATATATATATATATATATATATATATATATATATATATATATGAGAAAGAGTTTATAGTAGTTTCAACGAGATACAAGTGTGTATATTAAAAAGAAGAGAGAGACCGCAAACTTTTTTGGTTGTAATGTGGATTTTTGAAAAAAAATATTATGCTTTATTTTGCTACACGTGTTTCCGGTCTCGCGATCGTCATCAAGCAAAGGGTGGAGATGTCCACATATTATTAAAAATAATTAATTTTTTCTCAGTTCAAGAAAGACATTTGGGTCACTAACACAAAAAAGAGAATGTCTCATATCGAGAATATTTAACATCGAAAAACATAAAGGAGAAAAAAATTAATTATTTTTAATAATATGTGGAAATCTCCACCCTTTGCCTGATGACGGTCGCGAGACCGGAAACACGTGTAGCAAAATTATGGAAAATAGAGCATAATATTTAAAAAAAAATACATTACAAACAAAACGTTTGCGGTCTCTCTTTTCTTATATATATATATATATATATATATATAAAATTATTACTAATACTACTACTACTAAAATAAATAAACCTTATATTTAGTGGAAATATTTCAGGAGCTTCTGCAGACTGTAGTAAAGTGAGAGAAAGGACTAACCATCTGTTGTAAGAAGGCATAACGTATAGTTGTCAGCAATAGAAACGGCCTAACATGCGACTTACGATTTGTGACACCAAAATTAAACAAGTACAAATATTTAAATACCTAAGAAATGTATTAGCAGAGGGCGGAAATCGGTAGGTGCGTTGGGATAGCGAAAGATGCCTTCGAAAAGCTAAGCAAAGTACTCGGAAAATAGAAGATTTCATTAGAAACACAGAAATGAGTAGTAAAATATTTCGTAATATCGGTCCACCTGTATGTGAGTAAATGCTTGAAAATCTCATCGCAGAGGCAAAAGAAATGTGGTTCTACAGAAGGATGCTTAGAATACAATGGACTGAACACGTGAGCAACGACGTATTTTTAGAGACAATGGCAACACAAAGGATATTAATACGTAACATTAGCAAGAGACACTATAATCTTATGAAGCATATATTGAGTAAAGGGGGCTTGGAAATTTAGACACTCACAGGGCATATTGAAGGCAAGGGAGGCAGAGGAAAGCATCGCATAACCTACCTAACGAGCTTGAGTAAATGGTTGACAGAACATAAATTAGGAGATATATGAAAAAGACAAACTTTACTAAGGGCTACAAAGGACTTTATGATAGTGGCGAGAAGAGGTTCCTGGTAACCCACAAAAATTTCAACCTCTTTACCGCACGAACACATTGGTTTTATGTTAACAATACAAGATGCAAAGGAGTTTTCTCATGCATGTGACCACAAACGCTTGGATCCTTCTCTCTGTTTTTTTCCAACAGTATCCACGTTTCACATCCATAGAGGAGAATGGAGGCTGTCAGTTATTTGCACAGTCTGTACTTTATTTAAAAGCTGATTTTGTCCCTCCATATTCTAGCCAATTTAGCCATCGCTGTCATAGCTGTGGCAATCTGTGTGCGGATTTCCATGCTACAGGTACCTTATTTAGACAAGATTGCTCACAAATATTTAAGACTGGACACTTTCTCCAGTGAATTCCTATTCATGGTAATGCTGGCACAGGTGATACTGTTTGTGCTATTCACAATTACTCTATTTCTTGAGCTACCCTCCGTTTCATATGCTCCTGCTCTTTCAGTTTGTTGGTCAAGTCCTGGAACACACTGTTACTACCTGCTATGGGGTCAATGTCGTCCGCAAAACGAAGGTTACAAATGGGTCTTCCACCGACAGAGACTGAAGGATCATGGTCGTTCACAGTTTCTGGCATGATTCTCTCTAGAAATAGGTTGAACAAAGTGGGTGAAAGTACGCATCCCTGTCTCATGCCGAAAGTACGCAGCCCTGCCTCACACCGACTCGTTACAAGGCACGACAGCATATGCAAGACCATCATGCATGGCATCGTTGAAGGTGGACGTAGAAGATACCAACGCAAAAGCTGGTTGGACAATGTCAAGCAATGGACAAGTATGACTATACCAGGATTCCTGATGGCTGTCTTTGAAAGACCGTTGTGGAGTAGATTCAATATAGTTTCTGCATTTGGATGATGATGATGATGATGATGATGATGATGATGATGATGATGATGATGATGATGATGATGATAAAGGACAGGAAATCGTGGAGAGCTATGATCCTCCACGTACTTTAGGGACACGGTATATATACTGGCGTTCAAAATTTCTGGACAGGCATAAAATGATTATGCACTTTTATTTTATTAAGTTAAGGTCTTTTAGTACTATTGTTTGTGAATGTTGACGACTGGAAAATAATTTGTTGACTTTTCGTAGGTGCCGTATAATAAAAGATGTACCGGTTTAAGCAGCTTGTAACTGAAAACAAAAGTTTATGCCAATAGAAAATCCGAGATGATAAAGTAATGACAATATGAACATTTCTAAATAGGAATTATTCCACCTTATTCACATCAGTGAAAGGAATCTTGGCAAGTCATTGTAGGAGAACATTAGCTATATTATTTGCACTCAAATTAGGGCTAAAATTTGCTGAAACCCAGATGAAGGTTATGAATTTGATGTGGAAGATGACTCGACGAGAGACAGCCGGGCATTTAGAAATTTCCAAAGAGAATGTTACAACCATCAAAAAGACATTCGCGACACCTGGATGTGTTTTAAGTGCAAAGTAATCCAGAACACTACAAACATTAGACAAGAGGGATGAAAACAAAATTGTGACATTCACACTATGCAATCTAAAATTAAAATCCAGGAAAGTGTGGAGCAACTGTAAACTTAGCAGTGATATTTCAGTTGATACATTCCACAGAGTATAAGAAAAAAACAACTTGAACGGACGTATAGCACAAAACACAGACACTAACTAAAAATATTACTAACCAGAAAACATCTTTAACCAAAAAACATCAGTAACCAAAAAACATCGCGAACGAAAAATATCACTAGCAAAAACACATTACTAACCAAAAACATCTTTAAACAAAAAACATCACTGACGAAAAAACATCACTAACGATAAACATCACTAAACAAAAAGCATCATTAACGAAACAACACCACCAACGAAAAAACTTCATTAACCTAAAAACACCACTAAACAAAAAACATCATTAACCAAAAAACATCACTAACCAAAAAACATCGAATATAAGACTGAAGTGGTCAAAAAAATATAGAACTTAGGAATCTGGAATGTGGTAAAAAGTAATTGTCAATGATGATTCTAAAACATTTCGTTCTAAGGCAAGAGATTATGCAAGGAGACCAGCGAGGAAAAAAATCAAAGCAAGATGTATGACAAAGACGGTACAATTTTGATCCTGGACACGTATTTGGGTGGGTTGCATCAAAAGCAATGTTAGAAGTAAATTGGTAAAAGTTTATGGATACCTGAATATCAAGAATCTATATTATTTTACTACGGTTTAATCTTCTACCACACTACGAAGATAGAAACATTTCTGAGCATGCCAGTGGTCCTTACGACACTTCACGTTTAGCATAAATGTTTCTTGTGGATGAAGACTTTGAATCTTTGAAAGACTGGCCAACACAAAGCCCTGATCTCAATATAACCATCTTGATGGGAACTGAAGAAAAAAATGCTCCAACGAAAAACCATGCAATCTACAAGAGTATTGAGTTTACTGCTAAGAAGATTAGGAAAATAATTCATAATAAGGACCTTGCCCCATTTAAGGCCACATCGAATTCGTTTTATTATTCGAACCAAAGCTTACGCCATACATGTTTTACTTTCTGTAATATAAATGATCACTTTTGCACAAAAAGTCATTTTTAACTTAAAAAAAAAAAGAGCTGCAATTTGATTTTCTTTATGATGGCTCATTATTTTCCCAGTTCCTTTTGTCCAGCATCACGATTCTTAAGGTGCTCTATCATCCATTATATGAAAATGCAGTAACTTGTTTTGGGCCCATCAAAAATAAAAAAAGAATACTGCTTATCACTCTCAATTTTGGGTTAAAATTAACACAGTAATTAATTTACCAAAGTGCACAAAACCATTGCACGCCAGAGAAAATGAAGATAAATTAATGTCTATCAGCCTGGGCACTCAAGAGGCTTAAAGAGAAAAAAAAGAAACGGTGCCTTTCTACAGTGTTCGGAATTGCGCCCTTTTATTTTCAGTTACCCTTTTTAAGAAATCCCCCTCCTTCGTTTCATTTCGTAACAAGCGTAATTGAAACTCACTTTGTTCTAAAGTTTTCTGTCGGTAAGCTGGCTTTTAAAAAGTTCGAACCCTAGAATCCCGATAAACAGTACATTTTCTTAATAAAGAACAATCCAATGTCCAGGTAGGTATGAGCTAATATACTGTTTAAAGAACATGTATATCTGTTCAAACAAGTGTATCTATTATACAGAGTGTATCAAAAGATAATTGTACAAACTTTGGGGACGGGTCCCTCACACCAAATAAGGACAAATGACCATATCAACATATGTCTGCAAATCCTTCGTTTTGAAGTTATTAAGTTTTTTAAAAAAAGTTTACAGTAGCTGACGCTGTATTGCCATGTAGACTAGGGTATATTTGTCACTCGTGTACATTTGTGACTAGTCTGTCTTCAACGGTTAATGCGTGTAGTAATGAGGTAACTGAGAAGTGTTCCGTTTAACAATGGCAAGATATTCCTATCGGCCGTGTAAATGGTAATGGACACGATGCTGCACGGCTGTATCGTAATGTTGATTTTGTTTAGCGTCATATCAACCTCTATGGGTTATTCAATGCCGAAATCTAAATATTTTCTACATAATGTTATCCTGTCGGAATTAAATATGGAGGGATAAAGATTTATGTGCGGGGCTTAAAGTTAAAGTGGCGTTCCTCCTCCCAAAGCTTTCCCGGGCCAATTCTCTCTTCTGACCCTCGGCCCTACTACTTTAGTTATTGTTATTTTTAGTACTGCTCAGTTTTTGTTCGTCCGTTTCCACTGAGTTCAAGTACACACTGCCCGGCCCAGGTATTGAATTCACAACGATTGATGTCACCAAATAAGAACTAGGCAACATCCCTGGAGATTGGCAATGGTACGAGAACGGTCCAGCCCCGTTGATTAAATAAAGGGTTCAGTTCATAATTCTTTGTAAGTTGCCCATATCAATATCCACCTGATCAACAGCCGAAAAGATGAGGACAATAGTCCGAATATAAGTAGTGAAAATAATGTTTAATTCAAAAGAACACTCGGTCATTTTAACTTATTAAAGGATTGGGGTACTAAATGAAAAGTGTTTGAAATCCTAACTATATACGATCTGACGATGATATTTCACTAATACGGAAATCATTGAATGAATTAGAACAAATGCAAAATGGCCCAAATAAGGAAAATCCCAATGAAGAATTTAAAAAGGCAGCGATATAAAACAAACAGAGCGTAAATATTTAAGACAAAGAGGTTGGAAGAAGTTTTGAAACGAATATACAGTGGGCTATAAGTTTTAGTCACCCTTGATTACAGAAATATTGGTCTCTTCTTTTTTCTAGACAATAATGTGTTAGTATCAAGCTACACTCATCTGTGAAGCATAGTTGACTTATATCTTGCAATGAAAGTTCGTAGAAGTAAGGAAATTAGTGAATTTCAACAAGGGGAAATAATAAGATGGCATCAGTGTAGCAAGTCAAATAGAGAAATTGCTAGGTTTTTTTCAGGTTAATCATCAAACGGTTAATAATATCGTCAAGACATTTAATGAAGAAGGCCATTGTCGTGTGGAACAACATTCAGGAAAACCAAGTATCGTGTCTGAGCGAACGAAAAGGGCACTGAATAGGGAAGTCATGAGAAACCGTCGCCAGAACGTCAGAGACGCAGGCAACAGCATGGAAATATCGCCATATGCGGCGAGAAAGACTCTGAAAGACGTAGGATATCAAAGAAGAGTTGCAAGAAAGAAGCTCTTGATTTCAAAGGTTAACAGGAACCTCCGTATGGAGTGGGCAAGAGAATTCGAGAGAGATTATGAATTGGATTGACAGTCTGTGACTTGGTTAGATGAAAGTAAATTCTTCCAATATTCTAACTTGATATTGGTTTATGTCTGGAGAAATCAGAATGAAACTTGGAACACTAAATGTCTGCAGGCAACCATGAAACATTGAGGGATTCAACTAATGGTGTGGGGCGCTGTCTGGTTTGGAGGGAATTCTGAGCTGATTCTTGTTGATGAGCGGTTGAATGGTCCAATATACTGTCAAATATTAGAGAAAGGACTACTCCCACTATTTGAAACCAATAAGATTGACAAGAATGTCTACCTTTTTCAAGAGGATGGGACGCCATGTCATACAAGCAAAGACTCGAAGAAATCGCAAGAAATGAAATCACTGCCCAAAATCCAATTTGGGAGCACCTTGACCGAAGACTTCGAGAGCGTGAAACCAAAATCACGTCAGTGGTAACCCGTAAAGAAACATTGTTAAAGGAATGTCAAAATTTGGCTCAGATGATTGTAGATAACTTGATCAGATCCATGAAAAATCGAATACAAGCACTGAAACTAGAAAATGGAGGACCTACTCAATACTAGTTCCAAATACTGTTTGTTTATGTTGAATAGGGATTACGTAATTAAATTTTGAATTTGGGTGTAGTTTATTTCTCCGGGATAAAAAAACTTCTCTTAGGCTACCGTACTCTCAAAGATAATAATATTAGAAAAACGAACTAAAATAAAAATGTCGCATAACACTATGTACGAAAGCATTTAGTAAAAATAGAGACGTATTGAAGAACACCTTGCCAATAAGCTGAAAACGTAAAGTGTATACTCAATGTAAAACGCCAGCAATGATTTCTTGTTGCAAATCATGATAAGTAAAAATAAATAAATTGAAAACAAAATGAGAAACCAACAAAGGAACTAGGAAATAAAAAGAGGTTTTTTCGATCCAAGAAATGACTATAAGTATTATAGAAGTAATTTAATCACAAAAAAGTGATGATCAGTGCCTATAAGAAAAAGAGAGAATAACAGATGGAGCAAAAGGTTTGTTAAGAGATGTCCAATGTATATAAAATATAACTGTAAAAGACAGAAGATTGAGAGATGAAATAGGGTAAAACACGATAGAGAACAGAATAGACAAGGCAGCCGTTGGGTCAATTTGAGAAGAAAAGATGTACAGTAAGTGTCTTCCAATAACTGATGATCACAATATTTATTCTTGTTTTGAGAAATATTCTAAAATTACATTAGAAAAAAGATTATCACTGATGAGAAATGATGATCTGGAAAACCTTGAGAGGAACAAACTGTTTACATATATATATATATATATATATATATATATATATATATATATATATATATATATATATATATATATATATATATATGTATATGTATGTATGTATGTGTGTGTGTGTGTGTGTGTGTGAGAGGAAAAAGAAAACATTTCCTTGGCATCGAGTTTCGTCCCTTGAGGAAATATATCGAGGTAAATGTGTATATTTTTATTCTTTATTTCCACATTTACCTTTACCAAATTCCTCTGGGGACGAACCGCGTTGGTAGAGAAAAAGTTTTCCCTTTGTCTTTTATTCATATTGTCTTTATATATATAAATAAATATCACAGGAACGCACGCACGCATACAAACAACCAAACACCCACGCACGCACACACACACGTATATATATATATATATATATATATATATATATATATATATATATATATATATATATATATATATATATATAAATAAAAAGGGAAGAACAGTAAGATATAAAATCCGGTGTTCTTATAGATATTTTTATTTTTACACAATAGTGCTCTATGTTAATTTAAATTTACAGAGCATTAATATTATAAATTAATAGATTTAAAATATGGTTTTACCGCTACACAGTGATAACCATGTTTCAGAAATGGAAGCTAAAGCCCCTGAATTTAATTTTGTTATTAAACCAAAGACATTAGTTCCATTTCCTCATCAAGCGAATTTTGGAGTAACTTACTTTTTAAAATTTACGGTTGTTAACGGCACAGGAAAGATTCATAGTTTGAGGGTTTCCAAGGTTACCGATAAATCCATTCATCTAGACAAGGGGTGGTAGAGGGTTCAAGTTTTAATTTTCGTTGTATCAGTTAATAGTTACATTTGAAAACGGGGTTATGTTTAGGGATGGGTAGGGATGTATCTTTTAACAAATTCTGACATCCGCTAAATTCATGTCATCTGGGTTTTTTTCTAACGGCAAAAATTCTTATGGTATTTTTTCTATTTGTATATTTAAAGATTTTGAGGGACTGTTTAGGTTAGAATATGTTTTATCCACCTTTCTAAAAAATTATTTTTAATATTTAATATACTATACTCCTAGTTAAAAACCAAGTAAATGTATTAGGATTACTTACAGTATTTAAAATTATTTATTCTTATCGAGTATAAGTAAATATTATTTTATTTTATTTTATTTTATGTAAACTTTATGACAATGTCGGCAAAGGTGGTTAAATTATTTCACTAATTCAATAAACTTTTATTTATAAATTTAGTATTATAAATGTATATATGTATGTATAAAGGACATTTAATGTTCAATATTATATTCTAACTTATTAATTTCATATGACTTTCGGTGTTCACTTGGATTCTTTTCAGTGTTTGAATTGCTTTGAGAGAGGTGTTATGGTTAGAGTACGTTTTATTTAATTACAATTTTAAAAGATGTTTAGGTTAGAATCTGTTTTATTTAATTTCAA
>OZ038484.1:44889080-44901580 GCA_964036315.1 Acanthosepion esculentum
TATCCGGCCATGCACTCAACATGGACTTCTTTGAATGAAGTCCTCTTCGATTGGTCCACGATCGGCGGCATTTAACGCTATGGTGAAGGATCTACTTCTCATCACCTGTAATAAGCCTACCTAAAAGGTCCGAAGATTCTGCAGATTTCTTGGCACTAATTCTTAGTGTCAAGAAATCTGTACTCATCCATAATGGGGACCAATGGATTAAAAACAGTAATGACAATTTTGACATCACCATGGGATCTCTGGACTCTGCAGAATCTTCGGATCTTGTCGGTCTATTTATACTGTACAATCTAACCCGGGCACCGTGAATTAGACACTAAGGACATCGGGCAATACAGAGTTGACGGGTTCATGGTAGTGAGGAGCTCCAAAAATCTTCAAACAGATAAAATTAGAAAGATAATTTATAGTGAATTCGGAAAACTAAATCTAAAAACTATAGTCAACGCTAAATTGAAAAGGCCAAACTTCCTCGACGTAACTCTAGACTTAATTAACAACATGTACACACCCTACAGAAAACCTAGCACTAATCCCTTGTATGTACACCCTAAGTAAAACCACCCTTCATCTATAATTAGGCATATACCCACATCAATAGAGAAAAGAATAAGCATGAACGCCGCAAATAAGGAAATATTCCGACAACACAGTCATTTTTATAACACAGCCCTGAAAATAGCGGATACGAAAGCGCTGACATAAGCTATAGAAATAACATAGTAAGATAGAACAATAGTAAGAAAAACAGGAAAAGAAAGAACATATGGTATACCCCTCCGTTCAACAAAATGGCCAGTACTAAACTAGGGCATAAGTTTCTAGCTTTAATTGAAAAACACTTTCCCACTAATAGCAAACTTAGCGAGATCTTTAATAAAAACACCTTAAAATTAAGTTACATCTGCACTGAAAATCTAGAAAGAATAAAAAAAAAACTAATAATAAAATCCCGGAAAAACACGCATGCCAAAACAGTGTTAATAAAACTCCTAAACTGCAATTAGACAAAAATACTGAAAAATTATGTGATTGTATAAAACCCTAAAGACTGCCCGTTAGAAAATAAATGCCTCACAAAATCCGCGTTATACCAATGCACTATCTCATCCATTGAGAGTCCTAACACTGATAGGATAAACATTGGGTCAACGAAGAATAAATTTAAAATTAGATGGAGACAACACAAGAGCTCCTTCAACAATATTCAAAATAGAAATCAAACATCTCTATCACAATATTTCTTGCATTTAAAAGAAACGAATAAAACACCGAAAGTAAAATGGAAAATAATAAATAGAACAAGAACATATAAAACCTGGGACCCATGCCCTTTATGCCTACATAAACTACTCATCATTAAGTTTCTAAATAATGAAAAGGTATTAAACCATAGACAGTAGTTAACGGTTTTTTGCCGACATCAACAAATTTTTGCATTAAATAATTAACATAAAAAATAAATAAAAAATAGGTAATGAAATAAATTCCATAGTTTAAAAAAGTCTTAAAAACGTAGCCCAATCATTAAATAGAAACACCCTTTGTGAAGTCGTCAAAAAAACAAATTGTAGTACAATGCAAACATTTGTATAAGAAATAGCCATTTGAATAAACAAATAAATAAAGACATTAATAGATAGATAATAATAAAACAGAATCCTCTCGACACTTAACGACCTGCCGTAGCGCCATAAAATATCTTTCGCTTTAAACTAATTAGACGGTGAGCGCCACCATCAGATTTGAAATTGCGACCCCACCATAACCTGAAATAAACTTTCCGAAAGGGACTGGTCTGTAGATAAGAACTAACTCTTCGACCACCTAAGTAATATGGCCGCACCCCAGCCGTCTCCATAGTAATTAATGTTGCAAGAGACCATACTTATAAACACGCGCAAATCACAAGATATCTTATTCCTAAATTTTCGCTTGAGGATGAAACGGGACTCGATACCTTAATTCAACTTAATTTCAATAATTATATTGAGGGCTTCGGCTCTCGTTTTGAAACATGAGAACTCTTATGTAGCGAAGGAATCATATTTAAAAACAATATTATAATATAATCTCTACTTCTGTATGGAGCACTGTCTTTTTAAAAATAAAAACAAAAATACTAAAGAACTCCGGATTATTTACTTAACGTGTTATTTCCTATTTTTCTGCATACTTGTACACACACACACACACACACACACACACACACACACATATATATATATATATATATATATATATATATATATATATATATATATACACACATTTAACAGTTAAAATATTTAATCCTTGAAAATGGCTAAATGTATAGCCGAAAGCTAGTATAAAATACTAAATAAAAGCACCTAGTCTGTCGTATTCAGTGAAATATGCATGAAAGAAGAATTGCTGTCAAATTACACACACACACACACACACACACACACACACACACAGACACACACACACACACACAGACACACACACACACATAGCGGGTGTAACAGTAAAATAGTCCAAATCGTGTAACAGCATAATTATCCTTCCCACAAAATGCTTAATATCTAAAAAAAATCGCTAGAGTTTCATTTTTACAAGTTTTCAGATAAGTGGTTTAGTTATCCTGATACCTGTCGTAAGAATCACTGAACAACCCTTGAGTTATTCAGCTAGAAATAGAACAGGCTAAAAGCATTTTGTGTCACCCTTCCCACTGTCTTCTCAAAGGAACAATGATGAGAAAAAAAATCATTCATGCCTTCAGTAATGTTACCACTAATCATACTATGGCTTCCATGTTCAATTTCCATTCAAGAACTATCAAGAGAACGGTGAATAAGTTTAAAAAGATGGAACCGTTGAGAGAGAAACTGGATCAGAAGGTCACAGCAGGAAGAGAGATCATCATTTCAATTTAGAGCAAAAGAGATAATTTAGAAAAAGATCCAACTCAATCCATAAGATGCTTTTCACGTGAGAGTGGAGTTTCAGCTATGTCATTCCAAAGAGCACTGAAAAAACTTGACAATCGTACGTGAAACATGTGAGGCATATTGTTACTCCAGGACAGAATGTTCAAAGGTTAGAGAGGGCGAGGATCATCTTGAATAAATCGAAAAATTATCCTGGAATAGTATATATATATATATATATATATATGTAGATAGATAGATAGATATTATGAAATGGACAAAGGCCGACAATTATTTAAAGACATTTTTATGTTTAACATTCTTTTTTATAGATACAAGTATTTAAGTAAATGCTCTGTTTGTCCGTTTCATAATATGTGACGTCATATGTTTACATTTGATACGCCATGAGTAGTTATGAATGTACGTGAGAGATTCGTGGAAGATTGAAGTTTATAAGCAGTGAATTCGACCTCGTCAACCGAAAGATACTCAGTGGCCGAAACGATTAAGGCACGTCAGGCTATATGGCGGTTCCGTATAGGATACAGGTTGGAATCCTGTCGGAGGACGGATATTTTCTATGAAATTCATTCCGGTACATGTTATTTAATTCAATACTGTTTATTATAAACAGAGCATTTACTTAAATACTTGCATCTATAAAAAAGAATGTTAAACATAAAAATGTCTTTAAATATATATATATATATATATATATATATATATATATATATATGGACTTTCTTTTATGATCGATATAATCACTAGTCTTCTATTAAACTTGGAGAGCAATTATATATAGTTATTGCTCAAATTAGAGTACAATAGTGTTATAAAGACCTCAGAGAAATCCAGTAAGTTACCTTTAATGATTTCTAAGATACGTTTCAAATCTTAATCTAACAATTGAGCAATTTTGATGTTACACCCGGTCTCTCTCTCTCTTTCTTTCTCTCTCTCTCTCCCCATATATATATATATATATATATATATATATATATATATATATATATATATATATATATATATTTGGGCAATAAACTTTCTTGTAAACATGTTTCGTTAAATATGACAGACAAGGAAAATTTAATTTGTTATTTTTAAAATTTTTCCAGAGTTCTAACGTTTTTTCTATTTGGTTGGAGTAAGTGAAGGCAAACAATTGTCTCAAGAGCTTTTGTACAATTCTTTAGCTATTTCCAAAGGGTTAGCTTTGAGTGTATTTAATTTCTCTTCAGGTTTTGACTGTTTAATATGTATTTTTGTGTTCTTTTGAATACTCGTTAGAGCGTTTATTCTGAACTTTCGTTGTTGAGCGCTGTTGGAATTTGAGTGAGCGTCTTTTTTTAAACCCTCAATACACCATCCCTACTGTTATAGAATGTGTGGTTGATGAAAGAGATGTTTAATTGACATGTCCTCTCACCCGGAAAAGTGTAAGAATGCTGCATAGACGACATAAAAAATAATTAAATTTTGCTTTTCTTTCATATATATATATATATATATATATATATGTGTGTGTGTGTGTGTGTGTGTGTATGTGTGTGTGTGGAAAAATAAATATATATAGGAAAAAGGGTATAGTTGTTTTCAACGAGAGAAACATGATAACCGTAAATGCATATCTTAAAAAGAGAGAAGCCGCAAACGTTTTTGGTTATAATGTAGATTTGTTTTAGTATATATATTATATTTTATTCTTCATATTTCTGCTACACATGTTTCTGGCCTCCTGACCTTCTTCGGGCAAATAAATCGAATACATTTTTAAAAGGAATACATTTTCCTTATGTTCTTTTAATGTATCATTCTTCGTTTTCTCTATTTGTTAGTGAGCCTCGTCATTGCAATTGTTCCCAGGTTCTCCCTGGTAGGGTCCCAGCTCTGGCCAAACTGGGAACAAATCTCTCTTAAAATATAAACATTTTTGTATTATAAATACGATCAATACATTTTCATCGTAAAAGATTACCAGCAATATATTTTTGTAAAAAATCTTTTAAAAATTACCAGCAATACATTAAACAACTTAGTAGCAATAGATTTTTGTAAAAGAAATTACTAATGCTCACTAGAAAATTAAATTTGGCATTAAATGACCCATAAGATATTGACATGCCGATAAAGAAAAAAATGTCCGTTAAATGTTTTAAAGCTGAGAAATGACTAAACTATTTTATTCGTATGCTGAAGCAAAAATTGTTGACGATTCAGAAACGCAAAGAATGACAAACTATGAATGAATTTATGAATGAAGCCATAATAATGATGGAAAGAGTCAGAGTAATAATAGTAATGGCAGAAGAAGAAGAAGGACGAGAAGAAGAAGAAGAAGCTATTAGTATTATTTACTAAAATGACACTATGTATTTTATATATGTATTCCGATACCGCCTCCAATATGAAGCTGTTTTGCATTTTGAAACAAAAATTAAAATCTACATTCACTTGTCAAGAAATCAGTCACAGTTTTTTTTAATGACACTTATTTTTACTTGTTTGAAGCATCTTTTATTTTAGAATAAAATATTTCTTATAAATGATCACTTCTGTATGTTTTGCAACTAAGAATGTCTTACGCTAATCTCGTTCATTGAATAAGAATTCTCGTCAGAAATGAAGGCTTTGTTCATTTCTTAAGTTACTAAGTGTGGGATTATATATTTCTTAAGAATGGCGCAGTTTCCATGCAACAAACCAGAGCTTTAGGGGCTTATTTTTGCTTTTCTCGAGCTCTTGAAAATAAGCATCTGATATGAGTTTCTCCTGCTTTCATATAAAAGGTTGGCATAGATAACATCTAGATATTCTATAGACTATTCCCTAAGGCCATACAGGACTAGAGATTCCTTTTCGGTATTGACGCTGGTTTTCCTCAAGAAACCCCAAAACATACGATAAGAAATAGCACCATAAGTTTTAGAATAGATTCTTAAAGATACATTTGATAAGTATTCACTTTATGATGGATTCGAACTTATTTATATACAGTTCCCTCAGCAATTACTAAAATGCCTGTATGTATTATTTGTATGTATTCCGATACCGCCTCATATATATATATATATATATATATATATATATATATGAGGCGGTATCGGAATATATATATATATACATATACATATATATATATATATATATATATATATATATATATATATATATATATATATATATATATATATATATATATATATATATAGTAGTTTCAAACACTAATATTCCATGGTTATAATTTATTACATTGGAATCGTATTCACGATCCAATTCATCAGACCTACAAATTCAAAAAAATTGTGGTCTGATGAATTGGATCGTGAATACAATTCCAATGTAATAAATTATAACCATGGAATATTAGTGTTTGAGACTTTTATATTATATTCTTACTCTGTCCTGGACATTGAGTTCTACCTGGAATCTATCCTCTTGGGAATTTATTTATATATATATATATATATATATATTACAATGAATCATTCATACAGAAAACAGATATAGAAGTTAATGTTAAAATGGCGAGAATACATCTTCATCTATATCTGTTTTCTGTATGAATGATTCATTGTAATATAAATTGAACTGCACCACATACTTGATATATATATATATATATATATATATATATATATATATATATATAAATATGGAAGAAATAAATATATATAGGGAAAAAATAAATATATATAGGGAAAAGTTTATAGCTGTCCCAAAGAGAGAAGACGCAAACGTTTTTGTTTATAATGTGGATTTCTTTTAGTAAATATATTATATTTTATGTTTCATAATTCTGCTACACGTGTTTCTGCTCTCGTGAGTTTCTTCGGGCAAATAAATGGAATACGCTTTTAAAAGTAATACATTTTTAAAAGGAATACATTTGCTTTTCTCGAGCTCTTAAAAGTAAGCATCAGATATGAGTTTTGATAAGTACAATACCAGGCTTATGTTTCGCCCGATCAGGATCAAACTCGACACTTTAAAATTAAGGCCCGAGGTCTGATAAAGTGCCGATGCCGTGGTCGGAATATTTTTTTGTCTCGGAGAAAAAATACGACTTTATTTCCCAACATTTATGTATATAAATTGTAGTTTACATTGTGGCAACCGCTGTCAACGCAGAAAGCGAAATGAATTTTTACCCGAATTATCTCCCTTTTAAAACATCTCGTCAAGAACAGCGCAATATGAATCATTTAGATATTATTTGATCTTATCGTCATATTATTCATTGTTTGTCGCCAGGTATCGTCTCGGTATTCTCGATAATCTCAGGATAACTGTTTACTAATTTTGACACAATGCCAGGATTATGTGTCACCCAATGAGGATCGAACTCGCCACTTAAAATTAAGGCCCGAGATCTGATAAAGTGCCGATTCCGAGGTCGGAATAGTTTCTATCTCAAAAATATATACTTCCTCCAGCATTGCGTAGGAAGTGTTTCAAAAATTGTTCCAAATAACGTGATTTTTTTAAGCTCCACTATAAAACGTATGTTTCTCAACCAAATTTGCGAAACTGCTATTTATTCTGTTTCTTTGAACTTCATCCTATATTCAGTAGGTTCTATATCTGCCATTGTTATAGATAACATTCTGGTAAAATGGAATCCGACATGACAGTGCAAAGGAAATATATTTTGTCAATAAAGATCATTTATACAGGGAAAAGTATACCCACTGACATTAATCAACGCTTGCTGAATTTTTAAGGAAATGAAATAGTGGATGTAAGCACAGTTAGGCGGCCAGTCCCGTTGCTCAGCATTGGTGACAATGATATGTATTAAAAGCCAGTTTTCAGGCGATAGTGTCAAGCAACGAAACGAACCCCCTTCGAAAAGTTAATAGTGGTGAAAATGTAGAAGAATTGCGTTTGCCCCTGATAACTTCTACCCTCTACGGTAGCATTTTCATACAAATAATAGCAGGAATTACTTGAGGATTGTTCCTCATATATACGAATGGGCATCACTAATTCCTACGAGGGATTTCCTGTTTGAATTTTTATTTGAAAAGTTTCCATGTATGGTACTTGATGGTAATGGTAATCGGCAAATAGTCGTTTCCCTATAAAGAAACATTTTGCATTCATTGACCGAGCAGCCAGTATAACGATTTAATTTTCTGTCGCTCTTTCCAGTATTGATGGAGGTTTTCTTCCTAACTTTTTATTTCAAGCTGTGTCGAATATCAATATCGTTTAAAATATTTCATAATATTCTCTACGTGATATATGAGCTAACCATCTTAGATGTTGCTGCACTTGGCTATATATATATATACATATATATATATATATATATATATATATATATATATATATATATATATATATATATATATATATATATATATATATATATATATATATATATATATATATATATATATATATATATATATATATATATATATATATATATATATATATATATATATATATATATACATATATATATATATATATATATATATATATATGTCACCTATATATATATATATATATATATATATATATATATATATATATATATATATATATATATATATATATATATATGTCATCATCATAGCGCTCCTCATCATGAGTACAATGACCTCAGAAGGAAAAGCAAAAACGGTTAATTTTACTAGGTGAATGTCAATTACATTACCGATTTTTCTTTGGATTTTTTTTCAGGAATCTCGATATAGAGTAGGAGCAAAAGATGAGATATGGCAGCGTTATTCATTGCACGGAGATTTATAAACGTGGATTCTGATGAGAAAGATTGTCTGACATGACACAGTGAACAACCCTTTGTAGCAGTAGAACGAGCAACTGATTGAATATAACCACTCCCCTTAATGACAAATAAAAACAGAAGCCCAAAATGGCGCTCTCCTGGAGGGTAGAATCAGCCATGCTGATAGGCGACAAACAAGGTTTTCCATAGTGATAAAATGAAAGTAGTTTTCCTTGTGAGGAGTTAGAATTTCCAATCCATTTCTTGCCTTGGTTAATCACTGATTGAATTTCCTTTTCCATGGACAGGTAATGGGCACGACTTAAAGGTCAAAGAAATGGACCCTGACTGTAGTTTGGATCATAGGAACAATCAATGGTTTTGTTGATATGTAACAGCAGTAAATACCCCATAATTCTCTTTCCCAATCTATCATTATAAACTGACGGAAAGAATGAATATGTATTTCGATACGTGATAGCAGATTTTTTTTCTAGACATTCGTATCTAAAAGTTTTTGAACGCATCTGATATTTTTTCGGAACAAATCAGCTTCCATGTATTTCACTGATTTTTCGTATTTGTCTGAGTTCGAACATCGACTGTCCGAGATAAATCTGCTCTTCCTTATTGACACTTCCCTCGGGAAATATTCACCACGAAAAAAAAAATCAATTTAAACTACATATAAAATGTCCTTCGCATTTTATAAAAGCTGACAACACTCTTTTTATTGCAAAGTTTTTAATACTATGCGAAATTTTAGAAACTCGCAGGAATTTTTTTTCTCCCGGAAATTTTAGAGCATTGAGAGAGGGAAAAAAATCAAAAATAATATTTTTCTGTGCAATCGATAGGAAATTTCATCTTATATTGATTTCAGTGTTTTGATTCTGAACCTGATATGTTCGCCTTTTTATATATATTTTTTTTTTTCCATTTTTATTTTTCTCGTTTTCATTTCTTTCTTTTTTTTCCATTTTTATTTATTCCTTTCTGGTGTCTTATTGCAAACTCTTCTTGCACATCAGGTGTCTTCTTTCACTAGCTTTCACTCTAATCAATCGATATCTTTTGCTGTCCTGATGTTCTTGTTTACATACGCTTTTTACTGTCATTTAAAGATTGAATATCCTGGTGTGTGTTTTTTTTTATTTCGGCTATTTCTCTGAATAACTGCCAAGGCACTTATTTTAGCAACGCATTTCAGTGGCTTCATTACTTACAACACACAATTCTACTTTGCGATAAAGTAAACTACTTCAGAATGCTTTTATTTTGCTAGGGGGCCTTAATTTGAAACTTGAAATTTTAAATAGTGTTTCTAAAATGTTTCAAATTAAATATAAAAAGTCAGTAATGCTTAACGTTAAAAAATATTTATCTGCTATAAAAAAAAATGTAACCGATAAAATGAAGGACACTTTTTTTAACTTTCAGCCCTCTCAAAAATCGATAGACATAATTTAAGATTGAATTATATTTCTAATAATGTGTCTGAAAGCAATAACTACCAAATATTTTTCAAGTATACACAGACCATTCTTCTTTTCTCCAAAGAGTTCTGGATTCAGTACCCACCCGCATTTGGTTTAGTGTATTGTAACATCGATTCAGTTTTAAACTGGATCTCAGACACGGCGTTTTTAATTCTCGTTAACTCTAGCTTCCTTCTGGGGTATTGTAATCGCAGTACTTTTTTTAAAAAATTCTTGTTCTATGTGCCGTGTTCATTCAGAACATATGCAATCAGGACTCTCCACAACTTCCTATCCTTTTGTTGCTCTTAGCCGTTTTTCTTTCTTTACGCTGGCTCCAAACCGTTCCACAAATCCATTCCCACAAGCACATCAGATAGTAACTCGCAGTCTTCATCTTTCTCTCTTGGACTCAGTATGCCACATAAGGGTTAAACTTTCCAAGTATCCCTTTTTCATTATGTCCAAGGAACTTCAGCAGTCTTTTCCTGATTCCGAGTTGAAATGTTCTTTCTGTTGTCATTCTCCTTGAGTCTACCTTGTTGCTTATTTGCTTCGTCGATGGAATTTTCTGTATCCTTCTAGAGAACCACATTCCTTTTGCCTCTAATTTTCTTTTCAGCCGTGAGGGGATTATCTGGCATTTATTGCCATAAAAGAGGATTGATATCACATAGCAGAAATCCGGCACTATTTCTTTTGTCTCTAACAAAATCATTCAGTTTCTCAGTACCTTGCTTAGCTTCTGGAATGCTTCTTTCGCTAGTCCAATGCGTGTTCGGAGCTCGATGTCACATTTTCCACCCTCTATTAAGACACTTCCCAGATATTTAAATTTTGATATATAAATCTTTCGCAAAATCAGAAAAATGACGTAATCATAGGGCGCTAAGCTCAGTGTTTGAAATTGTGAAGTTGTATGTTTATTTGCGAAAGTTGGAAGAAGAGATCTGATAATTGTTATCAAGTAAGAATGAATTTATTTTAGATAAAAGCATTTAACTAATTTCTGTGTGAATTTCTGTGATATTAGAATTAGCATTATGATTTAATCTACTTACACGCGGACTATTGCAACCCACTTTCTTGTTGTTATCACGACGTTATGGACGTTTTACTCTCCGGCCATCATCAGAGGTAGTCGATCCCAGTAACCTACACGGAAGTTTAAACTGAACCTTTTACGTAATCCGTGTATAAGAAATATCCTCTCTGTATAAATTTCTTCTTAATTCCCAGAAAATGATGACGTTAAACTTTGGAATATTGGAATAATCTTTGGAATAGTTATTCCAAAACGTTTGAATATTCAATCAGTATAGCTATACTCATGTTTGGAATGTAAAATAACAGTGTAGCATTGTTTTGACTTTAAATTTTTCAAATTAGATATGAAAATTTAGTAATGCTTAACTTTAAAAAAAATATTTATCTGCTATAAAAAAAATTATAATCGACAAAATGAAGGACACTTTTTTAACTTTCAGCCCTCTCAAAAATCGATAGACATAATTTAAAATTGAATTATATTTCTAATAATGTGTCTGAAAGCAATAACTACCAAATATTTTTCAAGTATAAACAGACCTTCTTTTCTCCAAAGAACTGTGGATGCAATACACTCCCGCATTTGGTTTAGAGTATTGTTACATCAACTCAATTTTAAACCGGATCTCAGACACGGCGTTTTTAATTCTCGTTAGCTCTGGTGTCTCCCTGTTTAGGAAAATTAATGAAAAAGTGGAAAAAAAATTTTGTGTAACTGCTTTCGTGTTTAGGCTTTTATCGGACTAAATTGATGTTTACTTTGATGGGCAGGTAGGAGATAGAAAACTGAAATTTTAATGCTTTAAATTTAATGCGTTCCAGTATATTCGGTGGCACGGTGGAGTAACGGATAGCGCTTCGCATTGAAGAAACATGAGAGCATAGTTCGAATTCCAGCTAAGCTTCCACTTGCCTCATTGTGTATTTATAATAGATATATTCATAAGCAAGAATTTATATTAATTCAAGCGTTATTATAGCGGTCATTGTTTATTTTAAAATTGGGGCGGCTATTTCAAATAGAATCTGTACACTAAAATAACATTTTTTATATCTATATACATAATTCTCAAAATGTGTGTGTATGAGTATGTATATGTGTGTGTGATCGGATGTTTTTTTATGCTTTTCCACAGTTTTCATACTATTTTGATATTTTTTTTTTTTGATAAATAATTTTTCTGTGCCGGTTTTGAGTCCAAATTGGCTGGAAAAAATTACAACCTTGAAGGTGAAAAATGGAAAAAACTGATTTTTTCGCTTTGCGCAAAAATCAAAGGCAAAATTTAATATCTGTAAAAAAAACACCGTCCGATCAATTTAGAGAGT
>OZ038484.1:44909080-44919080 GCA_964036315.1 Acanthosepion esculentum
TGTGGATTTGTAAACAGTGACTATTTAAACTAATATTGCACGACTCTTCGGCAGAATTGAGTCACTGCCAGTCACTGTGTGTTTATCTAAATCTAAAAATAAACGCGCTAAAATTCACCTTCATCCCTGCCGTGCGCCGACGGCTTAGTGGGTGAAGTTCCGACTGATGCAAATTCAGTCGGGTTTCGATCCTTACTAGAGGCAACCGGACGTCTAGCCACATTGATGAGCTGTGAAATAGCGAAACACTCTCTCTTTGGATGACAAATATATATATATATATATATATATATATATACATACATATATATATATACATACATACATACATATATATATATATATATATATATATATATATATATGTTGGTAAAAGTGCTCCGTATCTTTCCGATAAAGGATTCAAGAATCTCTAACTTTCAATTATGGTTTAATTTGAGCTTACTAACAAGATGCGTCCTCTGTAGCTAAATGGTATAGCACGTAAGTCTATATGATGATTCCGTGTAGTATACAGGTTCAGTTCCTGTCAGAGGGCACATAATATATATATATATAAGACAACCGCCTTCACTCCCCGCGACTTTCAACAAGAAAGTATTTTTGCAGAAATTTCTTTCATTAACGCGTTTTGTCATTTACAAATCTATAGTGAAGTCTTTGGCTATAGATTTAAAATTTATACTTGAAATCAATGTCTACTCAAGAGTTTGGTTGAATCTAATTATTGTCATCAAAAGAACGATGTTCGGTTGGTTGATTTTCTTTCATTCATTAGCGGATTTTTTTTTTTTTTTTTACTAAAGAGCTTCTGTTGTTGAAGGACGTACTTTTGTTATGTTTTTTCGTCGATTTTCGATGTGCTACTGCTAAAAGGATTATTCAGTTGTATAGATTTCTACAGGTCTGTAAAAAATAAAACAGTTTACGCATTAAAATACGACAGGTTGATTTTATTTTTGTTAATAACGTCCAGCGAAATAGGACCCAAGAGCCACCCAAGGTTTAGGATTAATGAATGGGATTTTTATTCTAAACGCAAGAGGATGAAATAAGAATTGCAGATTATGTGGCCATGGAGGCTAGATAAGGATTAACTCTAGAGTTTAAGATAGTAGTGAACGGTGATCCATCCTTTCAGGAGTTTTATACAAAGTAGCAGTTCTTGGGAAGAAACTCCCTGAGTCGGACTTCTTAGGAATGGAGTACGAACGAAACGTGTAGGATTCTTGCGCGTATGTGTCGAGTATGAGGGGCCGATTTAGAGTGGCACCGGTTAGGCATAAGGAATTTGTTCTAGCTGGAATGAACAACCTAGATCGAAATCAAGTTAGATTAGGGTTATGTTTGTCTTTAGTTTCTTCCTTCAAATTAACATTAATTAGCTAGGGGATGGAGTACGAACGGAACGTGCATGATTCTTCCGCGTATGTGTCGAGCATGAGGGGCCGATTTAGAGTGGCACTTTGATGCCGGTTATTCTTGTATGTATGCTCATTGGCCTGTTTTATTTCTGCATCTACACTCTTTAATTTAATCTCCCCTCTACCTTTAGGTGACCAGAGATGTCAGTTCTCTCGTGGATGCGGGACGTCTTTGGTATTTCGGGTGTGCCTTTGTCGTATTTACTGATGTGTTCGAGTGAGTGGCTGGACGAATGAGTGTTTTAAATTATTAAATTCCCGCATTAATTTCGTCCAGTTAACTGATATTTGTGCCACATTTAAATTGTACATATGGGGACTACTTAGGACTTCATAGACATTCTGATGTATTCTGGTTGATGTAGTAAGTATGGTAAGTAAGAATATGGCGTTTTGGTGTAAGGAATATTGTGGTATGTTTTGAACCTGAGTACGTGTGGTCAAAAAAAATTAAAAAGAAGAAAGAAATACATATCGACCTGAATCACTTCCCAAAATCTTTTCCGTTTTTTTTAAAAATACATTCATGATCTGTCTGGGAATTTTTAAAAGTAAAATTGTAAAGTTTCTAAATCTATACTTCTCAGTATCGCCTCAGTAATTAAAAAGAGAGACTTCAATAGAGAAAAAAAGAGAGACTTCAATAGCCTCTCTTTTTTATTACTGAGGCGAGGATTCTCTTCCTTGAAATTCGTTTTTATGAGAAAACCCCTAATTAAACACACGCACATAAGACAGACAGACGCTCACGTTCGCACACACTAAACACGAATCGGCAACAATATTAACAAACTTCAAGTATTATATTCTTCTTGTTATAAGATAGATATTTATAAACTTGTCCAACTGGCTTAGCAAGGCCAGATACCGTAAAGTTGCCTCAGTGCGTGGCGTAAATCAATGAAATTACATGTGTTAAGTAAAAACTGGGGACAAATATAAAACACTCCTCTTAAGCAAAAATTAACAGACATTTCTTGCTGCCTCCACAAAGCACAATTGTCCGTCGAGAATTAAAATGAATGCTTATCAGAAATCAAACAATACAGACAGATATGGAGGGACGGCTGCCGCTCTGCTGTTGAATTTGCAAACGAAAGCTGGAAACGGGAAGAGAAAATCCGGGACGGCTAATGAAAAACAAACAGAATGAATGGATATAATTCATGAAAAGAGAAATAACAAACACAAATCGGCAATGTTAGCACGACTAATAACATTGCCTACTGTGGCAAGGATGAGGTTTGACTTACGGTTAAATAATTCGCAATGAAGATAAAACGTTGAAAGCAAGTTTCTCTATTTATCATTCACCTTCCGTATTCCTGATAAAGGCTTATTGATTCTATTTGAATAAGGGACATGGAAAGCGGAAATAATAACAATCATGGTAGGGACATAGGGATAACCATTTATAGACGACAATGAATTTACTATTCTTCAGTACTTTCCTATACATACTGACCGATAGGCCGATATAAAAGTTAATTATCCAGACATAAAGATTAAAAACTATAGACAAAAATTGCCTTCCTATGGATTTGGCGGTATCAACAAATGAAAATATATTAGTTAAAGAATATGACAAAATAGATACGCATGGGGATCTTGAAACGGAAACGGAAAAGTGAGTTGTGCTAAAACTCGTTAGGCAAATAGAAATTGGTAACACTGGGAAGAATGAAAATTACAAATATTAAAAATATTGCCGGTAATTCCTTTTTGAAAGAGATTCTAAAATATGTATACGGTGGAACTGTTTATGTACTTTGGTTTGGTTTCATTTATTTTTATTTACGGCATATCAATATAATTAATGCAAACAATATTGTTAGGATAGGTCCGTATTGATAGAATATGTAATAATATTATTTTCAAAAAGTTATTGCTAGTAATTTTTTATTAAAAAATTTATTGCTCGTAGTATATATATATATATATATATATATACACACAAAAGGAATTTAAAATTACCTCATGTTATGATCCTTTCACAAGTACTAATTAAGATTTACTCGCAAAAATTTTCAAACCGATCAACGTAATAAGATAAAATAAAATTTCTTCTGTATGTAATTTTATGCTCAGTTACATTAAATACATTGAGATCTATTTGTGGATCAGTTTAAATATTTTATATTATTAGGATTCACTTGGTTACTACCTGCATATATATATATATATATATATATATATATATATATATATATATATATATATATATATATATATATATATATATTTAAATTGATTTTAAGCTTTTCACCCAAAGCAAGGCTGGAACCCACTAACACGCAAGGGGTTACAGAAGGTTTGGAGGAAGAGCAGATAGGAGTGGTAGAGGAAAGGATGTGGAGAAAGATAGTAGATCGATCAAGGCAAGGGAGTTACAGAAGATTTCGAGCGAGAGCAGATAAGAATGAAAGGAGAAAGGATGTGGAGAATGGAAGTGGATAGATCAAGGCAACTGGAGATGTCCATTGACATTACACTTAAATAGTTGGAGATTATATTTGTCAGGGAAACATGAATAAGGAAGGGAGTTCCACAGGCGAGAGGTGCGAGACATGAACCTATTGGAGTAGAAGAGACGTCTACATCTAACAGTTTCAACAGTGAAGGGGTGGGAACGGGATGCCAGCCTCGTAGGACGCTTAAAATCATGAGGCCTGTGAACCATCGAAAGCAGCCCATCGGAGCAATTACCGTTAAAGTATTTGTAAAAAAGACAGAGCGAGGCAACGGCGCGTCTGTGAGAGAGCGACGGCAGACGAGATGACAGATCAGGGCCATTTTCGTTGCATATCCGTCTCTGGATCTTATCAAGAACCCCGAGGCAAACAGCAGGGGCTCCAGACCATATATGGCAGCAATACTCCATGCAAGGGTGAATGGTTGATTTATAGATTTGGAGTATCGATTCCGGGGAGAAAAATATCCTGGCCCGGCACAGGGAGACAACTTTCCTTGCGGTGGATGAAGCAATTGACTCGATGTATTTGTTCCATCTCAGGTCAGCGGACAGCGTGAGACCGAGCAGCCGCAGAGAGGAGCTCTCGAGAAGTTGGGCTTCAGACATTCTAATGGGATGCAGGGATGGATCCCTGTGGTGGTTAATAGAGAGCAGTTTTGTTTTAGAGGCGTTAAACCAATTCTTGCCCCAGTTCACAACCGATTGTAGGTCCTTTTCGTGACGAACTGCCAGGTTAACTTTGTCAGCATCACTAGATTTTTTTTTGAGGCAGGAGTAAATTGTGGTGTCATCCGCGTAGATGCCGACTTGGGAATCTATGGCGTCAGGAAGGTCGTTTATGAATATGAGGAACAGAGTAGGGCCTAGGATGGAGCCTTGAGGAACACCTGCGTTAGTGGGATAGGAGCTGGAGATGAATCCATTGAGAACGACCTTCAATTCATGGTTTGACAGGAATGATTGTATTAGGTCAAACAATCGACCTGTGATACCATAACCCTGGATCTTGCGAAGAAGGTCGGCATGCCAAACTCTATCAAACACTTTGGAGATGTCTAGGGCCACGGCACGAGCTTCAGCGTTATTATGAATAGCTTGCTAGACAAATTCAGGGATGGCCGTGAGCACATCGGCTGTAGATCGGGCAAAGTGGAAACCATATTGCTTGTCTGAGAGCAGATCATGGGATATAAGGTGATTAATCGCTTCGGTGTTGATAAGGGCTTCGAAGACTTTGCCGAAGAGGGGTAGTAGACTGATAGGACGGTAATTAGAAGGGTTGGAGGGGTCACCAGAGTTCTTAAAGACAAGAAAAATGGATGAGGACTTCCAGCAGTCAGGAAAACAAGACTCCTTAGGGCAGTAGTTGTATAATTTAGAGAGGGCAGGCGCCAATTCAGGCGCGCATTTCTTCAGGACAGTGGCTGGTATCCCTTCTCCACCAGTAGCCTTGTGGTGATCTAAGTTAGAGATAATTCCCAATACCAATGATATATATATATATATATATATATATATATATATATATATATATATAGTTGTAAAAGCAAAATTGTCCAAATCATTTTACGGCAAGATTGTTCATGCCGCAAAATAATTTATATCTAAAAAACTGCTAAACTAATTTAATTTCTTTTTTTCCAGGTTTTCAGATAACAATTTTACCTATCTTGATACCATTTGTGTTGCAAATTTATCATGTATTCAACAATAAGTACAACTAAAGAGTATTACACGATTAGTGAGAATGTGTCGGTTGACCCAGCGTTCAATCTATTCGACTGTTCTCCCAAGGCCTTCTCTCCTATTAATCTTATAGTAGGCGGAAGAGTCTACCGTAGACTCTTTAGAGAGAGGACGCCACAACACCTACACCAAAAATATAAGACAATATATATATATATATATATATATATATGTACAAAAAACGAAGAAAAAATTGATAAAAATGGACTGTTATAGGCATCCTCCATGGCTGCTCCTCTAACTGTTTTGGTGTGGTTGAGGGTGAGGGTGTTTCTTTCAAATTCGCCGGAATTTGTTGACGGCAAGAGTGAGATGCACTTGGTGAGGGTGTTTCTTTGAAAATCATCTCCAGTCAGACGCCAAATACAGATTGGTACTGAATAGTGTAACGGACATACTAAGTAACTAAATAAGGAAGAAACAATCACAATTATAATAAGATAATAATGATGATGATATAGATAATAATAACAATAAGAAGAACAATTATTATTATTATTATTATTATTCCTATTATTATTATTATTATCATTATTATTATTGACAAATGCTGACTGTGTGTCATGGAGGTGAAAAATATCACCCTCATCATTAACGTATGTGGGTTGATCGGTCGAAAAAGGATACAAGCGCCGCAATAATAAAATGGCCCCCATCTACATTGTTGCCAATGGAGAAAGTATCAACTTGACGTCGAACAGAAATGACACCACGAAAAACCGGAGAAGGTGATCGAAATCGCCCAACATTTAAACATAAAAAGAGAACTCATCATTGAGGCCACCAAAACAGACATTGCCGCCATTGAAAAAAGAAAAAGAAAAAGACAAGGTGTTTCTTGATCGATGTGAATCTTGCTGGTGATGGTCATAATATCAAGGTTAAACAAATTACACTGTCCTTCGGATTGAGGTTGCCAGAATGTGGGATATTCAGGACAATCTTGTAACAGATATCATTGGGGCGTTGGCGGTCGATGCCACCCAACTTGAAGATGTACATTGAGAAAATTAGAATATAGTCAAGTATCCCCACGCTTCAGAAATTTGCGTTACTTGGCATTATAAATATTCAGTCAAAAGTGCTATCAGTGGTAGATCGTAGAATTTAAGGAAGAACACCCAGAATGCAACAGTAAAAGGAAAAAGCGCACGGAATAACAATAATAATAATAATAATAATAATAATAATAATAATAATAATAATAATAATAATAATAATAACTTCACGTTAATTGTTACCATAGAGTAAGGTAATACTTACACTGGACAATGTATAAACACTTTGGAAAGGATGTTAATAAACGCTGGCATGAAGATCACCCAGCACTGGTTACAGAAAAAGGAGACATTAAAATTTTGGGGGATTACACCATCTTTACAGACAGGAAGATTGAAGCAAATAGGTCGGACATAAGTGTCAAAAACCGAAGAGAAAATCTTGCCTAGTAATTGATATGGCTTGCCCAGCGAACTATAACATAGATACCAACGAATTTGAAAAAATATCGATGTACAAAGACCTGGTAATCGAAATAAAAATGTGGAAAATTAAACAAGAATAGTATCAGTCACAGAAGGTGCGCTTGGAATGATAAAAAAGGAAAACAACAACGCATTGAAAAAAATCTGTAAATCCCAGCTTAAGAGAAGTAAAAAAAATGACTTTATAAGTACAGTCCACACACTAAGAATTACTTTATCCATGTAACGCTAGTGACGTTATGGGAGTTAAAAAAAAAGAAAACATGAAATGTAGACATAACATACCACTACCAGCCTTAAATCTCCCTGCAGATTTGGTAGGTCGTGTAACCATAGTAAGAATCAAAATACAACAACAAAAATAAGAATAACGACAAGAACAACATCAATAATAGTAATAATAATAATAATAATAATAATAATAATAATAATAATAATAATAATAATAATAATAATAATGTCAACCATGATGCTATGCCAATGAATGATTCTCATGGCTTCGGCACATAAACAGATATTGAGCAAAGACTGATTTATTTAACACAGGGAGTAATCAATGAATCATAGATACCACCGAACGTCTAAAAATATAAGAGGAACGGATTAATTAAAAGGTTCATTGGCTTTTATATTAGTTGTGAATTCTTTATCTCTGCTTTGTTGAATCTCAATACATTGTTTTAAGGCTTTAGATTCTGTGTATCTCTCTATGAACACATTCTGACAATTGCCATCATTTTTTATGGCACTCGTACTAGGAATATTAATAACAAATTCGTTGTCATATGCACAATAACATAAAATATTTCCTGTCTCTCAAGGCTCATTAAACATATAAACTTGGTAAATGATTGTATCAAACTGCAAATCAGGAAAATGGATAATAATAATAATAATAATAATAATAATAATAATAATAATAATAATAATACTAAATTTGCAACTTTTACACGAAGGAAACTGAAAGAAATTCGTATGAGCACCACTCAGATCCGGTTACGGAGATAGGACCTGTTGCAATTTTATGGGATGATACTGTTGTGGTAGGATCAACCTAATCTGCATAGGTGACTACCGACTATATAAATAATGGTTGGTACCGGAAGACAGAGGAGCGAATACAGAGATCCAGCTAGAGACTCTGCCCGACTGCGACTTAGTCAACACATTCTCCAGGAACGGTCTTCCCAGAAATATACAGAATTACTAGATGTAAATATTGTGTACACTTTCTTGTTATAATACATTCTTGTTCTAAGTACATTTTGTGTTGCATTATTATTCCATGCATTAGTCGAGATTCAGCAATGAGTCAAGACTCAACAGATACAATATACACAGACAGAACAATCAAAGCTAACCGCCCAGACATTGTTATTAGAGGCCGAAAACAAAAAAAATGCCTCCTTATTGATATGGCAGTCCCTACAGACTGCAATGCAACGGAGAAGATCTTTAAAAAGCTATCAAAATACAAGGACCTTGAAATTGTAATCTCAAAAATGTGGCACATGGGAACATCAACAATTCCTTTTGTAGTTGGATCCCTCGGATTGGTTGGAAAAGATTCCAGAAGACACATTGAAGGGATTATTGGAAGCACATAACTTACAGAAATAAAACAAAGATACCGTTCTCGCGAGTGCAGCCCACACCTTACGAAGGGCTTTATCTATGTAAAATGTGTGTTTGTGTGTTTTTAATTACGCGGTGGAAAATGTCATGATCCCATTTCTAACCTTAGGTCTCTGGGCGAGACACCAGAAATGAAAGGAAATGAAATAATAATAATAATAAAAATAATAATAATAATAATAATTATAATAATAATCAGAAGAAGAAGAAGAAGAAGAATATTAGTACTAATCAGTCGAAAATCACATCCAATAAAGATGTGCAAATACTCTCGTTTAACCTATAACAAATCATATATCGACACAGGCTGAAACAAAGAAAATAGCATTGAACTGCTACGTGATATCTCTCTTTCATTAAGGCAATGACAGCTGGATAGTTTTCTCAAAGATAAAGAATGCGGTTCTACAGCAGGATGATGTGGATGCCGTGGACCGAATATGGGAACAACGGCGACGTTTTAGAATAAAAGGAAACAAGAAAGAAACTTATACTTAACATCAGGAAGGGACAGTTAAAATTTCCAGGGCACCTTACGAGGAAAGAGAGTTTGGAAAATCTGATACTTACAAGACAGATTGAAAACAACGGGAACAGACGAAAACAACTCATAGCATTGTGAGCTTGAGTAGATGGATGGTGGAACAGGGTCAAGGAGAAATAACAAAAAAGACAAAATATATTAAAAGCTACGCGGGACAGAAAATTGTGGAGAGCCATGATAGCCTACATCCTGAATGGACACGGCACATATAAAAGAAAAAAGAAAAGTGCCTTCAGAACTTAGGTGATCATGGCTCTCCACAACTTCATATCCTTTGCATCTCTTAACAAGTTCTTTTTCTCTGTTTTGATATCCATTCATATAAGCTCGTCAGGTTACCCGCTGTTTTCACCCTTGCATTCAATACCTCTTGTGAAAGTCAAATTTTATAAACCTTCTTTTCTTATTATGTACCCAAGATATTTTAGCTTCCTCATTCTCAGTCAAAATATAAGTGTACATTTTGTTTTCATTTCCCTTAGAACTTTTTCATAACTTACATGTACTCCTCAGTCATATTTTAATCTTACTCGGCTAAAAGAATTCATTATAACGCACTCTTATATACGAATTAAGTGTCGCTGCCGACACTGGAGTTTGGACATACATCGACAGTGAGCGGACACAGGCTATCCTATTACTGAATTTAGGCCACGTGATCATAGAGGAAACGCATATATGGGCGGTAGCGTGT
>OZ038484.1:44921580-44939080 GCA_964036315.1 Acanthosepion esculentum
AAAAAATATAATAAAATGAAAAACGTTTTTGTCTGAGTTTTTTCGTCCTTTGGAACTTCATTACTTTAAAGTAATGTTTACATTTATGCAACTCCGCATGCATACCCTTTTCCTCACCATGTGTAATGGACAAAATCTCGCAAATCAGAGTTCCAATTCTCGTCGGGTTCGTAATATCCACTTACAAGCAAATAATCTTGGGAAAGTTATTGTTCCACTTCTTCTCCTCCCAGCTATGGGTTAATTAGTAGGACTTGTATGTAGCAGTAAATCCTTATTATATCCCCCCACACCGCGAACAAATATTCTTAAAATATTTTCTGGCTTTGAATAACTCGCAAAAGATTGATAAACCGTAAAGAATCCCGCACATCACTCAATCAACGTACGTTTCTCTGGATTTCTCTGTCACATTCTCCGTCTTCTGTTAATACACTTCTCAAATCGTTACATTTCTATACTTGCTTGATTTGACCGTCCTCAATGTATAGCTAATAGCTTGGGCTGTTTCTTTTGCCGTCAGTTATGCGTTTCGCTTTCTTACAGTGAATAGTTCGTACTTTCTATTTTGCCTTTCTTCTCTACCTTTTCAACATGTTCTTTCAGTTTTCCTCTGAAGCCTGTCTTCAGTCCAGTGTCGTTCGCCTATCATATGTTGTTAAGATTATATCCACCGATAATAAACCCTGGTAGGTCTTCGAATTCTCTGGATCGTCTCGAATGGATCGTTCCGCTGTATACGTTGTGCAATTCGGTGAGAAAACACATCACATTCTTACCTGTTATTCTACTTTTGTATATTTAATGAAGAAGTTCTCTATTCGCATCAAAAGTTACATTTGGATAAAAAAAAGCATTAAGTGGAATACGATTTTTGGCACCGAGACTGAATTAACTTATTACATAAGCAAAAGTTTTAATTCCTAAGTCAGAACAGCAACGTCTGTTGAAGTGGATATCCATTCACATACATAAGGCTTTACTTGCAACTTTTCAAATTTACATTCAGTATGAATCATTTGTAGATGAAGTCTGTGGCAACTTTACATATAAAACAAAACTTACATATTGATTAAAAATATGAATCCTGTTGTTTTTCATATATATATATATATATATATATATATATATATATATATATATATATATATATATATATAGTGACATAAAGATATATAATTTTATATGTCAAGAAACATTACTGAGAAAATAGTTTGACAAATTGGAAAAAAAGTTTTGTGGCGCGTTTCATCCCTTAGGACTTCATTGGACTGATCTTTTTTTTATGTTGTCACGACTACACATGCGCACAAAACGAGAGACGCTGGTAGTTTCAAAATTATTGAAGAATATTTTTTGAAAGAATATTTTTTCAATATAGCCAAATACATCTATATTATTTTTCTTTTTCTCTCCATCATATTTCTCCTGTAAAACAAAAGAACAAGTAAAAGAATATATATATTCATTTTTCCATTTTGCTTGTAGCAATAAATCATTTTTACTTTTGACATGTAGAGAACAGGAGACGAAAACTGTTTGAAAGTCTGGTGTATTCAGATGTAAAACTATTCCATCGAAAGATTTGACAAATTAGAAAATGAAATATTTTTCCACGCATATCCATGTAAAAGTATACTTGTAGTCGTAAATGTTTGATGCAAGCAACAATTTCCTATATATATATATATATATATATATATATATATATATATATATATATATATATATATACACGTATGTATGTAATAAAAGTGTCTGGTGTAACGGACTGAAACTTTGAATGCGAAATGGGAGATCCCAGTTCAAATTACAGTCTATTACGTTATGTACAAATACATAAGATTATGATATGAAAGCAATTTTTATCTCTCCCTAAGATTAGGAGTTAAATAGTACTACAAACTCGCTTATTTAGCCTTGGTTGGTAACCAGTCTAAGTGAAAGACAGCTCTGAATTCAGAACTTGAGGAGAGTTGTTAGGGGAATACAATTACGAGTTCCTTGTAATCTGTTCTTCAAAAAGTTAAGTTGTTTCTGCAAAGTCAACAATATTAGAATCATTTCATACATGTAGATAGTCCGGCCGTTCGGTTCTAAGTTCTAAGGAAATGGAATCTCATATGACGAAATCGACAGGAGAGTTCATTATATATTATATATGCCCTCTGAGTGTCGAATTTGTCAGGTCAACTTTTTTGTGCCATAATAATTTCCTTCTTGCTTGTTTTGTCCTTGTTATGTTCATAATGTTACAGTTCAAAATGAGATCATTCAAGAGTATTTATTTTGTGCCTAACGTCATATTTTACCTTTTATGTAAAAAAAAAACGTATACTTTAAACATTGAATTATCTTATTGTACATAAAAACAAACGATTAAACCATACGGATAATTTTTCGCTTTACTGTATATGAGGGATATATGGATAGTGTAATGGTTATTGGCGGGAAGAGTGAAATCGTTGAACAAGTTTCAAATCCCGCTCGATCTGTTTCGTTCACTTAGCCCTAATGGTATTGGAAAATACATCACTCTATCTGCATCAAGGTTTACGGTATATAGCTGAGCAATTGAGGCTAAATCGGCTTGGTCCAACCAAGAAAACTGGGCCCTAACAACAACCAGTCTAGAAGAAGGAAAACACTTAATTTAAATCTGCAGATGACTGTCTACCACCTTGGCGTCCTGGAACATGCAAGCTTATTCAGCCATTAATTTATTAAGATTTACTTGAAAATTCAAATAAGAAAAGCATGACAATTTCACGGGCATTTCTCGTAAATAATAATCTACCTACTGAAACATTATTTTTTTAAATTTCAGATATATAGAAATTGTCGAGTTTCTTAAGAAACTTATTATCTTACATGAGAAAGAAGATATTGTAAAATTATTGAGTGGTTGGATCACAAAGGTAGAAATGCCAAAACGTTGAATGGAGTTAACTAAACAATCAAAATTGAAATTGAAAATATTGACAAGATAAGACCAAAAAAAAGAACTAACTTTAAGAAAGTCACTAAAATCGATTTAAGGAACATTAAAATGAGTATAAGTAAGGAAAGTGTATTGGCCAATAAGAAAATAATTGAAGTGGCTGTATACAGAAAGAAAAAATATTGAATATTAAGAATATTGCCTAAAGACAGGAAAGCAATCAAACAACCACATTTAAGTAAACATCAGGAGATGTTTTTTAAAATTTTACGTAGACGTCCATGAAAACTGAATACTCAACATAAATTGTTAGTTACTACTAAAGTGAAACATTGAATCAACTTGCTTGTGGGATTAGACTCCCTCTCCTTCTTTTAAATAGACAAACAATATAAAAGGTAAGTGGTGTGAGGATTTAGACGGGTATTACAAAATAGGTTCACGTAAAATTGATAAAGACGCCATGTCAAATTTAGATTATTAATGTAAGATCTTTAAAGAAATGTTTTCGCTGATAGAGGCCACGAGAAATAACTTTTGTCTCAATAGAATATTCATATAAAACAATTATCATTTCAAATCTTCATAGCTGATAATGCTCTCCCTAGACAAAAGAAGAATATTTCAATGACACGATTAATGAAACGACGCACAAGCCTCTCCAGGTTTTAACATAAAATAAAGCTTGTAGTCAGTTATCAAAAGAGATGTTTTCCATTCTGGAAAACAGTGTTTAAACAAAGATATATGAGAAAAATCTCGAATTTAAAGGTGTCAATATTATGTGAAAAAATTAAATAATTTTATCAGTTGTAGGGGGTTATTTTATTGATCAGGTATGTTTCTGTGGTCGATAACAATTTATGTTGGATAAAAAAATAAATCGAATTTACATACTTCCAAAAATAATATTTGACTAACACGTATCATATGTTAAGACTTGAAATAAGGAAATATATTATTACAAGAAAATCGCACGATATATTATTCATATGAATATAAATATACCCTAGAAATTTTACAAAGGTTAATGGATTAATATTAATACCATTATGTAAACTCTGAGTTGTCGAAACAAATATAAAACTGTCTATGAGTACAGAGAAAAATAAAAATAAATATTTAGATATATAAGCATTCATAATTACGCAAGTTGAATGATAAACATATCCCCACACAAATATTAGTTGAATTTCTATCTGAATTCTTCATTGCATACTAGTACTGTAGACTCCCAGAGGAGTGCGCCAGCTTTAGTACTTTTTTTAACAACAGGGCAACCGGGGATCTGTTGGTTTGCATATCAAGAAGTCTATAGGAAATCAGGTTTTGAATTCAAAGTTTGATTTCCTATAGACTGCTTGATATGAAAACCAACAGATCCCAGGTTGCCCTGTTGTTAAACCACAGTTGCGCGGGGGGTGAAGGAGAAGAAGGAGTTTCGTTCATGTTTTGTGGTATTTGTGCGGGATTGTGCGTAAAGGCCGCGGCTGAAATTATTAGGTCATCCCATAAGTTCTGTCCGAATTTTAACTTTTGGTTAAAACGAATTAAATTTAAAGAGTATTTTATAATGTCTAATGGAGCTGAACATTATTTTCATGTTTAGATGCATTTAAACTGATCAAATATTATTTCAGAGAACAATGAAAAATAATTTTGTTTGATTAAAACCCTGCTAACATGGAAGTACCCAAGAATCATTTGAGGCACATAATGCTTTATGAATTCAAGAAATGAAACTCAGCAGCCGAAGCGGCTAGAAACATTCACTCAGTTTATGGAGAGGAATGTGTGAATGAAAGAACTTGCAGAAGATGGTTTGCAAAATTCAGAGGTGGAGATTTCACCCTTGAAGGTGAAGATCGAACCGGACGTCCAGTTGAGTTTGATGAAAAGCTTCTTGAAGCAGCCCTTGAAGAAAATCCTGCTTTATCAGTTGAGGAATTGGCAGTGGTTCTCAGTTCAAACTATACAACTGTTCATCGTCATCTTCAACAACTTGGAAAAGTTCCTAAACTTGGAAAATGGGTGCCTCATGAATTGTCTGAAAACAACCTCAAATCCCAAGTTGATATCTGCTCTTCTCTCCATTCTCGCCAACTTGTTTCACCTTTTTTGAATAGACTTGTGACTGGCGACGAAAAATGTATCTTTTATCGAAAAGCTAAGCGTCGTAAACAGTGGCTTGGTAAAGGGGAAGGAGCCCAGCCACAGCCGAGAAGGGAACTGCATGGGTAAAAGGTTTTTCTTTCAATCTGGTGGGATTGCCAAGGAATAATCCACTTTGAATTCTTACCACCTAATGCAACAATTAATGCTCAAATATACTGTCGGCAATTAGAGCGTTTGAACCAAGCTTTGAGGAAGAAAAGACCTGCTCTAGTGAATCGAAAACGGGTGATGTTTCATCGGGACAATGCGCGACCACACACAGCAAGAATCACGTCACAAAAGATCGAAGAACTTGGTTGGGAGAAAATTCCTCATACACCTTATTCTCCTGACCTTTCTCCTTCAGACTACCATTTGTTTCGTAACTTACAGAATCATTTGGAAGAAACAGCTTTTGTAACACAGGAAGAGTTTAAAACTGACATTTGTGAGTTCTTCGAATCAAAGCCAAAAGAATTTTACAGTAATGGAATTAGTAAGCTTGTTAATAGATGGAAGGAAGTCATAGATAATCAGGGAAAATACATTGTTGATTGAATCTGTAATTAAATGTAACATTTGGTCACTTGTTTACTTTATTCAAAATTCGGACGGAACTGATAGAACCCAACATGCCACGTTACTGACTAATATCTAATACTTAGATAGATAGAACCTGATGGATATATATATATATATATATATATATATATATATATATATATATATTCAGGCATGTTTCATTAAATAATATTAACAAATTTTGTCTATCTATTTTATGTAAATTCCTTTCACATCGGCTGATAAGCTTAATAACATTATCATTGAAAGACGAAAGAAAATCACCATATTGTTACATGTTTTTTCAAATCTATCTATGCTTTCGGCTTACATAAACCGTTATTAAAAATGACAATTACACTACAATATATTAAAGAATACACGAACATGGCAATAATGATAGTCTGTTTTTGTTTGCATGGAAGATTTCCAAGCAACAACAAAAATCGTGCACACAAGACGCTGGAAGCAAAAATCGCAACGGGGGCTCATGACGTCACACATGATCACCCGAGAGTGAAAACGAGAAGTGTTAAGGATGGGAAGCTCTCCCTGGATGTATATCCCTCTTGGAAATTCCATACGGATTACCATATTGTATCATTGATATATATATATATATATATATATATATATATATATATATATATATATATATATATATATATATATATATATATATAATATATATATATATATATATATTAGGTTGTCACACATGGAATGACACACTTTAGAAGAGATGAAATAAACGCTTCTGGAATGTTAAATAACTAATTTATTTAGTTGAGTAGGCGTCACGTTGATGAATGATTGTTCTCCACCGTACCTCTAAATTCTTGACCCCATCTTTACAAAAGGTATCATCTTTTCATGTGATAAACAGTTCAAATGCATCGATTACTTCTTCCTTATTGGAGAATTGTTTATTTCGCATGAAAAAAAATCAAAATCATTAAATTATTGATAATCAGTAGGAGAGATACCAGATGAATGGGGAGGATAAGGCAAAAGTTTATAATTCAGGCTCTGCAGCAGTTGAGAAGCGTGAGGCCGTGTGTTGTCGTGCAGCCATCTCTATCCACAAGTCTAGCATGTTTCATTACAGTAACCATTGACTATTTAATGTTCAGTGGAGGTTTTGGGCATTGATTTGATGATTTACTTGCATATAACTGTCCAACTCGCATAGTCTTGTCAAAGAGAATCATTTCCTCAACGCATGTAATGTTTCGATGCAAAAAATGTTTCTTTTCTGATTTTGTACATATACAGTAAAGAATACTCGACATTGTAATCATTTCCATTGGGCTTAGTGTAGCAATATATTAAAAAAACAATTATCTGGAAAGTAAAAGGGTCAGGAATAAGTCAAGATTGTTTTATATAATGAGTTTACTTTATTAGACGACAGGATCAACAACCAGCACAATCATGTGTTATTTAATGTGTGACAACCTAACACACACACACACACACACACACGCATATATATATATATATATATTTATATATATATATATATATATATATATATATATATATATATATATATATATATATATATATATATGCACATCTTGGATGAGATTGAAATTACTTTGAAAAGTAAAAGCCTTAATGAATTTAATATCAATACCAAAAAGATTATCCGTGAATTCGAGAGGAAAAAAATAAAAAATAAAATAAATAGACATAATATGTCCAGATTATTCAACGTAAACACACACACACACACATATATATATATATATATATATATATATATATATATATATATATATATATACATATACATATATATATATATATATATATACATATACATATATACATATACATATACATATATATATATATATACATATACATATATATATATATATATATATATAGATAGATAGATAGATAGATAGATAGATAATGTACGTATATGCATACACAGACTTATATGTTTTATCATTCGAAGGTATTAAAATTGCCGTCCAACTTTTCCTTTGTAGAATCTCATGACACATAACCTTAGGCAAACGTAAGCAAAATATCGTACCTAGAAAAAAGAAGGAGAAAAGAATAAACAAAAAATATAGTTTTGAGTGTGAAAAACTGTGCCTTTCTCTCAGAAATCTTTACAGAAAAACCGTCAGGATTTGACACAGACATTACACCCAGCCAGGCCTTTGACAGCAAATCAATATCTGTACCCTTCTGATCAAATATAGCTTTTAAAAGTATATAACATGAAATATATATATATATATATATATATATATATATATATATATATATATATATATAAACATGTAACGTGCATAATAATAACACACATACGTGCATATATTACCACATACAGAAACACACGCACAAAGACAAACACGGACACACACTCAAACATACACGTTCACACACACACACACACACATACACACACACACACACACACACACACACATATATATTATTCTCTGCGTTACTTTTGCAAGTAAAAATAATGTCGGCTTAAAAATAAAATTACCTTCAGAAATGGCATTGTTATACATATAACAATGCCATTTCTGAAGGTAATTTTATTTTTAGTTTATTTTAAGTATATATATATATATATATATATATATATATATATATATATATATATATATATATATATATATATATATATATATATATACTTGGAAATTAACATTCCAACGTATTCGCCACCTAATTATCATATTTTGTAGGAGTTCTGAATGCGAGGGAAAGATGCAAAACTAACCCCGAAATTAAGCTTGCTATAAATACAGTGAAATCTCAAAAAGTTCGTAAACCGAAATAGGAATGAATGTAAAATGAGTTAATCCGTTCCTGGATACCAGATTATTGCTTATTTAAACTTTTACACTAGTAGCCTACTTTGTGTACAAGTTCATGCACAAAACCAATACTAATCATTCAATCTACCAAAAAAAATTATAAACCTAATATTAAACTGATAAAATATAGACAAACCTGAATCTAATTTTACGGAAGAAAGTTAATGTCGTAAATGGAATTCGTTGATGAAGGAGAGACATGTTATTTTTGGGAAAACGGAGAGTCGTTATTCGAACAAATACGAGGTAACATATTTCTCGGTTTTCTTCTCTTTCCTTCTTTTCCCTACTTTCCTCATTGGGCCCCTGTCCCAGGAAAACAATTTGTGCTATGAGATTTGTTTTCGTTTTAAAATGTTTCTAAAATGAGACCTGGCATCGTCATATAAAATGCTTACGCTACGGTTTGGTACTGCTTTATCAGGGTGATATTTTTCCATGAAAATTTCACCTCACTCCATTTTGCACACATATCGACGGCTTGCTTTGTTAGCGATAAAAGTCGTTGGTGACACGAGGTTCCACTGTCTATGATGATTTGATAATTATGTTTGAAAATGATTCAAATACTCAAACAGTTTAAAGACACTGTCCACTTCATATATATAAACCACACACACACATATATATATATATATATATATATATATATATATATATATATATATATATATATATGAAAATTTCTCAAAGTTAACTTTTAGAGAAGACAATATTTATAAATAAATGACAATAAGAAAACAGTAACTGCTGACGCGTTTCGTCCAATGCGGACTTTTTCAAAGCAAGAAACGAAATGAATTTAATTAAACAAAGAAAATTAATAAAAACAAAAACAGAGTGTTCTTAGCAACTGGAATGTAGGAAACGCTGTTTTCATATTGTTAACTGAAAATGACGTCAGTTAATGTCACGCGTGGAGAATATTTCATTAATCTGTGTTGATGGATTCAACCATTTTCTTTTGATTTTAATATGTTTTTGTGTACATTTGTTTGTGAGAGCAGTAATTTTGTTAGAAAAGGTGAAATAGGGAAGAGGCCTGGGCGTAGATTAATATTTGGGTATTGTTCGATGGCGGCACTCTCGAGAATTTTCCTTCTGAGTGAGTTATTTTCTTTTTTTATAAGTATAGAATTTTTAAAATCAAAATTATGGTTGAATTTATTCCTATGTATTACTAAGGCATTATTTAAGTTGTTTATTCTAAGGTCTCTTTTGTGTTCATTGATACGTTTTTTTTATGTTTCTGCTTGTTTCTCCAATATATTGGGAGGAACAGTTTTGGCGATGTATTATATATGCCTGCTTCAGAAATGTTATTGCTATTGTTGTTTGGAGATCTTATTATATCTATAATTGTTTTCGAGGTGTTTGTGACTATTTTAAGATTATTTAGATGGGATAGGTTATTCTGGATATTAGACGTAACAGAGTTGGTTGGTAGTATTATGTATCTGTTTTCATGTAATTTACTATTGCGGATTATGTTATTAGTTTTGTTTCGATTGTATATTTTGTGTGCCTTTCTTCTTGCGTTATGGATGAAATGATATGGGTATTGTAGGTTTTTGAATGTATTTTCTATGTATGTTTCTTCTTTAAGTAAATATTGGGGTCTACAGATTCTTAATGCTCTTAGATAGAAACCTAAAATAATTCCAGATTTAATTTTTGAAGAGTGATCTGAGTAGAAACTGATCAGATAATTTTTGTTTGTGGCTTTTCTGTAAACGTCAAAATTAAGTTATTTATTATTTCTATGTAACAAAACGTCCAGGAAAGGAAGAGTGTAATTGGTTTCAGTTTCGAAAGTGAAGTTTATAGTAGGTTCAACGTTGTTAAGTTTGGAGAGAAGATCGGTTAAATTGGTGTTTTGGGGAAATATTAATAATGAGTCGTCTATGTATCTGAAATATGAAGAGTTTGTAGGGAGAATATTTTTGAATGAGTCACTTTCCAGAAATTCTAAAAATAAACAAGCAAGAACGCCGCTGAGAGGATATCCCATTGGTAAACCAAATTTCTGTCTGCAATTTTGGTTATTAAAAGTAAAGAAACATTGCTTGGTAATAAGTTGGCATATTTTTATGATTTTGTATGTAGATAGGGGTAATTTAATTTTTGCATTTGTTAGATGTTTTTCTAGTAGATTTAAGCATTTTTCTATGGGGACGTTTGTATAGAGAGATTTTATATCTTAACTAGTCATATATTTGTTTTTAATGTCTATGTTTTTTAATTTATTTAGGAGGTCGCCTGAATTTTTTATGTGTGCTGGACTAATGGTGCCGAGGAGTGGAGTTAAAATTTTGCTTACTTTGCGGGCTATTTTATGTGGAGCGCTACCTATCCCTGATATGATAGGTCTCATTGGTATGTTCGGTTTATGAGTTTTTGGTAATCCATATAATATAGGTGTCTTTGGGTGGTATTCAATAAGCTTTAGCTAGGAGACGTATTCATTTTTCAGTAGTTTCTTGATGTTGCTTGTGAATTTTTGTGTTTATGGGATAAAGTGCTCAATATCAGAGATAGAGAGTGTGTAAATATAAAAATGATCATTGAAGTCAACACTTAGAGGTGACAGGCTGTTTCATGCTAGACGCAATCGTCAAGCCTGACGATTGCGTCAAGCTTGAAACAGCTTGTCGCTTCTAAGTGTTGACTTCAATGTTCACTTATATATATATATATATTTATATTTATATATATATATATATATATATATATATATATGAAAAATAAGGAATGTTATTCTGCTTCGTAGAAGTTAAAAGATTGTATTCTATGTTTTAACCAGCAGATGCATATTTCCATGTTATATTCAAGCTATTTGATAATAGCCCATTGAAATGGACTGAAATGGTGTGATATCCAAGCCGTCTGATGATCGCGCATTGAAATTGGCTATCAACAGACGTCTTTATATACTAACGTACTTCAATGAGAACCAAACGAGATGCGAATATCATAACTTTTACCTTCTTCTCCACTAAGCTGGGATTCGTCTCCTAAACTTAAAGAGTATTCAGGAAAATGTGAATCTATTGTTGAAGCTTTTCTCCTTTATTTTTAAATCTATGGATTTCGCACGAAAACTCATGCGACGTTTGTTCGGTGTAAACTCACCGCGGGCTTCTCTGGCACAAGTTCTGACCTTACTAAAATAGCGAGTCAGCAACAATAATTTACACGCCAATGCTCCACGCTAAGGTTTTTCTCGGGCAGCGCATTCTGTTGATGAAATTGCTTCTAATTTTCTTGCTGCAAGAACGGCATAATTACATAATTATTCCTTGGTGATAGGTCCTATCTGTTATATCTTCGAAAGATTAAAGCTGGAATGAACTTTACGAAAATGAGACTTAGTCTGGCGAAAAGCCACAAGCAATATTCAAAATCACAAGTATAATCATCAAGTTTGCGAGAGTAACATGCCTTCATTGCATGTCACCGAAACCATTTTGTGATAATAGTTTTGCTTAGACTATCAAACATTCACTGTTCTCGAATATCAAATGAACATTGAAATCGTTGTCTTTAAACTGGTCTAACAAATGAAGCCTGAATATCTTAGCGAGAACAAGAATTCTTTTTTCAATCATTTCAACTTGAATAAGATAAGAAAGCCACTAAGATACAAGGGGTTACTCAGTGTGAAAGAAAATGAGAAAAATAATATATTATCGTGGAAAGAGAATAATAAAAGAACAATTAAAAAGACAGAAGATAACGATTCACACAGCATTTAAATTTTTGAAGATTTAAAATCTACGAACATCAAGAACTGGCGCTGCTGAAGAACAAAGACTTTACCAAATTACAGAACCTCCATCACTCGAGGGCTTTGAACACCACCACCACTAACACCACCACAACCAACATCAACAGCTAAAATGGATAGCACAGGTAACTCGAAGAGAATCTAATGAAATAATCAACATTCGGCATTACTGCAAACAAAAGGAAAGGAAGGAAACTGCCATCAATACTAGAAAGAGCAATATCAGTTACTGGACATTACAAACATATTTTCCTGATAAAGTATTTGAATAGAAACCTATTTTCCTGAGAAATTGTTATAATAACATGTCCTTATAAATTTCAACCGACAGTAGCACTGGTTGATTGGTCAATAAATGCCGAATATTTCCTTAAAAGGAAGGGTCTGATATTACTAATGACATTGCAATCGAACAAGTTTCCCAGCCATTTTTCTAAATTTACTTATTAAGTTTTAGTCTGTTACAAGTATACAAGCTTGTATCACCGAATAAAGGCCTATCACACAAGCGTCCTACAATCGGCAGCAAGGTCTCTGATCGGGAGGTTTTGAGGAGCGTGGAACCAACACTTAATTTTGGTTGTTCCTAGGACTACTTTGATCCGCTACTTTATGGGGAAATAGTGAACCTCCAAACTGGTGTCAAATGCATTTCAGTAAGCAATACATTTTTGCAAGGAAACCAACAAAAACACATTACCAGTAATAATTTTTGAATGAAATATATATAGATTACAGTAATACATTTTTGTAAGGAAAAAATATATTACCATCAATACATTTTGTAAGCAAAAACATTAACAGCAATATATTTTTGTAAGAAAAAAAAAAGATATTATCAGCAATACATTTGTGTGTAGAAAAAATATTATCAGCAATAATTTTTGTAAGAAACATATATTATCAGCAATATATTTATGTTAGGAAAACTATTACCAGCAATACATTTTTCTAAGGAAAAATATTACCAGCAATACATTTTTCTAAGGAACAATATTACCAGCAATACATTTTTCTAAGGAAAAATATTACCAGCAATACATTTTTCTAAGGAAAAATATTACCAGCAATACATTTTTCTAAGGAAAAATATTACCAGCAATACATTTTTCTAAGGAAAAATATTACCAGCAATACATTTTTCTAAGGAAAAATATTACCAGCAATACATTTTTCTAAGGAAAAATATTACCAGCAATACATTTTTCTAAGGAAAAATATTACCAGCAATACATTTCTCTAAGGAAAAATATTACCAGCAATACATTTTTCTAATGAAAAATATTACCAGCAATACATTTTTCTAAGGAACAATATTACCAGCAACACATTTTTCTAAGGAAAAATATTACCAGCAATACATTTTTCTAAGGAAAAATATTACCAGCAATACATTTTTCTAAGGAAAATTATTACCAGCAATACATTTCTCTAAGGAAAAATATTACCAGCAATACATTTTTCTAAGGAACAATATTACCAGCAATACATTTTTGTAAAGGAAAAGTATTACCTGCTATAGATTATTGTAAGAAAAGATATATTACCAGCAATACATATTTGTAAGGAAAAAATACTTCCTGCAATACATTTTTGTAAGGAAAACATATATTATCAGTAATACATTTTGTAAGAAAAAAAACATATTACCAGCAATAAAATTTTGTAAGGAAAAAAAGATATTACAAGCAATCCATTTTTGTAAGGAAATATATATATTACCAGTAATTCATTTTCGTAATGAAAAATATATTACCAGAAATACATTTTTGTAAGGGAAAAATATTACCAGCAATAAAGTTTATAAGAAAAAATATATTACCAGCAATACATATTTGTAAAGAAAATATTAACAGCAAAACATTTTTGTAAGGGAAAAATTTATTACCAGCAATATATTTTTTGTAAGGTAAAAACATATTTCCAGCAATAAATTTTTGTTAGGAAAAAAAGATATTACCAGCAGTATATTTTTGTATGAAAAAATTATTACCTGAAAATACATTTTTACAAGGAAAACATATATTGTCTGTTATACATTTTTAAAGGAAAAAACAAATTACCTACAGTACATTTCTGTAAGAAAAACGATATTACCAGCAAGACATTTTTGTAAGGAAAAGAAATTACCCGAAACTTTTTTAAAAACAAATTATTAATGGCCCTCCAAAATCAATTTCGATTTTAAATGACGGATAACGTGTTGATATACCGTCAAACAAACAAAACAAACAAATCTATTTCACTAAATTTGTAACATTTGGCGACATTCTTTTTTGAATCACTATGCCACAGTGATGCAACAATAGGTTGTACTGTACAAAAGAAATCTGAAGAACCGTGTCTTTAAATCTGTAAGAGCAGCAGCTAGATTTTCTTTGCTTGGCGAAATTCTCTTTGAACGATTCTCTTTGCGATGTCAAGCATTAGAACAAGTTATTCTCTAATCAGAGTGGTGTTTAATTTTTTTTGTTCCAATCTAGTTTTTGAAACAATGTAAATGAATAGAAATAAAATTGAAAAAAAAAACTGAGTGATTTTTAATTTTATTTTGGTGTTCGCCTGAACGGATTACAGTAGATTCAGCAAACGGAATTCATCAAAGAGCCTCAAAATCATCAAATTACAAGGAAGGGGAGGAGCCAGCCTCATTGAAATACTATAAAAATCACCCAAATGTAAGCGTTTTTCAGAGAAATTGCTAAACCCTCTTTGTGGAGTTTTAAGCTGATCAATACTATTCTGCATGGAAGATATAGAGATGACTAAGATAAAATTACAATGTAATTCTATCGAATCATGAAGCAGCGATCAAATATTAACAAAGACAGGGAAGCAGGTTTAGATATAAAATCAAAATATTTAATTCCAGAAATTTACAATAAACCTCGAGTGAAATCATACATATTTACCTATCTACATCGATAAGTACATAGCCTTATGTGAATAAAGCAAAATATTTTAAATGAAACAAAAAATATTATCGCGTCAGTGAACTTAATTGAGTGTTCTCATGAATCGAATATTTTGTAATGAAAATTACAACTTGAGTACATTTTAGATTTAGCTAAAATGTATATACATACACAAACATCTATCTACCCCCTCTCTCTCTCTCTCCATATATATATATATATATATATATATATATATAAAAGAAATATAGTTTTAAGGGGTGCTATATTTATGGGATAAAGTGCTCAATATCAGAGATAGAACGTATGTAAATATAAATATAAAAGTGGACATTGAAGTCAACACTCAGAGGCGACAGACTGTTTCATGCTAGGCGCACTAGTCAGGCTGGCTGATGATTGCGCCTAGCCTGAAATAACCTGTCGCCTCTGAGTGTTGACTTCAATGTTCACTTATATACATATATATATATATATACATATATATATATTAGTGAATGTAAATAATATCCAACGTCAATAGTTTTATGCAGTTCTTGCAATCTTCAGGTGCAAATATAACATGACCATTATATACTTTGCGTTCTTGTGGTGATGATTCGAAATTGTGTATTAAAACATTTTATTTAATTGTCGTTGCGCAAAATATTAGAATTAACTATTAATGATGTATATTATTCAAATTCTTAAGTTCGAAAGGCAAAGAATTAAAAAATGAAAAATTAAACACACTATTTACATTATTTCGACTATTGTCCTCATCTTTCTCGCCATGTTTATCACAACGTTTCGGCCGTTGTACGCTCCGGCCTTATTCAGGTGGCTGGAATGTCGAACTGAACGCTTTATTTCGCTCACTGGGTAGACTGTTCTAGTTCCACATGCCATGTCTAATGGATGTCAGTTATCTCCAGTTAATTCCCCTCTCCAAGTTCTCAAGAACACATGGCACAGTGGATAAAGCCGTTAGTTAGATCCAGTGACAGGACACAAAGTTCAATACCTGGTTAAGGCGGTGGAGAACTTGGAGAGGGGAATTAACAGGAGACAGCTGATAATTACATGGATAATATAATCCTTATATTCTAGTTGTTGTCAGATAGAAGACACTTGCCAAGTACTTTTGACAATTTCAAATTGTCTTCTTAGGCGCAATTTTTTCCCATACATAGGCAAACACTAAGACGAAATATGTGTAGAAAGAAAGATTTTTTTATAGTAAATTAATGTTTCATTAAGTCTTGTTAGCGAAGGGATTTCACTATTAATCACATTAACATTGCTATTTAATTCTTTGTATAAATTGTTTCTTTATGATATAAAATATAAGCTGCACACTCTAATATATTTAGGATATCATATCCGCGGTACAGTAATAATCAGAATATTCATTTCTGTGGAAAACTACTAAGACATTTTTACTCTACTAATTGGATTATAATTAAGTCCATGTCATTTAAACAGATAAATATATATAAGAAAATTTCTTGGGTTTATATCTTTTCAAAATTCAAACAAAATTCCCACATGATCGATTTGAACAAGAACTTTAGCGTCACGGCATCGCACGCTCCAAAATAATATATTCCATGTCATTACATAGTAAAAAGAAAAACCTCTTTCTGTAATCACAGGATTATTTCAACCAATTCTCTTATCCAATGGGTTATGTATCCTTGAAGATGCCGGAGTGTACAACGAACGAAATGTCATGAATATGGCAAAGAAGATGAAGACAAGAGTCCGAACAATTCAAATAGTGTAAATTACAGTAGTCTTAGCCAACATCAAAAGTTTCCTGTGTCAAAACAAACCGAAATGCTTCTGCAGACATATTTTTTATAATAGTTAAAAATATTTTTTAAATGAACCGTTACGTAATTTGTTTCAGACAAAGACCAAACGGTAAACAAGTGCAAGCTGTTTATAGTAAGTTTTTTTTTATTGATTAAATCGTTTTTCTACAGTACAGCAACACATTGTAGGTTATGTAAAACCAGAAAATGTTTTTAGATTGTAAGTATTTAGTGGGGGAGATAAGGATTACGATCCTTACTAATTACGCACATCCAAGCTTAGAGAACCTGGCAATAACAAGCGGCCACTCATCTAGATACTGATCAGGCACGACGATGCTTAACTTAGGTTTTTATATCTTGGAATCGATGTTTCAATGTGATGCTACGGTAAGCTTGGTTTTTAAGTTGCTTTTTTTTATTATGTTAAAATTGTTTCTGGATTAAAATTTTTCTCAAAGAATAATTTCTTGAAACAGCATATATATATATAT
>OZ038484.1:44941580-44974080 GCA_964036315.1 Acanthosepion esculentum
TCAGAAAAATAAATCAATAACATTAAGACCCAGCAACGATTTCTTCTGCATACAGAAGGGAGGCTGGTTTGATATTGTTATGGGTCCTTACCTATAACTACAGAATGAACTCTTCCTAACACTATGTATACTACGCCTCTCAAGAGAGAGGGACGAATCGAGTCGATCCGCAGTCTCTGACTGTGCGCGACTCCAGTCGAACTCTCTGCTTTGGCAGAGAGGAACCGGGATGAGGCTTTGCCGAAGGGCAAACTTTCGTTCGGAGTGGTAGACAAGCCCTAAACCCGTTTATACGAGTTCTTAAGGGTGTATTTTTGGCCGAGCTTACCGGCCTCGGAGAAATTCACGTTAAACTCGCCTTGTGCCACATACTTTCCTCGTAGGCGACTGTCAAATATCGAATCGAGTCGAGCCGATAGTAGTTCACTCCAAACCAGACTGACAATCATACTAACATCTTTCACATCTTATATTATTATTCCGTGTAATATATCTTCGTTATTTCTACTCTTATGTTCCTGTTGTTCTTCCTTGGTCCTAACCTGGACCCTAACAGCTATAATATACAGTCTCAAGCATATACTATTTATATTATTCGGACTATTGTCCTCATTTTTGTTGCCATATTGATCACAACGTTTCGGCTGTTGTGCGCTCCGGCCTTCTTCAGCTGGTTGGAATGTCCAATTGAACCCTTTATTTCGCTCGCTGGGGTAGACTGTTCTAGTTCCACGTGCGATGGGGAATCACGGTGTTACTCCCCACCTGATGTGACGTCTAAAAAAGGTTTTCTCTTTTTTGATGTTGAAACAAAAATGTACAATTTTATAGTGGATATGTGCCTGTTCTATTGTAAGCCTGCATAAGATAAATAAATATGTACGGCTCTAATTTATGTACTGAGCACTGTTTTTAAATTAATGTTTTGAACGCTGTAATCTTACTGCTCGTTCTCCTACACTTTTATATATATATATATATATATATATATATATATATATATATATATATATATATATATAATCTTATTGTAATAGAACTAGAAAACAATACCAATAACTATAGTAAATTTAAAAGCGAAATTTCTAAAAATCAACCAAACTTTATATTGCGGAGAATATTTTCCAAAGTTAACATTACTGATTACTAAAAACTTATATAAAACAGGCGCTCACGTTATTTTCTTCAATTATGCTTTACAAATAAAGCCTCTGAGGAACAACATTAGATCTATCATCACTTTTTCAGCATTTCAACAAGGTGACTTTTGGTTTAAAAAATACATATTTGCGTTATTTTAAACTTAAAAAGTAAATAATATTCGTTTCAAATCATATTAATTATACGTTAAGTCAGCTAATATTCCTCAAATAAAGTTTCAAAAAAGTAGATTTTATTTTTGGAAGAAAAGAATATTTTATTTTTGGAATATTTTTTTAATGAAGGTAATTGCATTGCCATGAATGCCGACAAAAAAGGGCGTTATTCAGCTATTTTAGAAAAAGGAATTCTCCTGCGTTCAATTTAAACTAGTTTTTGAAATTGAGTAAAATAAAAATTCTTATTTGATATATTAAATTTAATCTATTAGCTTAAATTAAAACTAAATTAACAACTTCAAAAAAGATTTTTTTAAATTTATTTTCAACCTTAGACATCGCGGTATTTAATTGTTTTCGTTCCGCTTTCCACATCTAGGGATATCTCTCGTCCTGTTTTTATGTAGTACTGCGATTATATTAAAATAAAGCGTTTATTTCGAAATTTTCTGAAGAAAGCTGGAGGAACGAAACGTTGTGGTATTAAAAAGAAAGGATATACACAATAGTCCGAGTGTAGCGTTACAGCTCAGAACAGACCCCAGGGCGCAGTTTCTTCTAGTCGAAAGAAAATAATTATTTGGCCGGATCTTTCTCCAATAAAAAAAAATCAGAATACGAAATTATAGCAGTCAGCAAATTTTATTCAGTTGCCACCTTCATTTAAGCGCCGGTTGTAGGCGGTCGAGAATGGGTGAGCGAGGTGAGGTGGCCAGTGGTCTAATTGATGTGTGCCTTCCTTGCGCGAGGCAGGCGAACGGTCCTCTGGTTTAGGCTGCTAGTGACCACAGTCTTATAGAGAACAGGCCTTCTAAAAAAGTAATTCATCAAGAACCCAGGTTTGTCTGACCTCGTTCTTGGGAAGTCCTTTCCACTCAGCTGACCTTCTTTGTCAAGACGATAACTGTCAAATCGATTTCTGCAACATTCTGCAGATGTGTAATTAACTAGATAACAGCTGACAACTGATGTCGCTACACGCGTGTAAATAATCAATGTTTAGAAATTTATTAGTAATCATTCAGTTAGGTGCCATACATGATAAACGCTTGGGCAATCATGTATCTTTCGATACATGACTGACGAAGAAGATTTTTCCCCGCAGTAGATTGCCGTTTCTTTCTGCGGTAGACTGGTTGACACTTAAAGCTAAAGAACTTAGTCTGTCCAGTAGCCGGGGGGGGGGAGAAATGGCTTCTTACCTTTCCCGGGGGTACTTGTGCGCAAGTGAATCTAACAAAATCGACTGGAGTTTGAACTCGGCTCTCCGATTTTTTAAGTCGAACCGATATACATGACCCCGCAACGTACATTAGTAATACTGGATTTTTATTTGTGTTTTTTTTTTTAAAACTAATACTGTGTTTCCTAGTGAGTAAAAATGGAGAAAAAGAAAGCTTAATGCTAAAAATAATAGTAGTAAAATTACTAAACTTATAGCTTTGTTTTTATTGACATGGTAATTTCTCTATTGGACTATTACTTAAAAACTTATCCTGCACTATATATTTAACAAACACACCGGAATTTTTGTTTTTAATAGAAGCATATGCAAAGATAGCTTAACACCACAATCTTTGCTGAGTTAATAACTGGAGTTTTTCCATTGGAAAAGAGTAGTTGTAATATCCTCTCTCAAACAATGATACTTGAATTTCACTTCAAGTTAAATCTTGTGGTGGCTCCTCCCACCCCAGCCGAAAACGTCATTTTGATTTCAATGACAAACTGCTCAAGTGCGAAGAATTGGTAATTGCCAACTCACGAAGCGATTCGCTTTCCAACGGGAAATTCAGATTCGGCAGGGTCAGTCTCTGAGCGAAAAGTGAAGGTGAAAATGAATGCTAATTACGACAGTACGTTGACCCGACGAGACCGGAATGTCTCTTGGCCGATTACCATCGGCACATAATAGCCGATCCATTATTTGATACGTACAACTTAAGCAAAGCAGAAAAGAAGAATATATATACTGAAATATATAGAATAGCGTCACTTTGGAGAACAAAAATATTTAACAGATATTTCCAGGAAAGATTACTTCCAATTTAACGAGTTAATTGTAAGACAAAACGAAAAAAGAAAAATATCAGATTTTATAAATAAAATTTTTTAAAAAACCTAAAGTCAATAACATTCAAAATAAAGAGAATTATTTCGGTCTACACAATTTCACTGTCGTCATGTGTAAGACGTTAAACCTCATCCGCGTCCTGAGTAAGATGATAAACTACGTCCAGCAGCAAGGCATCTGATCAGGAGGTTTTGAGGTGGTGGAACCACCTCTTAATTGCTGGTATTACCAGGTCCACCCCGACCCGGGGTGGTAGCACCTGTTAGAGTCCCAGCTATAGGCAAATAGTTAACTATTACCAGCAATAAAATTCTGAAGGAAAAATATTACAAGAAACAGATTTCTGACAAAACAAAATATTACCAGCAATAAAAACTTTTGTCGACATTAAATAACCCATTGAGGTTGATATGCCATAAACCAAACCAATCTAAAAAAAAGAATATATATTCTATTCATACAAATCTATCCTAACAATATGTTGTCGGCATTAAATAACCCATTGAGCTTGATATGCCGTAAAACAAAATAAACCAAACCAATTTCACTGACAAGTCTTGGGTTAAACCGTGCTATGGTTTTCAAGCACTCTTCCAAATGTGCCCCAAGCTAGGATCGCCTCCTCCATACCGAATCGAAATTCCTCACAAATCGACCCAGGTGAGATTGAAATCACGGTCTTATTGTCAGAAAGCAAACGTTCAAACCACTCGACCCACTAAAATAATACTGGAAATATAAAAGTGTAAAAGAAAAGCTACGATGTTAAACACTTAATTTTTAGTTCAACTCTACTTATTTAGTGATGTTCATCCTGTACAAACCCGGGAGCCACTCGTGGCAGAGTGGGTTACAGGTTAAGATGTATAGTTTATGAGGATATGTAGGGAAGATAACGGTTAATCCTAGACTTGAAGAGTTGTAAAGATTGTAAAGATCGGAACCACCCTCTTGGGAGTTGGTTCCACAGATCAGTGGTTCAGGGTAAATAAGCTGATTCCGTGGAATTTATATCTCATAAAAGGAATAAGACAGCAATGTGGGTGGTCCGCTACAATGTGCGTAGCATGGTGGCTTTTAGCCGTGAATCTTAGAACTGGTGGAACTAAGGAATGTAGTTCGTCTGAGCACTTTCCATGACAGAAGCGAGAGAACAGTAGGAGGCTTGCCATATTTTTTCTGTGAGAGACGAGTTGCAAAGTGCAGAATAATTTTCAATGCACAAAGCTCTGGAGACGTCTTTGATTTATATCTCTACTAGATAGTGACGAATGTATGATAAAATTAATTGTTGATGAATTTAAATATATGTTTATTATTTTTTTAATTTATTTCTTGTTATTATTTTCTCAACGTTTGCGTATCTCATATTATTTTACTTCTAATTATTATATTTAGTTCACCATGTCAGTTGAGATTTTAAAAAAACTTGTTTAGTATATATATATATACATATATATATATATATATAAAAGTCAACACTTAGAGGCGACAGTCTGTTTCATGCTTCTATGTTCACTTTTATATTTACACTCTGATATTGAGCACTTTATCCCATAAATATAGCACACTTTAAGACTATATTTCTTCATATATATATATATATATATATATATATATATATATATATATATATATATATATATATATATATATGTATATATTTTAGTGAATATACATAATATCCCACGTCGATAGCACAATTCGAAGTTTCATGCGGCTACAAAATCTTCAAGTGCAGGAAAAATCACTGACCGTTAAGCGTTGTGAAAGTCGTATTTTCATGGCGTTGATTTAAAATTGTGTGCTAAGCCTTGTTCATTTTATTTTTGTTACCTATAATAATACAAATAATTATTTATAACTTATATTTTTCAAATTCTTAAATTCGAAAGACGAAAAATTAAAAAACATTATTATTTTAAATAATTTGAAAAAATTTTGAATTTATGTAAACACGTTATCTATCCAAGGGGATAACTGCCTGATCATATCTGACTGCCGATTATTTATGTTTATATACGATTTGTTAATATATATGAGCATTATTAAATATTTCTGCGCTGATGGAAATCTAATTTTTATTTTTTACATCTAACTATACAAACGCGCATCTTTTCTTGTCCGTAAAAATTCAGTGGCAACTTTAGTATTTGCCTCTTGATTTGTAAACCTTCACATGAATATATCACGTGCACAATCCAGTAATTTCGTTACTGGTGATGTCTAAACCATTTAACTACACGAGACTAGATGAAACTTTTACTTTAAATTTTTCCCTGCGTAATTTTAGGGATATACATCCTGTTAGCTTTTTATTCCCGACTTCGAAGCTGGTCCTAAGTTCTAGATTAGTTAGTGCCTCTCCTTAATTTTTGTTAACTCCTCATTAATAAACTACACGGATCTATAGCATTTTTCTGGATTTGTCTGTTAGGACAATTGTTGTCTTGAATGTTGACCTTTTTATTCAAATTCCTCTGGAATTCGAGTGTATTCACATCATTAATCTCTTTCTCGAAGTTGGTTAATTTAGTGGGCGTTCGTCCACACTTCTCTTCTATAGGGAGAATGCCGTCATTGTTGCCACCGTTAAGGAAATAATATACTTCAAGCAAATCGTCTATAGGAAACTTACCACTTTACGAACAAACGCTTGTTTGTGTGCTCGGAGTTAACGTATTAGGGTATAGTTTTAATGAATAATGCAATTGTATTTCTTCACCCATTCTCCATGATTGAAGGTCATGAATGAAATCTAACAGAAGCGGTAATGTGTCCTGTTTCTATTGGGTTTTTTATACATTTATGAACACACGCACATACACATAGATACATGAACGTTAGAATTTGTATTATTTTCGTTCTCATTGCATTCGGTGTATATATATATATATATATATATATATATATATATAAAAGTGAACATAGAAGTCAACATTTAGAGGCGACAGTCTGTTTCATGCTAGATGCAATCGTCAGAACACGAGTGCTGTTATTGTAACAGCACTCGTGGCCTGACGCTGTCGCCTCTAAGTGTTGATTTCTACGTTCACTTTTATATTTACACACGCTCTATCTCTGATATTGAGCACTTTACCCCATAAATATAGCACACTTTAAGACTATATTTCTTCATATATACACACTACCCTGGTTTCAATCTTTCTGTATCCTCAGGTGATACAGGCCCACATCTCTCTCTCTCTCCCTATATATATATATATATATATGTTCTGGTTAATCATTATATATATAAATATATATATATATATATATATATATATATATATATATATATATATATATATATATATATATATATATATATGTATATTCGGGGAAAGAAGTATGACAAAGTGTAAAAAGATTTTGTGTGAAGTGTTTCGTCCTTTAGAATTTTACACTTACTCCGATGAAATCCTTTTTCATATTTCCTTCCACTAATATATATATATATATATATATATCGGTTTTAACAGCAAAATTATCCAAATAGTGTTAGAGCATAATTATCCATCCCACAAAATGTTTAATTTATAAAAGTCACTAGGCATTGAGTTTCTTTTTTTACCGGTTTAGTTAAAAATTAAAGTTTAAAGACAGTAAAATCGACCTTGCTAACCGAACGCTCCTCTGTGACAGAAACGGTTAAGGCACGTAAGGCTATATGATAGTTCCGTATAGGATACAGGAGCACTAAAAAAAATTCTATGAAAATTTTCTTGGACATTCAGGCCGGTAAATGTTGTTTAATACTGTTTATTATAAAAACAGAGTATTTACTTAAATATCTGTATCTATAAAAAGAATGTATAAATATAAAAATATCTTATATATATATATATATATATATATATATATATATATATATATATATATATATATTTGAACCATATTTCTATCCTTCATGAACTTCTGATCTGTAGCTATGATTAATTAATGATGAACATATCATGATCGAATTCATCACGATACTTCTCTTAAACTTGGAGAGTAATTATATATTCTTATTGCTCAAAGTAGAGTCCAATAGTTTTATAAAAATCTCTGAAAATTCCAGTAAGATATCTTTAATCCTTTTTAAGATACAACGTGTCAAAGCTTAATCTAACAAATGAACAATTTTGCTTTTACACGATTTGGACAATTTTGACAATTTTTACACCAGGTATATGAGGAAATCTAGCATATAAATTTATATATAACAGAAATATGTCGGTGAAATTGAAAAATGGGAAGACAAATCTTTCATTTGATTAAAGTAATGTTCTCATTGATGAAATTATATCTTTGAGACGATTGGAGAATATAAATGAAAATAAACCCTGAAGTAATGGATAGCGGCTCGGATTGTGGAATCGGAGAGCCGAGTTCGAATTCCAGTGAAATCCATTACATTCACTTACATGCTAATACCCTTAGGAAAGGTATGAATCTTCGTCTTCTCCCCCGGCTATGGGTAAATAGCAGGACAGACCAGGTTCTATAGACTTGGCTGGCAACAGAAAGAATTGGCAACCTACTGTGGGAAAAGATCTGCCTCGTCAGTCGTGTATCCAATATGGCACATAACTGATTGAACCTATATAAAAGTGACAAAACACTTAGGCAAAACTAGTATATTACCACAAAGGATTTTTTTACTCAATGCATTAGCTTGTCATTGTTAGGTATCTAACCATGTTTTTTCATTACTAATATACTATGGAAAAAACTTACACAGCATGCACAGATTTCTGAGTCTTTCTCGGTAAATTTGCAACCTGGTTCTTATAATATTTCACCTTTCTTCTGTTGCCGCATGTGAGATGTTTAAAGATAAATGTTCGGTAACTACAAGAATATAATGCACCCAATTGGAATTGAAACTCAACTCTCCGATTTCCAATACTAAACCATTATTCATTACATCACCTGAAAATCCAAGCTTACAACACTTGGCATTCCCAAGCGGTCTCCCATATATGTACTGACCAAGCTTTCGTTGCTAAAATTGCGAATACCGATATTTCAACGTGACATGGCCGTACGGTGAGAGGGGACGAGAGAGGAATAAAGAGTAGTAAGTGTTCTGTCGAATCTATATAAATAAAACGCAGTGTACGTGTGTCCGTCCGTTTTTCGATCTCTTTCATAAGGAACCTTAAGCAACAGTAATCTAGAGCTGACATTGCTTTTTTTGGTCGTGCTGATAAAATCTCAATGAAATATAAAGCTAAACTTTATATCTTTGCAAAGGATGTGAATGAAGTGGCGTTTGTATACATTTGCTCAGAGCGCACGCAATAAGCCCCGTCCGCCATCTAATCAATTGTTACACTGAACATTACGATTCTTGGTATGTTATATTGTGGATATTATGAAGCAATTATTACTTCATAGTGATTATCGATACATTAGATTTGAAGAAAAAATGGCCAAAGGAGACGCAAAAGCGGGAAACCAACAACTGCTGTATGTAAATGCATTTGTAACTTTTAGACGATAATTTTTATGGTTTCTCCTATTGTATTTTTCCCTTCTTTGTTTGTTTTCCGAAGCAAAATAGCTGCATCGTCATAGGAAAACACAAAATAATGTATATATATATATATATATGTATATATATATATATATATATATATATATATAAGGTGTATCAAAAGTACTTTGACAACTTTGTCCATACAAAAGTCCATATAAACATATATCCGCAAATCCTTCGTTTTTGAGTTAAGTTTAAAGAAAGTTTACGGGAGATGGCGTTGTGTTGCCACATAGTCTTGTCTCCATTTGTCATTCGTATACATCTGTGGCTAGTCTGTCTTCAACGTTTTCCGTGTGCAGTTTGGCTATGGCAGGATATTTGAATCGTGAGCACGCTGATATGATTTTTACATACAGTTGATCGAATGGTAATGGTTGCGAGGCTGTATCGGATTGCGTTTCCAGACTGAAGGCAACCGAAGCATCCAACAATTGCTGTTGTTTATCGTCACCTTGCTGATATAGGAACCGTGACACAGTAAAATTATGGACCGAGGATGACTGAGATTCGTTTGTACGCCTGACCAGGAAGAACACTTTTCATATGGACATTTTACCTTGTTTTGGTGTCAGAAACCCGCCCCTCAAATTTATAAAAGCATTTTTGGTATATTCTATATATAGGCCGAGTACATTTTTATTATATTTTCGCAAAATTTTGTTATATGCAAAATTGAGCGATCAGAATCTGGCATCTTGTTCATCTTGTTATATCACTCAACGACGAGAGATATTTAGCACCGCCGCTCATCTCCTCCCCCAGTTAAATTGATTTCAGTAGTGCATAATTGAATAGAAAGATGAGCAAGAAAGAATACGTGTATTAAGCATAAAAAACAAGGAATCCAACATCAATAAATTACACAAAACCTAGGACATAAGTTATTAGATATATTTCATTAAATAAAAAGTAAACAGGAACTCTCACGAGAATATGCGATATTTAAAAGATAACACACAAACTGCGGTTATTGAAAATGAAAGCGAAAACATAAAAAATAAAACCCCAGAAATCCTCGATAATGGTTAAATTAGCCGAAAGTACTCAGACGTATTAAGATATATTTTCAAACATGAATCGCCATGACTGGTTCCCCTGCTTCTGTGGCATGATGCAGAATCCTGCTGCCTGATATGGGGTTTTCTAACAGCCAACCGTAGGATGATGAATGGAGGCATAATGTCGCCATCACTAATGATCACACCAAAAACATTCGGAATCACGATTAGATTCATTCAACTCTTTCCAACCCAAACACTCTGAAATGTTCTTATTGGAGTTTCCAGTACGAATGCTAAGCAGTACAGAATTTCCAAATTTCTTGCAGAGTGAACTGCGTCGGGGTGCACTTTTTCGCAAAGACGGTGCTCAAATGGACCTATTAAACTGTGCGGTCGAGAGAATGAATAACAAACAACGCGCATGCACGAAATTGAAAATAAGAAATTGCGACAATTTATCCATCGCACCCAGTGAGTATGTGTGTGTGTGTGTGTATCAGTATATATATATATATATATATATATATATATATATATATATATATATATATATATCAAAGTACAGGATTGGTTTATACAGAATAAATTCCAATAACCAAAAAATAAAATTCTTAAAAGAGTGCTCAATACAGAGTGGAGCAAATATAATTATTTATTCGAAAATCATAACATAAATACTTTATAAAATCACTACAAAAATAGCCATTTTGTTTCAACACTTCTGGTATCTTATAAAGTGATGGTGTTGAATGTAGAAGAAAGGCTTTTAAAAGGTTCAAATCAATCAAACACTCCTCGCTAGGGGAAACACTGTTACATAATCTGGAATGACCAATCAAAATACAAGTATAGGAGAATTCAAAAAACTTGACAACGAACTTTGGTTATAATAATTATTTAATGCTTTAATGTAAGGGTTAGACTAAAACAGAATCCATTCTATCTAATTAATATTAAATTATACTATAAAATTCAAAATTGCCAATTTTAATTTTTAAATTTAATCTAGATTAGTTTTTAAAAATTATAAAATTATTATTGTAGTGATTTTAGAACATATTTGTTATAATTTAAAATTATTTTTATAGTTATTTTAGAATATATTTACGTTATAATTTTTCGAATAAAAATATATGTATCAATATTGTGATTTTCTTTCTTCTTTTAATGCTAATGCTATTAAGCTTATCAGACGACATGAAACGAATTTATATAAAATAAATAGACAAAACTTGCCTCTATTGTTTAGTGAAACATGCATCAATGCTGCCTAAATACACACAATTTAAATATATATATATATGTGTGTGTGTGTGTATGTGTGTGCGTGTGTGTGTCTGTGTGTGCACATGCGTGTTTCTGTGTGTCTGTTTATGTGACTGTGTGCTGAAACGTTTCTAAGCTCATTCTTACTTTGCGCGCATTACCTTACTGAAAAGTCTATACCATTACATGAATACAGATTTTACAACACTGACTGACGTTTAGGCATACATCCTAGTCGGTGAAACCGGTTGTTGGGGGTCAACAGAAAGCGATTGTTAACAAGAAATATGGTATCAGATGCATTCTCTTCCCTGACAGTTTCTGACGCAAGAAGCCATTACGTTACTGGAAGGGGAGATTCAATTGCAAGGGAAAAAAATGCAAGACTTCAGTTTCTACCTGAGGAAAATGGAGGTTTTTGATCGATCAGTAAATCAAAGTTTTATAGAATGAAGACTATGATGACCTGTTATTTTGGTAACATTTACTTTGGGGATAAACACAGGAGCTACGACTGTAGTTAGACTACAAATACATTCTTGCTGCCATATATGAGTTTGGGGTTTTCAAATGTCTCATGGGCCCGGACCGGATCTTGTAGACATTGCCGCACGCATTAAAGGTAAGTGGGTCCGCAGTAACTAACAGAGAATAATCTGCCGTGTTTGTCTGTGTGACCCCTGAGGTGGCTGCGGTGCCCTGTGTATGACAAGCATGCATATATACATACATCCATACATACATATGACAAAAGAAAGAATGAAAAATACAGATTTCGTTATTTCTTACCTATAACTCAGAAATAATGTTATGAATCTGCAGAAATCAGTAATACGGAACAACATAATAAACTTCTCAAAGATTCCTTTTACAGGATTCAATATTTTCAAGAATGGTAATCACCGATCTTCTAATATTTCGCAAAGAAAAAGTAGCTAGAATATCGTTGTCTCCTTTTATAACATAAAATTATGTTACAAAATCATGGATTATTGCTGCCATATATGGTCTGGTGCCCCTTATGTTTGTCTCAAGCTTCTTCATAAAATCCGGAGACGGATATGCTACGTAACTGGCCCTGATCTGGCATCTCGTCTGCAGTCACTCTCTCACAGACGTGCCGTCGCCTCACGCTGTCTTTTTTACAAGCACTTTCATGGTAACTGCTCCGAGGAGCTGCTTTCGCTGGTTCCAAAATTTCATGAATTTAAGCGTTCTACTAGGCTGGCATCTCGCTCACACCCTTTCAGTATGGAAACTGTTAGATGTAGCCGTCTCTCCTACTCCAATAGCTTCATGTCTTGCACCTCTCGCCTCTGGAACTCCCCTTCCTCTTCCTGTTTCCCTGATAGCTACAATCTCTAACTATTCAAATGTAATGTCAATCGACGTCTCCAGATGCCCTGATCTATCTCCTTTCCTCTCTTCATCCTTTCCTCTATCACTCCCATTTGCTCTAGCTCTAACTATCTGTAACCCCTTGCGTGCTAGTGGCTTCCAGCTTTGCTTGGGGTAAAACGCTTAAAAAAATACTAAGAGACATCCTTTCATGATCATATTGTTTGTATAATACTGTAAACATGCTCATTTAGGTTATGCATATGATTTCAAAGCATTTTCTAATTAGCCGGACTAGTCCATCTACCAGAACGCCAAGAAACATTGTTCTGCTGGGGGAAGAGACTTCCATTGCATGTGTGTTTCTGTAGAGTGGGGACCAATCTAAATCTATGTCTGTTTTTTTTTGAGCGATTCAACCTTTTCACACTATGAAATATCCACTAGCTAAGAAAAAGTCCGTTATTGAAATGTACCTCCAATGCTATGTGTAAATGCCTGTAAATGAGTTGATATTTGCATCCATAATTTAAAGATTTCTTTCAATATTGATTTGCATGAACATGATCTTGTCCTTTGCTTAGTTTTTGTATCACTGAAGAAATTTGTGCTTGCTATTCTGCGAATCAAGACGAATATTCGGCACAAATCTCTGGATTGGAAATCCTATTCAAATTATACTGAAATACGCCTGTTTGATGCTTTGGAATGCGTGATTAGTGATGTTTTAACCTATGTTCATTAGCGGTTTCGGGTCTTTGAAGAATATATCCCGCCTCTCCACGGTAACTCAGCCGATACTGATCGGGTATTGATCTGGGTGCCACCTGTCAACTACAACTTTCCTCATTTTTAATCACAAACTGCAACTTTGGCAAATTATAGTCTAGTCACGGATAATTTCCGGTTCACCAGCAATCTACGCTCTTCCATTAAAAAGTAAGCAAACGCAGTAATTGTTTCACTCTGGTAAGGAATATGGTGACGTTCTCGGCTTGAAGGGGTGAGTAACGCGATCTTTGCTTCCATTACTTAGATATATACATGAACACACACGCAAGAACACACATGAAGACGAATCTGCTCACTCTCATCTTATTTCTATTTATGTTAATTATCCAATCAAAAATAATGTAAATCTCTCCCTATGTCCATTGTGTATAATAAAAAAAACAATTCAAAGAGAAGCCGTAATCTCGGGGGTGCGAACAGGTGCTAGATCTTAGTCAAAGATCACCCGAAAGTAACATTGGTTCGGGGTACCCTAATTCTGTCCCCTAGTCGAATCTCCATTGTCGGCTGTTGTTTTAGATCATACCCAATATTCAATACATCAGCTATCTCAATATACAAAATATTTGGACAGTTTTGAATCCCTTGGCGATTTGAATGAGAATTTTCTTTCCTTTTCCATAAAGCTTCTGTTCTGATACATCCGTCATATCTGAGCGTGATGGATTAGAATCTTTCGAAGCCAATTCTGTCTCTTTCGATTTCTTCCTAAATCTCTTTATAGCAGACAGGGAATTATTGCTTGGAGATTCTCTACGATATCTTGATATATTTCCTAGATTTATAAAGGTCTACAGTGAATATTTTCCAAGCCATGTCAGTGCAATACTTATTATTATTATTATTATTATTATTATTATTATTATTATTTGTTGGGAGGGGCGTCACGTTGAGGTACAAAATTAACGCCTTTAATTTGCTTTAGAAATTCAGAATAAACAATAACTATGTATAATAATGAATTTACTTTAATATATATATATATATCTTAAGATTCTGGATAAAGGTATTACAAAAGAATTTATTTGACTTCTTTTAACACATTAATCTTCTAACTTGAAATTGCAGAAATATGAACATGATGAAATGGTTTCCTTTCATTCGATAGAAAAACGTACAATTAAACTGTTCCAGTCGGAACATGGGGGCCACCATTTTGGTTCCGTGGGATTCTGTCGTATTTCAATTTCAAATTTCACAACTGATGTTCTAAGGAAATTTCAAGTAGCTGAAAGGGTTCATTACCTTTTATGTCAATACTGAATATTTCAGTTTTTGATAGAATCTCTACAGCACTTTCCGCAACAGAATATGTGTCCTATATTAAATGATAAAGATAGCCTTTTTAATCATTACACCACAAGCAAGGCAACAAAATCACTATTTTTAATGGTAATGCTAATATAAGCCCTTTACTTCAGCATTCATGGACAGGACATCTAGGTATACCGTAGGTTAAAATATATAAAATGTTCCTCTTAAGACAGCTTGCCAGAAAAATATTTCTATTAAATCTACTAGCAGTTATCACCCTTTTTAGTATTGATGATGGTTGCCTTCTTAACTTTTTGGTCGACGTAGAGCGGAACGTTAACATCTAGATTATGTAATTGTTTGCTCTTTGACTTACGTATGCTATCTATTTTAGTTGTTCAAAGTCCTCCAGTGATGTGGTTTCTGATTATTTGGCACAGAGATTTGCTTGTGATCCTGTAACGCCAGTCTACTAGGTTCGAAGCAGAATGGTTCTAGCTAAGATTTACAGATTTTATTCGCTCGAATCATTTTTAATCATTGATACGAGAAATTGTTTCTATACAGTTGACAGTCTACATATTTCTGAACGGATTTGCCGCTAAGCATGAAATCTGTATGAAATTCTTTTAAGAACATGATTAGTTTTCAGGTTAATGCTTAGGTTTTGTAGTAATATGCGGTTTTAGTCGAAACTCCCTCTAGCGAAGGTTATTCTTTGTTCACTTTTCTCATGTCCTTTACTCATATACAGAGTTATTTGTATTGTTTATTATTTACTAATTACACATCTTGATGTTTTATGATAGATTCAATCTACATGCTATAACTGTTTTCATTGCAATTCCAAATGACAGTTTCTGCTTTCATTGTAATTCCAAATGAGAGTTTCGAATGGGTTATCTGAAATCATTTTTCTTGGAACACGTAAGGGCATGTTGATTATTCTCTACAGATTAAGCTTATCCCGACTATAAATACTTATGTCATCAGCATAGCATAATCTATACGCTGTCCATGGGATGGGCAGTAGCAACATTATTTCCGACTAGTAGATTATTTTAGGATGTGGCAAGTAATGCTTAATGGATAAATGCTAATATCTTCACATCTCTACTTGATTTATGAGCAGATCATAGTCGAGGAATCGATTAATAGATTTTAACGCCCAATTAGCTAGAGATTAATCTAGAAGATACTGAAAGAAAATGTTTTAATAAAAGGAAAAGCTATACATCTTAGTATATTATACAATGAAATAAATCTATAATACACACATTTTATTTTTATAAGCACTTTACTTATTCTTCTCAGCAAGTATTTCTGCTAAAATCTGCCCTAAGGTAAGTTTAGCTTTCACAATGTCCTTATCATTTGCGCTATTTTTTCTTTGGTCAAATCACTTTTCTCAAGACTTATTTTGTCGTAAATCTTCTTCTGGAAACATTTTTACTTTGACATGTCACAAAATTAGCCTCTGCGAAAAATAAGTGGAAACGTGTACGTTTGAAGCAATTTAACTGTAAAATGCTGTTGGCAGGAGAAATTTGATTAGAGTTTCCGACCAAATAGACAACAAGTGGAAGGATAACACAATTTATTTCTTGTTTATATTTTATCTCTTTTTATATTTGACTTAACTCTTTATTTATAATTGTGTTGTCTGAAGAAAATAATAGGCATTTTCATAGTTTAACATAGCTTGGAACATGACTAAAAGCCCTGAAGGTCATTTACCCAGCTAAAACTCATCAATACCGTGGAACCAGTGATGTCATAATTCGCGTCACAAGTTGTTTTCTGCGAAATGGGCGTGCCCGAAAATACGTCATAAATATTGGTGATTATCTTATAACTCTTTGTTTTCTAGAAACTATAAAATAAGTAATCCCAAACGTTCTCTTGCATTTTCATATATACAATACATTTTATCTCAGGCTATACTGTATGATAGTGCCCACTATATACAACGCAGTGAAAGTTTGAAAAAAGTAAATACGTCTGGGGGAACATTGAAAAGATTTATTAGAAATGAAACAATGATATCAGGTATGGCTGATCACGTATACGGAGAGAAAAGCGTAGTCGCTAACCTCTGCCAAATAATATGAAAATCATAGACAGAGAGAAATACTGAGGAATCAGACGTCTGAAGCAAGAAATCCATATGGTAGGCTATGGCGGCGTTCGGACTGAGAATAATAGAGAAAACAACAAAATGGGAGATATTAATAAATAATAAAAAAGAAAGAACAACACGCCTTCAACAGTAGCAGTAAAAAGATAAGCCTTAGTGAATTAAGTTGTTAGTGGAAAACCGCATCAGCAGTAACAGCAACCTCAACAGTAGGCAGATCATTTTTAATGTATATACTTCTAAATCCAAGACTGTCTAACTAGTAAGAGCCTAGTGGATTAAAAGCTAGTTTGTGATTTATCTTTGTGTATTAAATAAAGGGTTTGTTTTAAATTACATTGATTTGACAAATATTAATACATATGTCTATGTGTATGTCAGTGTGGGTCAGTCTTCTTGTGGAAGCCCCAATGTGATAATGATAATGGTAACATTAGTAGTTTCCAACAAGGAAACAATCAGTACTGCTGTCTGCTGAAATGCAAATCAAATTTTCTGTTCAAACAATTTTTCATGAAGATACGTTTCTCAGGTGCAGTAACTTTTATCGTCCTTTCCAAAATAATGATTTTATTTTTTTTTAGTTTTCCTGTTCTTATATATATATATATTTTTATCTCCCTACGTTTTTTATTTGGTAAGTACCATCTTTTTTCATTCGTATTACAATGTCTTATTCGTTGACTCATTATAGATTAATAGATCAATATCCCTATTAAACTTATTATTAATACCTGAGTTTATTTTTCGATATCCACCTACCAACACTCTATATTTTGAATTTATACCCCAATTACTATATTATATTTATAATAATCATGAATTTTAGATCCCTATAAAATGTAGTGTTGTTCCCATGAGACACAGAAGGTTTTAAAATAACAGACGTATTGAACACTACATAGCTTTATGTACCTGATGAATGGGTAACCATGAAAATCTTAGTCGTACTGTAAATGTATATATATATATATATATATATATATATATATATATATATATATGTGTGTGTGTGTGTGTGTGTGTGTGTGTGTGTGTGTGTGTGTGTGTTTATTTAAAATTATAACATATGTATGTTATAACATCACGACAAAAATAGCCATTTTGTTTCAACACATTGGGTATCTTGTCAAGTGATGGTGTTGCAAGTAAAATTTTAGTTGCGGCACTATGACTTGACAAAATGGCTATTTTCGTAGTGATGTTACAACATATATATGTTATAATTTTTAAATAAATATTATTCGCTTTAGTTTGTATTGTGCACAATTAAAAAAATAGTGTTTTTGGTCACTGAAAGTTCATTCCATCTGCACCAACCTTGTATTCGGATATATATATATATATATATATATATATATATATATATATATATATGTGTGTGTGTGTGTGTGTGTGTGTGTGTGTGTGTGTGTGTGTGTGTGTGTGTGTGTGTGTGTATGTGTGTGTGTGTGATAAAAATATAGTTTTATGGTATACTATATTTATGGGTTAAAGTGCTCAATATCATGGATAGAGTGTATGTCAGTATAGAAGTGGAAATTGATGTCAACAACTAGAGTCTGTTTCATGCTAAACGCAATCGTCATGTCGTGTGCGTTGTGATTTTGCTCGACTATTTCTATATAAAAGTCAGCGAAGCATTTTCGGTAGTCTGTTGCATTGTGGGTAATCTATTTTATTATTCTTTTATATTGGTGAGCGTTAACAGTTTATTTGTTTTGTTTTTGGATCTTATGAAGCCTAGAAATGGTTAATTAAATCTAGTTTTAATTATTTTTTAAATTTGTCATATACATATATATATATATATATATATATATATATATATATATGTGTGTGTGTGTGTGTGTGTGTGTGTGTGTGTGTATATTTAAAGACATTTTTATGTTTAACATTCTTTTTATAGATACAAGTATTTAAGTAAATATAAAAGTGTCTTTAAATAGTTGTCGGACTTTGTCCATTTCATACTGTGTGACGTCATCTGTTTACATTTGATACGCCATGAGCAGTTATGAATGTACGTGAGAGATTCATGGAAGATTGAAGTTTATAAGCAGTAAATTCGACCTTGCCAACCGAACGATCCTCAGTGGCCGAATCGGTAATGCACGTTAGGCTTTATGACGATTCCGCATAGGATACAGGTTCGAATCCTGTCGGAAGACGAATGTTTTCTATGAAAATTTCTCGGACATTTAGGCCGGTAAATGCCATTTAATACTGTTTATTATAAACAGAGCATTTACTTAAATACTTGTATCTGTAAAAACAATGTTAAACATAAAAATGTCTTTAAATAATTGTCGGACTTTGTCCATTTCATAATATATATATGGGAAAATATTGTTTCTAAATTTGTTATCAACAAAAAATATTTTTGATCCGAAATTGTTTTTTGTTGTAAAACTATTGAATGGTGGATTTTCTTTTTGGTTTTGTTTTTCACAACTTATCAACCCTTTGTAGGTTATTTAAAGCTAGAAAATATTTTAGATTGTAAAAATGTTTTGAAATAATAAGGATTTACTGATACAAGTCCCACTAATCCTACTACTAATACAAGTCTTACTAATCCTGCCACTAATTCTTCCTAGCTGGAAATATGGCGAGAAGCGGTGGATTTATACTATTCTCAAGGATATTTGCATGTAAATGAGTACAACGATTTCATGTGGAATTGTAACTCGGATCACCAAATCTGAATTGTTTTCTATTACACAACCCCTTCATCCAAACATACAGCACCAAGCGGTCACTCATTTAAATATAGACCAAGTCCGATGTTGCTTAACTTTGCTGATCACCCATCTAGTTAGAAACGTTACTGTTTTATTTATCATATTTTCATAATATATATGCAATGAAATTAAAGAAGAGCATGTTCTTGCAAATCGATCTCATGACAAATCTGTCCCAAAAATTCATGTGCATATGAATCATCTCGGGTTTGTTTAAAAGAGACTTTGGTCCGCTTTTATTTGATCTGAATCCCTCTATCCATGGTAACAATCTGCTGTCAAGTAAATTGCTTTATTTTCTTGGCTGCGAGTAGAAACGAGTGAAGCATAAAGCAACCCTGTTTGAATCTATGATTTCTTACGAAAACTTTGATTTATTTCGACTTATTTTTATATGATTACTGAATCAAATAGGAGAATCAAAAATGTCAAGCGTCATTGTCAAAAACAAACTGATTCGAGACACATGAAATCTCTTTTATCTGCTTTAAAAATAGTTTATTTTCTGTATTCCCGAACGTTCAAAATTGTATAGAATTGTCCTAACTTTTATATCCTGGAAATCTAGAACTGCATATATATATATATATATATATATATATATATATATATATATATATATATATATGTGTGTGTGTGTGTGTGTGTGTGTGTGTGTGTGTGTGTGTGTGTGTGTGTGTGTGCATTATGAAATGGACAAAGTCCGACAATTATTTAAAAACATTTTTATGTTTAACCTTCTTTTAATAGATACAAGTATTTGAGTAAATGCTCTGTTTATAATAAACAGTATTAAGGACACTTACCGGCCTGAATGTCCAAGAAATTTTCATAGAAAATATGCGCATTCCGACAGAAATCGAAGCTGTATCCTATACGGAATCGTCATATAGCCTGACGTGCTTTTACCGATTGAGCCAGAGTAGCGTTTCGTTTAGCAAGTTTGATTTTACTGTTTTTAAATTACAAATCTCCATGATTTTCTCGCGTACATATCATTCATATCTGCTTGAGGCTTTACTCAGGTCAGGGTGGACATGGGAACAACAGCAATTAAAAGGTGGTTCCATGCTCATCAAATCCTCCAATCTCCCGATGAGAAGACTTGCTGCAGGATGTAGTTTACCGTCATACCCAGGACATTAATTATATATATATATATATATATATATATATATATATATATATATATATATATATATATTATGCATGCGTATATATATATATATATATATATATATATATATATATATATATACTCACGCACACATATGTGCGTGTGTGTGTGCGTGTGTGTGTGAAGTTGATAGGTTTGCCTATCGATCCGTTGGTGTATAATCCGGGTAGATCCTAGTAATAGCCACATAGTACGAACTGATATTAAACTACAAACAACGAAAGGTCCTGGCCATAAATAAACTCCTACCGCCGACCGCTTCCCTCGGATGAGAACCCTTACGCCCCCACCAATCGCTAACACAAACACATTATCATTAACAAAGCATATACCAGAGGAGGATTGATATTGAAACATTGCTCCGAAACAGACACTTAGGAGCTGATGATAGCCGCGTACAGAACTGGTTGAATATACTATCCTCTATGTTGACGTATTTTTTGTTTTTTTTTGCTGTATATATATATATATATATATATATATATATATATATATTAACTGGCCTGACATCGAGAACTTTGTTGATTGTATTTCTACTTATTTACACATCGAAATCGTTTTACTCATCAATTTTTTTTAACCTTCAGTTTTTTTCTTCTTTTATATTCTATTTGCACTATACAAGTACATCGTTGCTAGCCATCTTAATTCTATTCAAATCACGTGACGTTTACGCGACGTACTCAGGATGCAACTTCCTTGAATTTAATAATTACCAATACTCATGAGATGTTAACTTGGTAGCTATCTTACTTTTATTCACACTGTGTGACAGTTATGAGCACAACTTACGCTGCAGTTCCAATCAATTAAAAAGTTTCAGTTTCCGTACATATACTTCACGCATTTTCGTCTCCATCAATAAGGAAAATTATGGCTGTGATTCTTTTCCTCTTGGACATGGTAGACATAAACTCGTTGATCTTTCATTTCCACGTCATGACATCTTATATATTTATATATATATATATTGTATCTCTTGCAGTTCGATAGTGACGAGGATTGGTTAGTTGTTTTGTTTTGTATCATCTTACACTCAGTGAGTCATTTAATGCCAACAACATTTTTGAAATAGATTCATAGCGATAGTTTGGTAAAAAAAAGATGTTTACGTATATATATTTGAACTATTTTTCAGTTACTCATATTTTTGTGTACAATCCAACTTCTTTTAGAAAATTTACAATCTTGGATGGTTGTAATTTCGTAAAATTTTTTTTTTTTAAATTACTCACTTGGTAATATTTTGTTCGCCCTATATCAAAATCTACACACTCTAACAGTATGTTTCACTGTAAATTTCTCTTGGCATGTATTGCACATTGGGGATTCTATTCCCTCTAGTATTAAGTATTACTGATAATATTTTTTCCTTCAAAAATTATTGTTGCTAATAATTTTGTTAGTACAAAGTATTTCTGGTATTAAAACCTATTTTTACACAAGTTTGGGTGTTAACTATTTGCACATAGCTGGGACCATAACAAATGCTACCACCCCGGGTCAGCAATTAAGAGGTGGTTCCACGATTCTCAAAACCTCCTGATCAGAGTCCTTGCTGGGGGGCGTAGTTTATCGTCATACCCATGAAGCGGACGTAGTTTATCGTCTTACACAGGAAGCGGATGTAGTTTATCGTCATACCCACGAAGCGCACGTAGTTTATCGTCTTACCCAGAGAGCGGATGTAGTTTATCGTCTTACTCAGGAAGCAGATGTAGATTATCGTCCTACCCAGGAAACGGACGTAGTTTATCGTCTTACCCAGGAATCGGACGTAGTTTATGGTCATACCCAGGAAGCGGATGTAGTTTATCGTCTTACCCAGGAATCGGACGTAGTTTATGGTCATACCCAGGAAGCGGATGTAGTTTATCGTCATACTAGTGACGAGGATGTAGTAAAGTCGTTAAAATTTGACGTTACACCTTTTCTGGTTATTCTTAAAACGAAAATCGTTGATCAATTGTATTAGACGCGCAGTGTAAAGGCAACTGATGAGAATTCCAAATTGTAACACTATTTAGAAACGGCAGGTTAATTAATCAATTAATTAACCACAGAAGTTAATTACGGGGATCACTTAAACCGATAGATATAACGAAAGGCATACTGAGCGATATTCTTTTTGTTTTGTTATTTTCCCAAAACAGGGTATCGGTGAAAAAAAAGATTTTTTGTTTTGTTATTTTCAAGTGCGATTCAAGATAACCATTTTACTTTCTCGCGGAAGTGTGATGCTGAGATATGCCAAATTATCTGCGAGGACAAAAGGAGGAAAGAGAGAAAGAAGAGAAGGAAACAGAGGGACAAGACTTAACAACTTAGATGATAAGAGAAAGAAAAATGCCACCCACAAAAGCGATGTTGTTTTGGGTAGTGGAATGGCCAAAATTCTGATGGTCATTGTCGTAAAAATTAGTTGAGGGATACCAGAGCTTCTGGGCAGATAAAACATTGGCTGTGTCAGGATGACGAACTTGTGTTATCAGTAGTTGATGGGTCGTCTGCCGACCGCACACGCAGCTCAGCCCTGGATTGAGAGGAAATGTCGACTGGACAGAACATCTGCGTTCTGTTTAAATTCGTTTGTGATAACGAAGGGTATTTTAATTAACCCAATTTCGCCAAAAAATTCGTCCGCTTAATGTTGGCGGAAAAACTTGGTTGAGAAAAACCATATCCCGTGAAGTTGGATAAAAATTGAGATTATCAGTTGACGCCTATTGGCCGAATAGCCAGGCGAAGATGATCATGTGACGCAGAGAGGAGGCCTGCCACCGCCCATTGAGAGGATAGGTATGAGATGTTACTGCGAGGAAGTGGGAAAACCGTTGACGCCTTCTAAAGTATGGTGAGATACCCATATGAGAGCAGAAGAGGGTGGGAGTGGAATAAGATTTCCAAATATGGAAAATGATAATTATTTTTGGCCGAAAACAAAGAAAATCCTTATTGGGGATTTGAAATCAACGTGGTGGCCACACCACGTCCGACCCCACGCCAGGTTTTGAGTAGAGTTCAGTCAGTGAGTGAAGAGTACAGCCAGTACAATAAGAGAGAGCAGTGCAGTGCAGTTCGCAGAGAGACGCGCCTCGCACAGGTCACCGCACGATTCCATGCCTTCCGACTTAGACTTCTAACCAAGAACAAATTTGTTGAAGTCCGACTTTAGATTTCCCACCAAAACAAGTTTCCGACTTAGACTTCTAACCAAGAACAAATTCGTTGAAGTCCGACTTTAGATTTCCCACCAAAGCAAGTTTTCGACTTAGACTTCTAACCAAGAACAAATTATAGAAGTCTGACTTCCATCAGAGCCGACTTTATTGAAAAACAAACCAGATATCCAGAACTAGCTAAGGAACGCAAAAAGTGTTACAATCCACATTTTTTTTTCTTCGGGCTGGGAGAGAAAGAGAGAGACGCACTCCTGTAACTCAACAAACCAACATAAAATTAATCACTATTCCTAACCAGTCGCTCGCCTTGAAGTTGTTGTTTGTGCTTTTGTTTTTTTTTTGTCTACATTTATTGTGCAGTATCACCTTGACCCGGATTCGGCTGGCACTACGGCCCGACGTTTGATTGATTTCGTCAACCTAAGATCAAATCACAACGTGGGTAAGTTGAATCGAGATCAAAGCAGTTGCTTCGGTGACCAGGCGTTGGAAGCGAGCCGAGTACGACAAGTTGGTACTAGAACCCAACAAGACTTCAACCGATGTCCCAGGGTTAGCCCGTCACAAAGGACCGACGTCACATATTGGCGTCGTGACTGAAAAAGAAGTTGGGTGTCACAAATGGTGCCCTGACTAGGACGACGGACGTCACAAAATGAAGTATTTTGGAGCCTTTTCAGAAGTGGAAGAGACATTCAGATAAGTGTTTGAATCGTCAAGATGATTATTCGCGGAAGAAAAGGCATCATTACACTTGGGAGGTTGTTTTAGTTTTTTCGTCAATACTAAATGGCTGGAGACATTCCGGACTGATCTTGTATTTTATAAACCTGATCTATCAATGCGCTGAAAACAGGCCTAATAAAAGTCAGTAACAAGAAAGATTCAATTCTTAACAAACAATGGATTCATAAATTCCTTTTTTTGGCTTAAACTCTTAGCAAATTATTTAAAGCCAGATTTTTTTTTTTTTTTTGCTTTCAGATTGTAAAAACTTTCGAGATAATAAATTAATGATAAAAGCCTGACTAACTAATCAATATCTAGGAGGAGAAGAAGAGGTTTCATACCTTTACCAAGGGTATTTGCCCGTAAGCGAATATAATGAACCCAACGGGAATTGGAACTCGGCTCTCCGATTAACAACTCCGAGCATCTATCCATTCCACCAAGCGCATATCCAAGATTACAGCACCTGGCAATCCCAAACGGTCTGCCATCTGCCATCTACGTACTGACCAGGTTCGACGTTGCTTAACTACGATGATCGTACGGGATTCGAATATTCAGTGTCATGTGGCCGTAAGCTTGGTTTTTATGTTTTTTTTTATTTTTTAATTTTGGAATTCTGTTAAGATTCTTTCTGGATTAAAACTTTCAGCATCTGGTATTCCCAAGCGATGTTGCTTAACGCTAGAACACTAACCATCAATTAAAATTACACCACCATTAACCATGGGTCTACCATACCCAATTTTGAAAATGTCAAAAAAATATTAAATATAAATCTTTATTTGAAATATTTTACAAGCAGGCACTTCAAACTTTGTAATTTGAGTTAACATTAATAGGAACTGAAAAACATTAAGTAAGAAAATCAGGTCCTGAAAATTGTAATTAAAAATAGGAAAATTTGTGTTTGGTACTATATATCCATGGTTAGTGTTCAAGGGTTAACTCTGGTGATCGTACGGGAACCGGTTTTTCAACATCATATGGCCGTAAGGCCACATAAAAAAGACTGGGTAACAAAACTATATTATTGTACGAATGGTTTAATTGGAAATAACAAGTATTAAAAAAGACAGCTAAACCGGTTAATTAATCTATTTTTTATTAATCCTCAAGTAATTCGAGTTTTTTATGAATATATTTTGCATAGCTTTGTTGCGCACTAGTGTAATAGACAGAAGAACAAGAGACAATATTTTTCACGTTAATCGTAGAACTATATTTGTTAAAAGATCGTTGTATATTTCAATACATATTTTCGCCGAAATTCCGATGATGATGAAATATATTCGTTATTATTCTGACTAATTATTCTTTGCTATTCTTCCTAATTCTATGTAGTATTATTCGGACATCTTCAGATGTCTGTTAACGTACTTGTTAAATTTGGAATTTTGAACCGAACCTGTTGGTCAGTCTACGCGACAGGGGGCCCTAGTAGATTAAAGCGTTTATTTATAGCATACTGGGGGTCGCGGCGAGTTCAATCAATGCGTCTGCTAATGCTGAAAATTTACGTATTTGAGTAAAGTAAATGGAACAGAGACGTGATACAAAATTGAATAAGACTGTTTAATGTAATCTGAGGAGAAATATCCCCTAAGCATGGAAGACTAAATAGGAACAATTTTCGTCGTGAATTAAATAAAGCGTTTGGTTTGAAATTGTATGGCGTCTATCAAGTATGATGACAGGCACCTGAGGGCCGGAGTGTACAGCAATCTAAGCGTTGTTATTATAAAAACAAGCATGTACATTTTGAACCGAATTGGAAAGAATAGAAAATTATATTCCTTGTTTCCAGTATCTATATACTGCCTGTAGTTTGTCTGGTACAAGGCTACAGATTTGATACACATATGTCAGTTTTTCATTTTAAAATAGGTTTGTAAGGCTAGAGATCTGTACATTTTCCCAGGATTGGCTCTTTTATGATTCCAACAAAAACAACCTGCTAATCAACGTGGTCTTAATACAGGGGTTCAATCCCCTTAGCCTACAACCCCAGAGGAGGAACTTAATAAACAACGTTATTACATCAAGAGTTTGCCAAACAAGGCCAATTTTTTGCTTTCTTATATAAGTTAACTTCTAATTTATTTACATACAATACAAAATCGATATTATTAGAGATATAATGAAAACGAAATATATCGCTTTGATTTTGTCTTTGTTTTTCTTTTAGATATTTCATAAGCAATATTATTAATATGTCTCCGAATATATAAACCATTTCTCTTCTTTTGGACTGGTTATTGGCGAGTATTATTGAAATGGAAGCAGATAGTATTTTGTAGTCACATATAATAAAAAAATAAAACTCTATACAGAAAGATATTTCTGATATTCTCAAGGGAAATTAAAACAAAATCTTTCTTCCTCCACCCTCCAGTTTCTCTCCTTCTCCTCCTCTTACCAGCATCATCATCATATCAATAAATATACAAAGTTATGTCTTCTGATAGTATTGACCTTTCTTGGCAATTGGTTGTTTCGTTCCGAAAGGATCCTGCATACTATTTTGAAGGAATCCACGGGTATTAACGATTGGGCACACGATCGTCTTAGTTCAACCTAGAATTCAAACATTGAAATAAGTTTAGGATTTGCTTTTTTGGATCAACGTCAGGGAATTCAGTTTCTGTTCTAATTTATATGACTTCCACATAAACAACTAAAACTAAAAACAAGAAAAACAAAAAACAAACTAAAACGCTTGAATAAGAAAGCCAAGCCGATGGAAAGACTTAGTATGGTGAATATTGTCAGGAAACTATACTATAAAAGAGTTTGGATTTTACAAACATATTCGAATCTCAATATGTATATTTCTGAGATGAGGTATTATGTAGACTATTTACATTATTCGGATTATTGTCCTCATCTTTGTCGTCATATTTATCACAACATTTCGACCGTTGTACGCTCCGGCTTTCTTCGGGTGGTTGGACTGTCAAACCAAAACCCTTTATTTCGCTCACTGGGGTAGACTGTTCTAGTTCCACGTGCCATGTCTAATGGATGTCAGTTATCTCCTGTTAATTCCCCTCTGAATGTTCTTCACTGCCTTAACCAGGTATTAAACTCACACTCCTTGGGTCCTGTCACTGGGTCTAACAAGGACACATGGCACAGTGGATAAACGCGTTGGTTAGATTTCTGATTAGGTCAGCAATTGTTTATCAACATGTGAAGGACCGTTTTCTTGCTTTAACTTTATTGATCATGACCTGTACAATAAAAAAAATTGTATTATATAAGAATTCATCTTGACACCATCGGCGACAATGAAGTAACCTTTGATTTTACTGGGCAATAATATCTGCTTAAAATATTACACATTAATATTTTCTTCGAAGTTGTATTGGATGACTATTTCTATAAATTATATAAACTCTAGTCTAGCCATGATGACGCTATCTGTAGCCGTAAATTTATCACCAAAATTTACTGTTGAAAAATTTATAAACATCTTCGTTCAACGTAGAAGCTTCTCTCTGTGAAGTTTTATTAAAGTAGATAGTTTCTTTCCATCGCCGTTCTTAATAATCTCATTTCGTTGCTCAGATATCTTCATTTGCTGAGTATTTATTCCTTGTTATATTTTCGATCACTTTTTATGGCATTGTTAAACTAGTTTTTTTTTGCCAAACGCATTCTTACCAAGGTTTTAAATTTCTCTTTTTTTTCTACTTTGTTTTTGGGAAGTCTGTTTCAATATTCAGCATCCTATCTTCATCACTTTACACATTCGGTGGAGGTAATATCTTCATTAAAATGCAGGCCAAACTTACCGCGTGTAACAGCAAAATTGTCAATTATTTGAACAGTTGTATCTTAGAAATGATTAAAGATATCTAACTGGAATTCTCCGAGGTTGTTAGAACCCTATTTGACTCTACGTTGAGTAATAAGAATGTATAATTACTCTCCAAGCTTAACAGAAGAATCGCGATGAAATCGATCATGAACTAAAATGACATGTTGATATTTAATTAATCATAGCGAAAAATCAGAAGCTGATGAAGAATTGAAATAAATTTCACACACACACACACACACACACACACACACACACACACACACACACACACACACAGTGAAGTAATGGGTAACGGCTTGGATTGAGGAATCGGAGAGCCGAGTTCGAATTCCAGTCGAATCCATTACATTCACTTACGTGCTAATACCCTTGGGAAAGGTGTGAATCCTCTTCTTCTCCCTCCAACTATGGGTAAATAGCAGGACACACTGGGTTCTATAGCCTTGGTCCCTGTATTCGTCCCTCCAAATAGTGTGGATGGCCCTGCACAAACCCTTCACCACTATAATCAAATCTTATGTGTCGGTGTCGAGATTTCAGTTTCTAGAAACTGATCTGCCTGACCCTCATATGTCGAATTCGACGGGAGAGTCGATCATATATATATATATTAATCCAGGGTCATTTTCCAACGTATTGAATATTATCTTCACCCTCTCTAACCTAACGTTCTGTCCTGGAGCCTCACTTGTTTCCCGTACGATTTAATTTTCAAGTCTTTTTCCACTGCCCTTTAGACTGTCATAACTTAAACTCCTCTCTCAAGGATTGAGTTGGATCGTTTCTCATTGATCTCTTTAGTTCTAAGTTTAAAACGATGATCCCTCTACTTGTTGTGATCTCCTGATCCAGTTTTCCGCTCTACTGTTCCCTCCATTTTAAACTTAAGTACCGTTCTCATAAAGGGCTCTTGAATTGATTTTGAAGATGGATGCCAGTGTATGATTGTTGGTACCATTGCTTAAGGCCTGAATAATTTTCCTTCTCACCATTGCTCAGTTGAGAAGACATTAGGGCTGACACGAAACAATTTTAAACTATTCTCTTTTTAGTTGAATAATTCTAAGGGCGTTTCAGTGATCCTCATAACAAATGGTATCAAGATGGCTAAACGCCTTAAAACCTGGTACGAAGAGATTCAGTTAGTTTAGTATTTTTTAGATATAAAACATATTTTGGGATGGACAATTATGAGCTATCACGATTTGGACAATTCTGCTGTATACCTGCTATATTCTAAATTGGTTTTGTCTGTATTTCTGGAATGAGGAATTAGCATCATTTACTCAAACATTTACATAAAGCATAATTTTCATATTCATTTTAATTCACTTATTTTTCTTTTCATTATCAGAACGGTTCGGCCGTAATTTTTCAGGCTTTCTTCAGGTCAATGTCGATTTGGGAAACATAAGAAAATTTCTCTGCATATATCAATAAGCATGGATATATAGCAACAGGAGTAATAACGTACATATGTTTACTTTTTGATTATTCTTTTTCTTATATGAGATTAATTAATATAAACATTGACCCCATAACGAATTTTTTAAAAAGTACATTATCATTCACATTATTCGAACTATTGTCCTCATCTTTGCCGTCATATTTATTACAACGATTCGGCCTTCTTTAGGTGGTTGGAATTTCGAACTGAACCCTTTATCTCGCTCGCTGGGTTAGACTGTTCTAGTCCTACGTGCCATGTTTAATGGATGTCAGTTACCAGTTCTCCAAGTTCTCCACTGCCTTAACCGGGTATTGAACTCACACTCTTTGGGTCCTGTCTCTGGATCTAATCAACGTCATTATCAACTGTGACATGTGTCCTTGTGAACATCTGTGTATGAATTTCTGGGTATTATAAACCTAATGTCTCATCAAATATTTTTTACCAGTGCTCATAATGGAATTTATTGCTGTTATAATTTATGTTTTTACCAGATCTCATATTGCAACGAAAAGCGCTAATAACAACAAAAATTGCAGAAATCTCAGAAATATAGACAGCTACATTATCATTGCTGTTCAACTCTCTCTAAATATATATATATATATATATATATATATATATATATATATATATATATATATATATATGGAGCGAGAGAGAGAGAGAGTATGGGCAAGTGACCGAGCGGTTAGAATGTTCGCTTTCTGACTCTGACCCTGAGACCTGGGTTAGAATGTCACAATGGTTGATATGTCAGGAAGGTGATTCTTGATGGTATCGGTGTGGAGGAGGCGATCCCAGAGTGAAAACTATACCAACCCTTGTGAGTGAAATTGGGTAGACGGTATCTTTGGTTGCCGTCGATGGCTGTGCTAGTCCCATGTCATGATGATGGTCTTATGGTAGTAAAAATTTCCACTAAAATTAAGGTTGATAAATTTGAAAAAGTTGATTCATACAGAATTAAAACGTTTAAATCTTTAGGTTAAAATAATGTTAAAAGAGTAGATTTTCTGAATTTTACGTTAGATCCGGTTAATGATGTATTCCAACCTTATATGAAACAAAGCCAACCCAATTTATATTCACGTAGGATTAGCAAACACTCATTTGACAAAGGTGCGTTTGATAAATATAGCGGTGTTTATTATACTGTTTTAAAGAATAGTGGTTATAAGTACACTTAAATCAATTATAGAAAATATGATGATAGTAGTCTAAAGAAAAGAAACAGAAATAGGAAGATCATTTGGTACGCACCCCCATTTAAACAATTGGTCTGTACTAAGTTAGGCCAGAAGTTTCTCCATTTAATTGATAAAACATTTCCCTAAAAGTAACCCTCTTAGTAAAATATTTAACAGAATTACATTAAAACTGAATTAAATAATTAAAACTGCATCAATAATCTTGAGAAGATTATAAAGTTACACAATGATAAAATTTTAAACCAATTTAATAATCTGAATCATAATGCACACTCCAAGAATAATATTATACTAGTCAAATGTTTAACTAAATCTCTTGTTAATCTCAGTATTATCTTTATAATAGAAAATCCGAGGTTTGAAAAAATCTATATTGGTAGTACTAAGAATGTTTTAAAACTAGGTGGTATCCGCATAACTTGTCCTTCACCAATAATAGGTATAGAAATAATACATCACTTTTTAAATATTTTTGGAGTTTAAAAGATGATAATAAAATGTATGAGGTGCAATGGAAAACTTTAAAAATGGCAAGCATATGTAGCTCTTTATATGAACCATGTTTTCTGAGTTTTCTTGAAAAATTGGAGATTATCAGATTTTATGATAAAAACTCCTTATTAAATTAAAGGAGCGAATTACCGGTAAATTGTAGACATAGCCTACCTCCTGCTTATAATTTAGTTAAACTTTGGAATTTGATAATGCTTTTTCTTATATTTAAGTTGAAATTCATTGCACCATATATGGCTGATTTTTCTATTTGAAAGATTAATTTGGATTTAATATAGTTCTATATTAATCTCCTGTTAGTATTATAAACATCTTATGAGATGTATTGGAAGTTAGTATTTTTGACCTCTTACACTGATTGGTTGGTGCTATTAGCATCTGTTGTGGCTTTGTTAGGGCCAGAAATAAAGACACAAAGAGAGGAATTGAGTTAAACAAATACATTAACAGAAACAGTAATACAAACTTATACAAACGAGACTGTTACAGCAAGGTCGTTCGGTCCGACTGTCAGAGCTGACTGCTCGAAACCTCCCTCTTCAAAAGATACTACCTGCTCATATTTATAGCTGCTACAGTCCATGAGTGCGTGATTACATTGCCATAACAACATCTTATATGGATGATCTTTATTTAATGGTTACATATTAATTTACCAAATAATTCTATACGTTTGAATTATTTACTAGTTTCTTAAAGAGGCCCCTTATATATCAAATAAAAAAGATATGTAGGAAATCCACAAAGCATATATAAAGTTTGCAATAGGTTAAATTACCTCCCTATTCCTTCGCTTTTATTTCTTGGGAAAGGTGACCGCCTGACATGCATACACTTTACGTAACCATCTGCATCAGGGTTTAATTTAATGTTTGACTGCTGTTGGCAGATAACTCGCGGTCATGACCGATTTCTAAAAAAACTTTAATTTTTTTTCTCTTAGTTTGTATTGAACGG
>OZ038484.1:44991684-45169184 GCA_964036315.1 Acanthosepion esculentum
TGTCCTGCAAAACGCATTCTGGGTTCACATAGGATTGTCGAAAAATCAGGGATGGGAGTGTTTACTTCCATCAAGTTTTGACTTTTGAAATTTAGTTATTGTACAGTTATTGTGTCCCATATATTAATACCGTCTCTAAACAAACTCGAAAGAATATCAGGAGGTTGAGGTTGTCTGTTTGATCAAATTTCCATATTGCATCCATTTTATTCAAGGCTGTCCAACCTTTAATTATGAGAATTTTTACATCCTTCTTAGTAGAATTTACCTCGATGGTTATGAAAAGATTCGACACATTTTATTAATTCCCTAACACAGTTTGTAATGAGACTTGTTGGTTGGAGCTCAACATTATATAGCATTTTCTAGATGTGTAGGAGTACTGTAGATATATTTCCAGATTATATCCATTTTATTAAAGGTGGCTCAGACGTTAGCTATGCAAATTTTCACATCTTTTTCAGTATAATTTATTTTACTTCCTAGGTATGTAAAAGGTTTAACAGATTTTATTGATTCACCTGTGACTGTTTGTATTGAGCCTTGCTGGTTGAAGATTACGAATTCTGTTTTAGAGGCATTGACATACGGTCCAACATCATTGGCAGCATTTTCTAGATGATGTAGCAGAAACGTGGCATTGGTGATGGTGTCTGAAGTGATAGCTAAGTCATCTCTACAGTCAATATCGGTCAATTTTCTTTGCAGGATATCGAGTTGAGAGTCTTATTGATAAAGTAAAACCTAGATGATGATGTTTGTTGAGGGAAGTTCTCAATACTTAGTCAAGGGTGATAACAAAAAGAAAAGGTGCAAGAGTGTCACCCTAGTGGACTTCTGTTTTGATGTCGAAGAAGTTCGGGTCTCCGTCTGTGTATGCAACTAAAGATTTAGTATTTTTGCATAGAGTCATTATGGCAGTTACTATCTCAGGGGAAGTGGCATATGCCAGAATGATCTTTTGAATTTTGCCAAAGGTGTAGATATTAAAGTAAAAGCGGAAAATTGATAAGAATACTTAGTGTTATTAACATAGAACTGTGGTATTTAGAGATCTGATTTAATCATCATTGAAAACTCGTGTACATTTAATATATACATTGGCGAAAGATAGGAGTATTTCCAAAATCCTCATAATAGTGAAGGGAGAGATGAAGCTATTTGATTTCAAATGAAACAATAATGATAGTTATAATATAACTAATATTAACTATAACTTCCTAAAGTAGAAAATAATTATTCCCCTTCTATGTTTCTTGATCCATTCACAAATCCTCGTCAGCTATATTTCTAGTTGCCTTCCCCTATCTCTCATGTCCACAATGTGTTCTGCGATGGTTACGTTTTCTATGCCCTCTTTGCACATTATATATCCAAGGAGTTTAAGAAAGATAAAAAATACAGTAATATAATTGAGGTGTAAGAATATCAAAGGGAATAAGAATTAAGTGTAGAAACCGCACAACATGGTTAAATCCAACATAAGTATCAAAAGTGAAACACACTGGATTATGAATTGGCTGGCCAAGAACTCGACAAACAAGTTAAGTAATCACGCTGTACGTGGTTCTATGTCTAAGATCGTCATACTCCATAGAATGAGAAAAAAATGATGGAAGGGAATTCGTCAGTGGATAAAATAATTGTCTAACAAAACTAAAATATACAAGACGGAACGGAGGAAGAATTATGCTAAAAACAAACGAGGAAGACGTGAAGCATATAGGAAATATTAAACATTCCATGGTAATTGGAAAAGAAAAATTACTGTTGATAAAAATGCATAAATATAATAACATAAAGGATGGCTAAGTCATTAAACAGAACCATTTATTATAGCAGCCCAGAATATTTCCATTACATAAAGACAACGAGTTACAGAATCAGAAACACAGAATATCTCGTAGGTGGAGTCCAAACTTAATAATCTTGAAGTAACAGTAATTTGACGTAAAATATAGGGATTTTAAAAATCGTATTTTACACCAAGTCAAGTCTAACAACCATTCCAGGCAGATGGTTACAAAATGGGGTTGTTGTAAGAATTAATAATTTCAGTTAATGAGGATAGGTAGGATAGATAACGGCTGATCCCAGAGTGGAAGAGGTCAAGATTGCAGTGATCAGTGATGCATCCTTTCAGACGCCTGTACCACAAATGTACTCTTCTGTGGTAGAATCCGTTTGGATCGAAATGATTGTCATATATAGAACGAAGGGAATGAGAATGAGCCAATTCCGTGGATGTGACATGGCGGTTCCTGGCTGTGAAGTTTTAGAGATAGATTAGCGCGAGTTCGTCTGTGGGAAAGGGACTGTTATGTAGAAAATAATTCATCGATCACCTTATCAATGCTAGAAAATGATGATTAGCAGCTACAGGACATATATAACAGCAATAATGGAATTGTTGGTCTTATCTACCTCGTGTAAAGACAGATCCATGGCAAAAGGAGCCAGATACTTTCCGGACGGGTACAAGAGAGAGACCATTTTTTCGATCATCTCTATAGAATCTTCGTATATACGAGTGTCACTTGAGGTAGGGTGTGAACTTGAGTTTCTATAGACGTCATGAAGCCTCATTGAGCGTACAACCGTTTGTGATATACACCAACAGGAGTTACCTCTCTTGATAGTGATTATTTCCCTTGAAAGAAGAATTTTCTCTCACGTAACTACTATAAATTATAAATAAGCAGTCTAGTCGTCCCTCTTCATTCAAGATCAGCAAAGCTTTCTTAAGTCTTATCCCGCCTCCGAGTTGTTATTACACCGTTCATCATGACTGGACACAAATTCAGGGCCTGCTCTATGATGATAAAGCGTTTGTATCTTAGTTTTTGAGGTAGTGAATATTACAAGTTAATTTCTCCCCCCAATGAACTGTGCGAGCAAGCTCACAATTTTCTATTCTGCAATTATATCCAATAACGAGGCTAATGTCAAAATGCATCTATCCAGTTAATTCAATAAATAAACAGAAAAAAACTGACTTTCCTCTTCGGTTGAAATGTGCCCTCGAGTATAAAATGTATGACTAAAGAGATACGATTGAATTTCCGGAAGTAGTGTCTCCTGTTTCTTTCTACGGAAGCGATAACATATACAGGGAGCACAATAACACTGCTGGAGAAAGCAAGTTTTCATCTAGAAAATACTATTTCTATATGTAATCACCATTGACTGACATGGCATTTTCGTCTGCGGTAAAAAAAAAAAAGAAATTCGGTCCAACGACCGGAATGTAAACATCCTTGCAACTTATTACTTACAACCAAACTATGCTCTCATACAATGTTTGTTCTCCTTAATCGTTCGGCAAGTGCTGATAAACTTCAGTGCCTGTAGGTTTTTTTCCATGCGGAGGAATTCAATGGTACATATAAGTTCTGAATTTCCATGCCAAATTTTCTGAACGAATATAGACAGAATGATTATTTTGTAATCTCAATGCAGACGCCATTTATCAAACTGTTACTCAGCTTTTATTTGTAAAAAGGCAGTAACGACCTACCTCTATCATTGTGGCTCCTCATAATAATCTTGAGACATTACTCTCTGAGCAGCTATTTCAAATAATGCAACCTTGTGCAAATTAATTGAAACAACCGCTTTAGATTCCTTTCTTTCACCATATGGTCAGTTTTAGACCAACTGGAGTGCAATGGATTTCTATTTTTTTCTCAGATTAGGTTATTTGCAGTGGTGTGCAGTAATAGGAATCTGTTTTTTGTGTGTATGATGAAATTTCATTGGCCTTGAAAAATATTGCGTCATCCGTGATTGCATTAGATTTTCATCCGGCTCAGACACTATTGTCTTGACTATCGATTAGTTGTCCTACGGCCAATGTCTGCGATGGATATTACTCCAAGGAAGCGTACGAAATTTGTAATGCTTCACGGACACAATGGCAAGACCTACCAGTGAGAAAATCTGTTGGAGTTTTGGGGTACCCTGTGTACTATTGAGCCAGCCAAAATGAGCTGACTCATTTTATAGTTCACCAGTATAAGGTATAACCAATCAGAAGGCTCAAAATATTCAATAAGACGTGTATAAAGGCGGCCATGTTTTTCCCGAATATGTGCAGCCAGCCTTTGATAACGAAGACTGAAGAATTACGGAAAAACTGCTGGTGGTATTGGCGACAGTCAGATTCAGTAGAGTGTCTGACCCTTGAGTGTTAATCTTTAACGTTGTTTCATGAACAGATTACGTACTGCGCTGGATTCTATATTCATAGACTATGGTGAACAGGGCCAACAAAGGTTATGAACCCAGATTACGACTGTATTTTTACGGAGACGAGTCAAAATACAAATTGTGGGAAGATAAATTCCTAGTCTACCTTAGAATACAAAAACTTCATGACATCATTCTTTGCCAAGATGACCAGAAAGAAGACGATGATTTTATGGAAAGAAATGCGACCTTGTTCGCCGAATTAATACAATGCCTGGATGACAGGAGTTTGTCTTTAATAATGAGAGAAGCCAGGGACGACGGCCGCCAAACTTTAAGAATATTGCGTGAACATTACTTGTCAAAAGGTATACCCAAAATTATTGCTTTATATACTGAACTAACCTCGTTAAGGAGACGAGAAAATGAATCTGTAACAGATTATATTATACGAGCTGAGAATGTCAGAAATGCCTTTAAAATGGCAGTTGAGACTATCTCAGATGGCTGCTAATAGCCATGGTTTTAAAGGGATTACCAGCAACATTCAAACCATTCACGACAGTCATAACTCAAAAAGATAAAAAATTAACTTTCACTGAAAAAAATGTGTAACCCCCCAAATCAAGGAAATAACGTAATGAAACTGAGAACGTCATTTAAAAAATTCAGAAAACCAGTCCCTCAAACTTACCAGACTAGGAATTATTATATTAAAAACAAGGGGCTTAAAAACAACTATTACAATAACAACAACAACAACAGGAACAATAATAATAGAAAATCAATTATCGTCTGCTTTCGTTGTGGAAGAGCCGGGCATGTACGTGCGAAATGTCAATTTCATACAAGGAGTGATTTTTGTAAAAATGTAAAAGATTTTTCGAACGATCGAACATATGCCTTTTCGTTTCGATTGGATACTATACCCAATAGTTATAATTCTTACCTAGTCGACACGGGTGCGACAAATCATGTAATTACAGATGAAACAAAATTTATTAAATTTGACTGCAACTTCGAGCCAGATTCCGACTTTGAGTTGGCTGACGGTACGAGAGCTAGTAATTTAGTTTTAAGAAGAGGAACAGCCTGTATTTATTTACGCGATACTAAAAGAAATAGTTGTAAATGTTTATTAGAAAGGGCTTTATATATCCCTAAATTTAAACAAAATATTTTCTCGGTTCAGTCTGCTGTTAAAACTGGTGTTAAAGTTAATTTTCACCGAGACAATTCAAAGTTAATATACCCAGACGGAACTGAATTTAATATACAACAAAATGGATGTTTGTAATATTTGAAAAGTATTAAATCTGTGAAAGCAGTCACCCACGACTTAAGGACTTGGCATAAAATATTAGGCCACTGTAATAATTCGGATGAAAATGACATCTCCAAAGGGCTTACAACATCGTGACACATGTATTAAAGGGAAAATGACGAAATATAGAAATAGGGATCAAATCCCAAAATCAACAGACATCTTGTTCAGAGTTTATTGCGACTTAGCGGGTCCAATTTCACTAATGGGTATTGGCCTCTTATCATATGTATTAAACTTTGTTGACGAATATCCAGGACTTATTATGATATATATTCTGAACAACCAATCTGATACCCTACAGGCTACAAGAATGTATTTATCTGATAAACCTTATAGACAAGTGAAAATAATTAGAACAGATAATGGTGGAGAATTTACTTCTGATGATTACGAAAATCTAATAAATGAAGGCATTTAAACATGAGAAAACCTGTTCTTATTCCCCGCACGAGAACGGAATCGCTGAACGTAGTTGACGAACTCTTTTCGACAGATGTTTGCTAAAAGAATCTAAGTTACCCAAAAATCTGTGGGTCTATGCATTAAATACAGCCGTATATACAGGTAACCGTTGCTATAATAGTAACATTAAAAAGACTCCTTACGAGGCTTATACGAACTACAAACCCAACGTAACTGGTATGCATATTTTTGGTACGATGTGCTACATATATGTCAACCACAGGGCATAAAAACTAGATCCAAAAAGTGAAAGAGGTATATTCATTGGCTATAAGAAAACAAGTCCGGCCTATATGATTTATTTCCCACAAAGTAAAATAATAAGGATGATCAGATGCGTCAGATTTACAGACTCCTTTGAGCAAGTGGAGGATCCTGAAGGAAAGAACATTAACTGCGAGGAACTGGTCCAACACGAACTAGTATGGCCTAATTATGAGATAGGGCCTATAAATCGAAAACCCGTTCAAAATCCACAATTAAAGGAAGGTGTTATACCAGATGATATAGACGAGGAAAAATCAGTCGGAAACCTTGAGTTAAAAGAAGATACAACCAAAGACGAGGGGCAAATTCCGCGTTATCCGACCAGAAATAGAAGAAAACCATACTATTTTGGAATGGGTCAATATAATATCTGTGACATTGACTGTTGCTATTCGGTGCAATGTATCCCGAAGAACTATCAAGAAGCCATAAATTCTGATAATTCCAAACGATGGATAGCCGCCATGCAAAAAGAAATGGAATCCCTAGTATCAAATGATACGTTTGAATTGAAAAAGGCCCAGGATGATAAAAATATTATCGGCAGCCGTTGGGTTTATACTATAAAGCGAACTGAGGATGGCTCGTCAGTGTATAATATTCGTTTTGTAGCTAAAGGATTCTCGCAGATATACGGGGAAGATTATGTAGAAACATTCAGTCCAACAACAAACATGACAACAATCAAAATTTTGATGCAAATAGCCGCACATTATGGTATGGATATACACCATATGGATGTTAAAGCAGCGTATTTAAATGCTCCGATTGGCTATGAAATATACATAGAACCGCCAGAACGTTTTGAAAAAGGTGATAATTATGTATGGAAACTCAAAAAGTCACTATATGGGATCAAACAAAGCGGAAGAACGCGGAATAAATTACTACATTCCTATTTAATTGAACAACATTTTGAACCCTCCCCAGTTGAACCATGCTTGTACAGAAGAATATTTAATAATGAAATATTAGCAATTCTGACTATATGACGATATGTTAATTGCTTCAAAATGTGAAGCTGCTCTATTGAAAATTTAAAAAAATTTTAAATATAAGGTTTAAAATGACCGACTTGAGTCGACTGTCATGGTTTCTTGGTATACAGTTCGAATTTAAGGACAACACTATTAAAATGAATCAATCCCAGATACATCGAAAAACTTATCTAAATTCAGCATGCAAAATTGTAAAACACGAACTACTCCATGTGAAATGGATTTAAACACAATTATGATTAATGAAGTATGGTATAGCGGCGTGTGAAAAAGAATACAGAATATTGATTGGAAGTCTTATTTACGTCATGACATCAACAAGGCCAGACATCTGCTATAAGGTTACTAAGTTGTCTCAAAACTTAAATAAACCGAGGACTGTGCATTTAACAAGAGCTAAGCAAGTATTACGTTATTTAAATGGAACTAAGAATCACTGCCTAGTATTTCGACAATAAAAAACCTACTACAACTGGAAAGATTTTGTGATGCTGATTGGGCAAATTCACCAGATCGTAATAGTATCACAGGCTGTTGCTTTAGATTGGCAAAAGATAATCCGATAATTGGCTGGAAATCTAAGAAAAAGGGAATGATTTCACTTTCAACATGTGAGGTGGAATATGTTGCATTGTCGCAAGCAACACAAGAGGCTATTTTTCTTAAATTACTAATAAAAACAATTACAAGACTGATAATAAGCGAGCCTATAACTATTTACTGTGACAATCAGGCCAGTATTGCTTTGGCTAAAAATCCAATAATACATCAAAGATCAAAGCATATTGATATTAAATATCAATTTGTTACGGATCAGGTACAAAAGAAAACACTACAAATTGAATATGTTCAATCCCAAAATAACGTGTCGGATTTGTTTCCAAAGCCAATTACAAAATTGAAATTAGGGGCTTTCATTCCTGTCATATTTGGTACTTAACTATAAGGTCCTTATTAATCCTGGATAGGACGTAAAACTGCATCCATTAGTTATTGTCTTAAGCGACGTCAGTCCTTAGTTTCGGGGTATAAATGTAAATAGTCCTACTTTTAGCCCAATCCTCCTCTGAATGACTCTCAGAATCACTCTGACGCGGAGTGATAGTGTCTGTTTTAATGGATCCCAGCTATGGGTAAAATAACTTTTTCCACTTTTTTGTGATCACAACCAGAATTTATAATATTGTTATTAATGTTTATTAACCTGAAATACTTAACAGTGAAAAAAATGATATAACTAATTTTTTTGGATATTATTTTTTTTTTAAATTACAAAACAAAACAAAAAGATATATTTTATGAATACTAAAGTATTTGTTCCATATGAATATTGATTTACTAATATTTTTAAAGAAGATTCCATAATGTACCCAAAATGGGGGGGGGGTGATTTTTGGGTACCCTTGTGTACTCGTGAGCCAACCAAAATGAGCTGACTCATTTTATAGTTCACCAATACAATATTTAACCAATCAAAATATTCAATAGGACATGTATAAAGGCGGCCATGTTTTTCCCGAATATGTGCAGCCAGCCTTTCATACCGAAGACTGAAGAATTACGGAACAACTGCTGGTGGTATTGGCGATATAGTCATATTCAGTAGAGTGTCTGACCCGTGAGTGTTAATCTTTAACGTCGTTTCATTGAACAGATTACGTACTGCGCTGGATTCTATATTCATAGACTATGGTGAACATGGTCAACAAAATCCAAGTACTATCGACTGGCTTGGAAACTCTTCTGATTTAAATCCAATCGGGAATCTGTGGTCAATCTGCAAGGAAGGTTTTCATGGAATGGACATACGAAATACTAACATGTGCTCTTGATCATATTTCATTAGAAAAAATACGAAGAGAAGGTAAATAATAACGGAATTATTCGTATTGTTTCAATTAATTTTGACAGGGGTGTAGATTGTGTTTCACTTTTATGCTAGACGACGTTTTATCAGACTGTTGCTCACATGTTATTTTAAAAAAGGTAAAAATGATCTGCCTCTATCGTTGTGATCCAGCATAATAAATTTTACATTTTACTTTCTGGGTGGCTACTGCAGATAGATAGATAGAAGAGAGGGAGAGAGATGAGGAAAAGACTATGATATATATATATATATATATATATATATATATATATATATATATATATATAGCGAGAGAGAGAAGGAACAGACTGATAGAGAAAGATAGAGATAAGGAACGGGCTAAGATATATAGATAGATAGAGAGAAGGGACAGGCTATGATATATATATATATATATATATATATATATATATATAGAGAGAGAGAGAGAGAGAGAGAGAGAGAGGTGCTGTAATGGTTAGCAAGCTTGTCTAGCTAGAACAATTACGACTGAACATTGAGTTCGATCCTCACTGCGTGCCACTACTTTCGGCCTTGTGCCACATCTAAGCTACGCTTGAAAAATCACTAGAGAGATAAGGAACAGACAGATAGTGAGAGGGAGAGTGATAAGGAACAGACTGATATATATATATATATATATATATATATATATATATATATATATATATATATATAATAGAGAGAGAGATAGAGAGATAAGGAACGGACTAAGATAGACAGATAAAGAGGTAGAGAGATAAGGGACAGACGAAGATAGATAGATAAGGAAAAGTAGGATTAGATCCCCTTAAATACATCATGCTAGACTAACCTAACAACGATCGTTTCATTCTTTGCTTGAAACTACAATTCAACCAGTGTCTTTAAAATCTAAACTTGTCATTGTGTAATTCAAACGTTTATATCCCACACCTGATACTGTAACCTTCTACCTAGAGTGGCTCATGAGCCTTGCACTGGATGAAAATTATTATAAAAGATCTAAGGTCACCAGATATTCTGTGCTATGCTAATTGGACGCTGGGAAGGATTTCTCATATTAGTTTTGGATTCAAAATATTTACTTAGCGATTCAATTTAGGATTTGAGTATAATGCTAAACCAGGGCCAATTTTATGTCCGTCAGTTTAGCTAAACTGAATCTTTTTTTTAAATTTTATTTCTGTTTAACTCTGTAAAGCAGACATCTTGCTGCGAATTTCCTGACCAGAAATCAATGTTAAGAGCTTTTTATTTGATGACTTTTATTTTTGCTATGATATTTCCAGCCACTGGAGAATCAAGGTTTCAAAAATATCCTGTTTTTATGTTTATAGTTCTAGTACGTGCAATGGCCAACTGTGGCTCATAAATTGTAACTCACAAAAATATGCGTCCGTGTTATGTCTAAGTTTATAGCTGCAATAAAAATTGAGACGGATAAATTTATGGTAAGGATGCGGATACTTGAAATGTTGTTGTGAAGTATTTAAATTGAATTTGATCCAAAAGTTGGCGATGGTGATGATATTAAAATAAGTTATGAGTGAATAAATGGTATAGAATCCATTATTTTTTTATTGGTACATTTTTGTTTAGTTTTTGTAATTGTCGTTTATTATCGTTTTATTTAACATCGAGAAGTGAAACAATTCTAATTGCTTCTATTATATGTTGCCGAATATACAGCGTGTCCATAAAGTTCGTGTGCACTTTAAAAAAAATTATTTGCGACAGAAATAATCTGTAAAAAATGTTAGAAAGTTTAATGTACCTAGTTTTATGTATGGCTAAAATAACTAATGTGATTTCAGGCATTACTGTAAATCAGTTGGCAAATTCTTTTTCCGTGAACTGCAAAATCGTATTAACCTTTGTATTGCTAATGATGGAGGGCATGTGGAAGCTTAAATAACATGTCAATAAAACCTTAAAAAATATAGATTTACTTCTTTATAATCCTTTTTACAAATTATTTCTGTAGTTAATCATCTATCGTCCAGTTTACACACCTCCTTTTGATAAGGAGTAGAGCTTTGTCTCATGTTTTGCTGTTTAGGCTTGGCTTTCCTATTCCTTCTAAAGTCTTTTCATTTCCAGTATCCCTTGCGTCTTCGTCGCATTATCACCTTCCTTGATACTTGCTTCTGCTTCTTATATATATATATATATATATATATATATATATATATATATATATACATACATACATACATACAGGGTGTCCATAAAGTTCGTGTGCACTTTAAAAATTTATAACTTGTAAAAAGGATTAGAAAGAAGTAAATCTATATTTTTTAAGGTTTTATTGAAATTGTATTGAAGTTTCCACATGTCCTCCATCATTAGCAATACAAAGGGTAATACGATTTTGTAGTTCACGGAAAACATTTGCCAACTGATTTACAGTAATGCCTGAAATCACATTAGTTATTTTAGCGACACTTAAAACTAGGTACATTAAACTACATAACATTTTTTACAGATTATTTTTATCGCAAATTCAAATAAAGTTATACTTTTTTTAAAGTGCACACAAACTTTATGGACACCCTGTATAAAAAATATTATAACAATTAACTTACGTTCTATTTCTATTTTATTTAGTAAGCTTTCTTTAGACTAGTACAGGACTAAAAATCCATAATACTATCTTACGAAATTAATAACTAATAAATTAAAAATGAGGAATTTATTAGTAGAAATTAGAAATTCTGCATGTTTTAAAATAAAAGCAAATATTCATTGACATCAAAGCTTCACCTAAAAGAATTGGTCAACTTAAAAAATTTAATTTAAGTATACTTTAAATTGGTACGTGTGTGCTGTTTAGTTAAAAAATCAAACTCCCAGGTAAAAAAAAAATGGAGAAAAATACTACAAATAATTATTGAAATGTATTTTACTTTTTGTTGTTGTGTACTCAAACATGCTGAAACTGATAAAGACCGCAAAAGACAGAATTTACTTAAGAGAGCATAAACGTGAGTCCGTCTAACATAGCGTCCTTTCGTGACTCCATCACTATCCATTTATTAAGTACTACGAAAAGATGCCCTCCTCTAGGGACAAAAAAAGGATAGATATACCAACACGTTGGGTTACTCGAGACAAAGGAACACAACTCCACATCTCGGTTCAATTTGTTATACTCATTGAAATGATCGAGACATTGTAGCTAGTCTATTCGTCTGTATACTGTGTGTATGGACCGAGCGTGTGAGCAACGATGAGGTCTTAGAGAGGTTACAAACAAGGAGAATGCTTATCACTTAACATCAGAAAGAGGCAGCTGAAGTTTCTGGGACATTTAATGAGGTAGGAGGACCTGGAGAATTTGATACTCACAGGCCGAATAGAGGGAAAGAGAGATCGGGAAAGCAGCGCGTGACATACCTGACGAGCTTGAGCAGGTGGATGACAGAACGGGGTCTGGAGGAGGTAGCAGAGGGAAGGAACTTGCTGAGAGCTGCAAATGATAGAGGGAGATGGAAAGCCATGATTGTCTACACCCTGAAGGTACATGGCATATAAAAAGAAAAAGAACTGTGTATGTTTCCAGATTAAAATACAATAAAAAAAACTTGTTTTTAAGCCTTTACCTGTGTAAATGTTGATCAGTATCGATTCTAAAACATACATAACTCGTATATTTACTTCGATTTTCATTGTAAACTCAATATTACCTTGTAAGTAAATAAAACCATTCTGAACCGACTTTACGCACTGTAAAAATGATCTACAATGACAAGTTTATACGGTAATCATTAAAGGCCCACTGCAAATCAGTATGATATATCATCATCAGCATAACTGCTCGTTTCTGGACGTAGCCCTCTGCTCAGATCCATTTGTATAGCTTTACCACCCACAGAAACAACCTCTGGTTTATTCCTGCAACTATACCGAGTGGACCTTAGTTAAAATCTCTTGGAATTAGCTCATAATCTGATGCACTCAGTAGTTGCACAAAGCCTTTATCTTCAAATACTCGGTGACGATGACTTGGTTTGGTTTGGTTTGTTTTTAAGCATATCAACGTCATTTAATGCTGAAAATGATGGTAATATTTTTCCCAAAAGTATTTCTGGTAATATTTTTCCATAAATGCTAATTTTTTTCTTCAAAATTGAATGCTGCTAATATTTTTTTTTCCTAAAATGTATTGCTATTTTTTTAAAATATTGCTGGAAATAATGTATTGCCGGTAATAAGTATCTACAAAAATGTATTGCTAGTATTAAAACCCTTTTTTTACACTTTCATAGTGTTTTGACCCCAGTTTAAGGTTAACTATTTGTCCATAGCTGGGGCCCTAACAAGTGCTACCACCCCTGATAAGGGTGGAGCTGAGAACACCAGCAATTAAGAGGTGGCTCTACGCTCCTCAAAATCTCCTGATCAGGGGTCTTGCTGTCGGATGTAGTTTCTCTTCTTATCCAGGACGTGATGACTTTTGACTTTGTTCTACCTAAATCACAGAGGGCTTCTAAACAGTTTATTCTTCTAAAATTACTCCGAATTTTCAGTTTAACGCGTGGTATGTTTGTCAGGCACTATCCAGCGTTGCCGCACGCTTAGATTATATCCTACTGACAAATCGGCCACGGTGACAATCGGACACAGCTTTCATGGTCGAAACGCTAATATTCCAAACAGTTTGCAGTCGAAGGGATAATATTCACTTTGTTTTAAAATCTTAAATGAATTGTTTTTTTTAATGAATTTCTCGGATGAGGAGTTAACATTTTTTACACTATTCATATTCAGAATAATGACCTCATCGTTGTTGAAGACCGGAGAGCACAACGGCCGAGACGTAGTGATAACAAAGATAAGGACAGTAGTCCGAACATAATCAGTATAAATAAAAAGAACTGTTTTTATTAACATTTTTTTTTTCTAATTTTCTTTATGATTCCGTTGTTTTTTTGTATTAAAATGTTCTCATCTGAAACATTCTTCCGTTTACACACAGTTTAATTGACGACGAATGACTGAGATTCGAACGTAGTTTTGAAAAGTAAATTAACAACGAAATATATTTACTCAGAATATATGAATGAAAAATAGTATTTGCAATTAAAATGTAATATAACTATATGTAAATCAAATGAGTCTGTATTGCTGCAATGTCATTTATACAAATCAAAATACCGCTGGTACAATTCACCGTCCTTGCTTTCTGAACACGTCACTACGTAAAGCCGTCGCTTCCTATATTTATTGTACTAAATGTACAAATATGGCACAAGGCCGAAGTGGGGAAAGGGGAAAAGCATGGTCTTCTGTCTTGGCGTTTAAACTTAGCTAGCCACAACCACTGTCCCAAACATACTGACAATATTCATTTCACCAAAACAACTTATTCTTACTTACCAATTTTACCTCAAGCACCATAATACCTCAAAAACTCTATGAAGTCCTAACTAGTCCCCATATATACAGTTCAATGTTTGTGGGGGGAGGGGAATAAAAAACAATTTAAAATCCCCAATGAATATTTACAAATGTATAAGAACTATATACAATAAACTAAACAATTTTTGTTAGTAATAAAACCCCCACAAAGCAACTAAATGTAGCAGTAACACCAGTTCACTGGACGAAATCAATGCGGGACTTGGAAAGAAAAATATAAAACATTTGTGCATCCCAACCTCTCACTCAAACACACGTTCATCCAAACACAAAAACAGTTACGAAACAACATACCCGAAACGAAAATCGCCCAGCACCCACCAGAGAACTAACATCACTATCCACCTAACGATGGGAGGGATGGGGAATTAACATTAAAATAAAAAGGGCCAATGCGCAAACACAACTTAGCTAAGTTTAATAAGGGGAAAAAAACAACTAAAACAACAAAATGACCTACACTAAACTATTAAGGGGAGGGTTGCCTATGTTCAACACAGCAAAAATAATATCCTCCTAACCGGCATCAAAATGCCACTCTAAGTCAGCACCTTTTACTCGACAGAGAAGCGCAAGACTCACCCACCTTTCGCCAAATTCCAATGGATGGAGTCGCTTCCGTTCCGTCCTGATCTTGACTTTAAGCTGATGCTTAAAGAACACGATCAGTTGGGAAGAGGTAAACTTCTCGGCCCCATGGAATTCATTCTGTCGCGGCGTCCATATCACGACTCGCATAACCCCCAGTAAGCAAAGCAACACATAGTGCTCAGCCTTAGACAACGGCGGCACTATACTGCTACAGACGGAACTTTCCGCGCAGCATGCGAACCATGATGTCTTCAACAAACTTGACCAACGGAGCTACGACACTACAATGAAAAAAGGCGAGACCTAGGGTCTCTACCTGCAGCGAACACAGTTTGGCGACTTTGCCAAACCCGCCGAACCAAGTCTTTTAGCGACCCAGATGGCCCTTCGAATCACCAGCCAGGTGAGTGATGCCTCAGGGTTAGTGAGACATTTTAACCCGGGCGACCAAAGCCATATGAAGCGAGCCTCCCGCTTCGTCAGACCGAGCTCGCCTATCAGATCATGTTGAACGTTCCCCTTAACTAATACCTGGTATAATGCCTTACGAGACAACGACTGGACGTCGGAGAGGCCATCCTTCGCCCGTAAGAATCGCTTGATGGCAATCCGGCATTCACGATAGAAAGAGCCCTCGCCTCGAGGAGTACGGCCGGCCTCCTCCTCACACGAGCGCACATTTCTCAAGGATGGAAACTGTTTACGGGCGTCTTCCTTCCAGAATTCGCTATTCTCATCCAACTGCATACACATCCGGTCTAGGTAAGAAATGCGAAGCGTATGTTGACGAGTCTCAACGAAAGGCATCCCCAAACCGCCATCAGAGGGATGGAGGTAACAGATCTCGCGACTAACCATAGCAGCCTTGCCTCTCCACAAGAAAGAGAACAAGAGCCTTACAAACGCCAATAAAGTGCTAGACGGGAGTGGAAGCACGGAGAATCGGTAAAGGAGAATCGGGTAGATGTGCGAAGCGCATCCTTCTGCCCTCCCCTTCAAAGAAAGATTCCTCCGAGTCCACAGACGTACTGCAAACTCAGCCTTCTCCCACACCTCCGATCAATTCATTTCCAACAGGAGGTCGGGACCGAACCAGACGCCGAGTATCTTGACCGGCCCGTCCGTCCAGAGAAAAGATCCCTTCCACGAACCCAACTGCAAGCCAACAGACTTATCGCGGTTGATCTTGGCCCCCTCACCATCTCATATCCCTTGATTTCTTTGCTGACTTCGTTAATTTCGGCCTTACTTGACACCATGACACGTCAACAGCATAGGCGGAGTACCTGGCCGAGGTGGTAGCACCAGGTAATGAAATTCCGCGAAGGGCCGGATTCGTCTTCAACCTACGCAGGAAAGGTCCCAACGCAAGAACGTAAAGCAATGGAGACAGCGGACAACCTTGACGAATGGAGCGAGTCAAAATGAAAGGCTTCGATCTTACTCCATTCACTTCCACCAGCGAACCGGGGTACGCATAGAGCAGTCGGATCCAAGTGCGAAAGTTCGACTCGAAATCGGCGGCCGAAAGAACAGCCTCTAGAAATGATGGTCAACCCTATCAAAAGCCTTGGACTGATCTAAATTGATCAGCGCGGCATCACTGTCGACTTTCTCGATGATCAAGCGTACCAAATGAAGGTTGTCCTGAATAGTCCTACCCTTCACAGCGCAAGTCTGCTCGGGACCAAACAGACTAGAGAGGACAGCCTGCAAACGGTCAGTTAAGACCTTGCCTAAAATCTTCAACTCTGTATTTAACATCGTCAAAGGCCGAAAATTATCTACCCCATCCCACCATCTTTCTTCTTGCGAAGCAGCTTGATCACACCCCTGGTGAAGCGTTGAGGTATAGACGCCGCTTCAGCCAGTTGTTGAAAATCAGTGCCAGCAAATTTCGTAAGGAATACCATCTAATCCCGGAGTCTTGTCCAGACAAACCTGCTTCAGCGCGTCCCATATCTCAGACTCCCCCCCTTCTCCACAACTGCATTAGCAGCGGGCGAAGGGTCTTTGGGGAATGTGGTTTCCGATGTTACACCAACCGAAGGATTAACCGACCCGGTCCCAGGAGCTGGTACGCTCACTACAGGCGAGGCGGAAGATACAGACACGGTCAGAAGGGAATTTTCGTCTACTGGAGCTTGAATACCAGAGGCCTTCTTACCTGGGCAGGAAAAGGAGAGGTGACCAGTCTCTTCACACTTCCAACATACCGGTTTTCGGCCAGTTACTATGACCGGCAAATTCAAGCTTCCAACATCCAGACAGTTGGAGATGGAGCGGAAGGCTTTCTCGTCAAACATGATATCAAACCTCCACCCGCAGAAGGCGCCCCGAATTTCGCCATACTGGGACAAAAATGCAGCGAGGTGTTCCCCGATGTCCCTAGGAGGGACCTCATATACTGTTACATGGATCCTTCTTCGGCTTTCGTATTCCGTTCGTAATATAAGATCTTCTGTTATTAGTTCACGGCTCGACGCAGCACCGTAGTCTTCCGGTGTGGGTAGCAGTACGTCCCACATGAAGTATTGGGGTTCCTTAACTATTTTCAACACTGTTTTTCGTCGAGCGAAAAATTTTGCTCGCACGCTTGTCGACGACGAAAACTGACAATTCTTTTCTCAATTCTCTTCAATTCTATGGGGTCTTCTAAGAGTCCACCTTTTGCGACAAGGTGAGCGTAACTCTTAGCACGCTCCAAGAACTCCGCTAAATTGATTATGCATTTTGGTGAGGAGCACCAACAAGAGGGTGATTCCCCGGCCTCTGAAATGTTCTTTTCTTTGTTTTGGCTATTATTGGCCTACATATCATTGTCATTTTGGCCATTATTGGCCTCCGTACTTTTTGGATTTGGGCCATTATTAGCCTCCATATTTGGGCCATTATTGTCTTCCATAGGTTTTTGACTTTGGCCATTTTTGGCGTCCATATTTCCATTTTGTGTTGTAACATGTAAAACTGGATACACCAGCGGGTCATCTTTGTCAGGTGGTTTTTATTAGCCGCAAATGTTCAGACTTTTTAATGTCTAGAGTCAGTTTTTTCTTTTTTATCAGGAAGGAAGTGGTTTTACTTTTACTTTTTATCCATTTTTTTAATATAAGAATCATACAACGGGAAGGGAAGGGGATGGATGGAAAGAAACAGAAATCGCCTGTAGACGGGGGGTGCGGACGAAATAAAGTTCGCCTATTAGCGAAAAATGACAAAAAAATAAAGCAAAGAATCGAACACAAAACTCGTCCGTGAGCGAAACAAACAAAAATAATTACAAAAACACGGAAATCACAAGGTTCACCTAAAGTCAACTCAGAAATTAAAAAAAAAAAAAACAAGGTTTGCCTAACGGCGAAACAATTAAAAAAAGGAAACACGAAAACAATAAAGTTAAACGAAAAAGACAAATATAAAACAAGTTACGGTCACAAAATAAATTTTAAAACGAAAAAAGGTTAAAATTGCAAAACAAAATATTAATACAATAATAGAGGCAACGATAGCTTTAAAAAAATACGAAACAACCAATTAAGAAATTTACAATATGGCCGCTAGAAAAATCTAGTCTGACCAGAAAACGAACGAAACACAATAATAAAGACAGGGTAAACAAAATAAACGGAAATTTTTAACACAGAACGCTAAACGATAAAAAAAGACGGACTTAAATGATATTTTAAAAAGGAAAGAAACAATTAACACGTAATAAATGAAGAGAAAATGCAAAGGTAAGACAAAATAGATGTGCAAACGAAGAAAGATTTTAAGGGGAAGGGTTACAGAAAAATAAACAAAATAAAAATCTAAATAATAATAATAATAAATAGAAAATAAATGAATATAGTGAAAAGAGGGGTGATGAAAAAAAATGAAAAAAATCAAACTTTTTTGCAAAAAATGTCAGTACAATAACAAGAAATAAGAAACTGAAAAACAACTTAACGTAACAAAACAGTTCACACAAACAAAAGGTCGCTGACGTAGATAATCCCACGAACTGAAATATTACCGGTCGGTAAAAAAAACAAGACAGAGAAAGCCGTCTCTTTCTCCCGTTTTCACTGCTCCAGCCCTCTTTTATCAGGCCAATATTGCGGTTGGCCAACCAATCAGCCTTCTTCGCTTCTATTCTCAGTTACACAGGCAAATTGCCTCCTCTAGTTTGACCAATCAGCACACGACTTGCTATCGGTGGAAGCACGCCAAACTGTACAAAAACCGTCATTAATGCACGTACTACTAAATTCGTTGGAGGGGAGAGTAATGCCATTTTCACGGAGCAAACTTGCTGATGTCACCTGCCTCACGTTAAGATAAGACACTTATTTTCCTATACACCACATACAAGCCACTCTGGCTCGCTTGCTTCTACGGGGCTGTTCACCACACTATATAAATAAAACACGTGCGCAGTTTAAACACAAGTTACCAAATTTGAAAAGTAATTGACAAGTTGAACAAAAACACTGAATTAATAAGACTTCGGTGATAAAATGTACTGAACTTTTCAATCTCTCCTAATAAAACATTCAGTTCGATCCAATAAATCTCTAATAAAGCCTAGAAAAATTCCATCTGTAGAATCACCTCTGCATTACTTCCTGGCATCAATATAGCACACGAAGTTAATAGGTGACAGAACCATTTGAAATAGTTAATTGAAAAAATGAGGAAATTTATATAAAAGTTATAAAGAAATCTCAAGACAGAAAAATATCATTCTGCCACCATCCAACCATCCATCACGTCTCTTCTTCTTTGTTGCATTCCTTGTTATACAAAATTGCTAACGACGTCCAGTCAACAAAATGTAATTACAAAAACAAAAATGCTTTCTAAACAATCTGGAATAATTGAAAATGGCGGAAAGTCGATGGAAAATAAACCTATGAAAAGGCGACAAAAGAATAGAGCTAATAAAAACGGCTTAATGTGGTTTATTTATTTATTTATTTATCATTTTTTTTGCAATCAGCCACTAAACAAATGTGTATAGTTTGTGTATGAGAAAAAAAGACATGAAGGCAAACAAGAATCAAAATAACATTTAATAAGAATCGACATAATGAAGTCTAAATGTTAGTTTTATTTTATTACCTACCTTATTCGCCTTCACGTCTAGGAGAGCGACTTCCCGTATACGTTATACATCAGTAATTAATAATGATATAACTGCTCGATCCAGCAGCGATAGTATTCCGTATATTAATAATTATGAATAAATGTAAACCTTAAAATTGATATGTGCACACACGCAAACACACAAACACATATATACAATATATATATATATATATATATATATATTTATATATATATTGTGAGGCGCAAAGTAAGTGAACCCATTAGATAATATTAAAATGATCGTCTCTTTTCCAGATAATCATCAAATTTTAATTAAACTGTATGTTCATTTAGAAAATAAATTGTATTAAATGAATTAAAACCACTATAAAAACATGTTATGAAACTGGAATAAAAATATTAATTAAAATTAAAAATTATGATGTGGAAAAGTAAGTGAACAATTACATTTGCACTCTGCATATTTGTTTAATATGGTTGCCTGTTCAAATAATTTTTGTGCACGTGTATTAAAATGACACGTGTTCCTATTTTGGGGGGGCGGGGGATTAGCTGTGTATACTGCAGTCAACCCAATATAATTCCTTGTATATGTAAATGGGTGCAGTTACAGACTAAAATTTTAAATAAAATATGCCAAGTTCAAAAAGAACTTCCTGATGCTTTTAAACTTGATGGTTATGTTGATGGAGAAGGCCACGAAAAGCTATCAAGACAATTTGGATTCCACGTCCCTAACATTCGACAAATTAGTAAAAAAAAAAAAAGGAAGGCCCTTGGTATGACGGCATCGCAATCAAGAAATGGCCGTCCGTGAATAATAACTGCAAGAGTAAGTAGATATCGAGTTTGGCAAACCCAGACAAATCCTCTGTGATTCTGCGGTTCTCCAAGGTGCCATAACCAATGTCGGAGTCAATGTTTATACGTCTACAGTGCGACGAAATCTGAACAATGTCGATCTACATGGGAGACTGCCTCAGAAGAAAAAGGGCGCTGGTTATGAAAAATTACAAATAATCTCAGTTCAACTATGCCAAATCTCATATCTATAAGCGACAAAGTTTCTGGCAAAAAAAATCATGATCGGATGAGACCAAACTATATCTTTTGGGGAGGAATGATAGACGGCATGTCTAGAGAGCTCCTAATATGGCTTTTGAAGAGAAGAATTTGGTGCCAACAGTTAAACATGACGGTGACAGTGTTATGCTTTGGGGGTGATTTGCTGCAGCTTGAACAGACAAAATACTACTCATTGAACGTACAATGGACTCTGAAAGATACAAAGCAATTTTGAAAGAAAGTTTCTTGCCCTGGTTCGAAAGTTGGTTTTTGGTTGAGACTGAATCTTCCAACAGAGCAATGATCTGAAGCTTCAAAGGAAATCCACCAAAGATTGATTTAAAAAAAATAAATTTCACGTCTTGCAATGACCTAATCAAAGTCCTGATTTAAACCCGACTCACAATCTTTGGTTTATGTTAAAGAGGGCCGTATATGGAAGGAACCCGTGTTATATCGAATACTTGTGGGTGTTTTGCGAATTATAATAGACGAATTATAAATTATTGACGTTCACTACTGCCAAAAACTTACAAATTATAGAAAAATACTGGTGAGTTCAAACGTTGTAAGGAATGTAAACCTGTAAGCCGTTCCTCAGTCAAACCAAAGTAGTATACAGGTTTACCTGCCGGTTTCGAGGGAGTTTCTCGCATAACCCTAGCGAATACATCGGGCACACAAACACAGCTCTCTCATGTAGGCTTACATACCATCTTAATGACACTAGCTCCATAAAAATCCCCTTATAACAACACTCTGTACCACAAGTAACAGATTCAAATAATCAGAAATAAGAAAAATCTTTATCAAAAATTCTAAAATCTTCCACAAAAACAAATGCAAAAAACGATTGCAAATTCTTGAAGCCATCATAATTAAAAACCAAAACATGAATAATATAGCATTTAATACTGAAAAAACATCTTAAACATATTTAATAACTAATCCTCCAAATAATAAGTACCAACCCACTTCCAAATGCTAATGAGCAATAACACTGCGAAAAATACCCAAAATATTATGTATACAATAAAATAATAAACAACATATTTCAAACCGAAACATACAGCCAGGATGCCGGTTGAAGACAACCGAAAGCGTTTAGCAAAACACCCAGGACTAAGGTCTTTTTCAGCAACTTAGTCCCAAATATATATATATATGTATATATATATATATATATATATATATATATATATATATATATATATATATATATAAAGAACATGCGAGAAGAAAAAGAAGAAAACAGAAAAAGATCATTAAACGGAAAAGTTTGGTTTGGTTTGTTTTGATTTACGGCATATCAACTTCAATGGGTGATTTAATACCGACAACTTTTCTTTTTCCTGGTAATATTTTTTTTTGTCAAAAATCTATAGCTGGTAATATTATTTTAAAAATCTATTGCTTGTAATAGGTTTTTTCTTCAAAAAAATTATTTCTGGTAATATTTTTTTACAAAGTTTTTCTGTTATTAAAAGCTATTTTTACACTTTCATAATACTTTTTACCTCAGTTTCGGGGTTAACTATTTGCCCATAGCTGGGACTTTAACAGGTGCTTCCACCCCGGGTCAGGGTGGACCTGGGAACACCAGTAATTAAGAGGTGGTTCCACGCTCCACAAAGCCTTCTGATCAGAGGCTTTGCTGTTGGACATAGTTTATCGTCTTACCCAGGAAGCAGATGTAGTTTATCGTCATACCCAGGACGGTAAACGGAAAAGTACAGTAGTATTTAACAAAACATGCTTCAATAATACATATATATATATATATATATATATATATATATATATATATATATATATATATATATATATATATATATATGTGTGTGTGTGTGTGTGTGTGTGAGATTGTGTTTGTGTGTGCGTAGTTAAGTCTAACACACACACACACACATATATATATATATATATATATATATGTAAAATATTTTGAACAAATGTTTCTCGGGATTACTTTTTTCTGTTTGCGCATTGAACATAGTGTATAGAAACAGAACTTATTAAAAGACACGCGAAATGTTACTTGAATGATATGTGTTTCAAGATACATACGAAATAAAAATAGGAATCCTTTCCTCGTGCATTCATAGAAAAGGGTTTGCATTAATTTCAGAAGAAAACTTCAGAAATTGCTTCTTTTTTTATGTGACCCCCAGGGGCCTTCCTCATACGAAGTTTCTCCTTAATTGGCTTCGATATAAAGAAAAAAATAACATTCAGATCTTTATTTACCGCTTTTACTTCAACAGAGAATGTATCTTCAGTGTTTCACTCACCTTACAAAACTTAAGTTAAAACATCGATTTATTTCTATTGACAAAAACGCCCTGAATGACTCCGCCCGCTTCAACAAAAAAAAACAAAAAAAAAAAACGTCATGCCTTAATGGCGTTCATTTTCTTTCCTTTTATTATTCGGTTTCTCCAAATATTAACTGAATGAATTAGAGTTTACCCCGAAAGCTAATGTCTTTTATTTTCCTATTCGTTTCTATCATTAGAAAGATAAACATTTCTCTCTTTATACTTGGATAAAAAAATATGAATAGACTTACGCTTTTTCCTCTAAAAATATAAAAGGCAATGGGACGAGGGTGAAGTTCGTTCTGTTTAAGTTCCATTGATGACATGCGCGTTGATATATGTGTTCCATAAATAGACATGGATTTTTAAAAACAGTTTCCATGTAAGCCATGCGCTAATTTCTTTCCTTTGTCTTATCTGCAGCGCACAGCGCACGGATTGAGTGCCGAAACATACTAAAACAAATTTTAAATAAAAGATTGCAAAATCAAGTGTTTTTTTTTTTCTCTAACATTATTTTCAGATCGTTACTTCAGAAAAATTAGTTAAACGAGAATGAGGGTGGTGGATCAGGTGGAGTGTCAAAGTGACGTAATACACTCGAAACCCTTCGAACGCTCACCAGGTTCAAATACATTCTACACGAAAATGCAAAAAATGACTATTGTTTAATTTCGTCATCATGCTAAATGGCTTATCAAAACTATAGACAACGTCCGAACGATTCCAATCACCTAATTCTATTTGCATGCCTTCGGTCAAATCGTGGGGTAGGGTTTTCGCCTACCTCTCAGCGATGCCGCCCATATAGAGTGTCTTTTCATACCGATATGAAGAAAAATTCGATAAACTGAAAAAAATATGTCACATGGCCGGAATGTTAACGCTCAAAACGCTTGGCAATTATGTATACCTATATTTAATTATTTGCATAATAAATCATTCTTTGGATATCAGAAGCTAAATAAATAGTTACTTTTTAATAACATGTCGGTGCAGATCTTACGTAGTCATAGCTCTCCACAGACTCCTTGTCATTTTTATCAGTGACAACAGGTCTTCTTAGAAAGATAGTGTAGTAATTTCCCTTTGACTTTATCACGGTTCAAAGTTTTCCTTTTAGAGTAACTGATATTTTACCACAGCTGGACTGCGCTAAATTTCCAAGGCCAAGACATCTTGAAAATAATCATTCAAATTTCTGGATTATAAACTGATGTCCAATTAAATCAAATTCAGCTACACTATAATGTATATCTTCCCTCTAAAGGCAGTTACGTGATTTGGGGTCGTTACATGTGTATATGAATTCAGCCAGACTTCAGAGAAGTTTATAACGTTTTGTTTTTGCAAGGGTAAATGGCAAATAAACTTACTGAGGTCTACTCTATTCCTTATACAAAATCGATGGAATATAATTCTGGTGAGCGAAGAGTGCCAATCGAGTTCTTGGAAGTCAGTTTGGTGTAATCCTTACATAGAGCGGGAAGTGCAATATATTACGCTAAACTCCACCAGTGGCAAACAAGATGAGTATGAAGGTGGTCTGTGCAAATCGTCTACCGCGAAATATGTGTATGTCATACCTGTTAATAGCGAAACCAGTCGTATACACATCTGGCCATTATAGAAGTACAGCTAGTATTAACACAAACCTGACGAATAGATTCATGTGGTCTTCTCCAAACAGGAATTGCACAGTCTACACAAAAGTGTTGGAAACAGAACAAAACACTACTTTGTTTTCTATCATCCAGTTATCTCTAGCCAAATTTACCATGTAACTGATGCCATAATATTAGTAATGGTACAATTTTGGGGAGAGGCACGGTGGAATAATAGATAGCAGCTCGGATTGAGGAATCCGAGAGCCGAGTTCGAATTCCAGTCTAATCCATTCATGAATCTTCTTCCCCCACCTTTGGTTAAATACCGGGACAGACCGCGTTCTATAGACTTGGATGGCAACTGGCCTACCGCAGAAAGAAATGTCAACCTACTGCGAGAAAAAAAAAACTGCCTCGTCAGTCATGTATCGAAAGATACATATTCGCCTAGCGTGTATAACGTATGGCACATAACGGACTGACACTTTTTTGGATGACGACCACATAGAAACATGACTGATTGACTGGATTGAACAGCAGCAAAGTTGCATTTTAATGTAAAAATTATAATGCAATGTTCTACTTTGTAGGATGCATATAACGCTTCTAGGTAGAAAGCGGTTATTTTAATCAATTCTTGTTTGCCGTGTTTTCACGTGGTGTTGATGATTGTCAGGGTTTCAAACACTTGTTGCTCTGTCCGAGATAAATGTTGGGCTACCTCAAATTGAGTCAAGTAAAGATTTGTACCTGAGTAGAAATGATTCAACAACGGTTGAGACATTCCACGCTGAGCAGTAGAGGATTTTTATGTGTTCGTCTTATATGTTGGCGAAAAATAAGCGAAAGGGACCTAGATCAAAGGTTAAGATCAAGTTTCCTGTTAAGTCAGTTAGTTATGTGCCATGCGGGATACTCAGTTAGGCGATCATGAAACTTTCGATATATGACTGACAAGACAGATTTTTCCCGCAGTCGGTTGCCATTTATTTTTGCGTAGACCAGTTGCCATCCAATGCTATAGAACCCGTCTGTCCTCATATTTACCCATAGCTGGGGGGGGGAAATATGAGGATTCATACCTTTCCAAAGTGTATTAGCACGTAAGTGAATATACCCTTAAGATTAGTATAAGTTCTAATGAAACGTCAGATGGTAATAAAATGCTTTATGGTTATCGTGCTATAAAGAAATCGGGTGTTTTTGTATAGCTAAGTCAGTTCAAGGAAGATGTGAGGCAAGTTTTGGTTCGGTATAGTATATTTGCTTTTTTAACTAACCCCAAATAAAAGAGTCGCAGTGTGTCAATCTGGACTCCTGACTAATTACTGATACATAAAATAATGAGTTATTTTCCAATCACCTGATATATATATATATATATATATATATATATATATATATATATATATATATATATATATATATATTACAATGAATCATTTATACAAAAAGTAAATTAGTGAAGTTAATGATATAAAATGGCGAAATCTCTTTGCTAAGAAAATTTTAAAAATGCATTAACCTACCAATCTCTCGATGAATGTTATGTTACTTGTTTTTTTTTAAATTATAAGCTGTATAAGGTCTTTCGTAAATACGCAAGTACTTTCGACTGTACATTCAGTCAATTTAAAGGATGGAAACTATTTTTTTTTTTGGTAAAATTCAGGTAGCATCCGAGACGATAAAATATAATACGATTCGAAATATGTTTTTTTAAATATATTATTACTTGAATTTAAAAAAAAAAAAAAAATTTCCATGCTTGAAATTGACTGAATGTACAGCCGAAAGTACTTACGTATTTACGAAATACTTTATACAGCTTATAATTTAAAAAAAAAACAAGTATCATCGAGTGATTGGTATGGTAATGCTTCTTTAAAATTTTGTTAGCGAAGAGATTTCGCCATTTTATATCATTAACTTTACTAATTTACTTTTCGTATGAATGATTCATTGTAATATAAATTGAACTGCACCACATATTTGATATATATATATATATATATATATATATATATATATATATATATATATGTATGTATGTTTGGAAAATCGATGACAAATTAGTAAAATCATTCGTGTGATGCGTTGTTTGCGTTAGTGTCGCGAGACATGTGCACTGTATCTATCTCTTTGTGCAAATCTACTTTATAATCTATGACACTCAAAGACTTGACGTGCTTTTAGTTTTATCAATCTGGTGCAGAGGAAAGGCGAGAAATATACCTGTCTATGTGCAAAATGAGCATGACCTTTTGACCTTTTTATTTTCAGAATGGTGTCTTTGGCTTAATGTAAATGTGGAATATTATCTGCTGATTTGTTGACTCTGTGCGAGTAGGTAGATATGTCGTCCATGAAAATCTTTCAGATCTGTGGGACCTGAGATTAATTGGCCTCCCTAGACTGAAAACATTCTACATGCCATCTTCATCATTCATCTTCTATGCAACTGTTGACTATTTACACATCGATATAGCTTCGAAGCCGACCAGAAACAATATTTTAGCTATTATGACTCTTTAAAGCATAGGCCGGTAGACGTAAATATACACTGTTTTACTTAAAACACGTGGATCCCCGAAATATAGTTTCTGTTGTCAGCACCCACTCGCATCTGTCATTGTGATCCTATGCCCTTTCTTTCCCCTGGTGGCGGTAATGGGGATGGCTGTGCATCAAAGAAAATTTGACGAGGCCATTCCCGTGAATTCCCGTGGACAACTCAGCATGATGCAGAAGTCCACTCGCTTGACCAAGGGGGATTAAGGCATGCGAGATTTGGAAAGACCTGAACGTATCACGCTGTCAGATGCTTGGTCTGTCAAGGTCCGCCTTGGATACGCCAGCTCGATTGGCATTACCGTCTTCCGCCGGTTCAGTCGCTGGAATCGTGCGCATCTTTGCCTATTCCACCGTTAGACTATTTGTTGGTTGGTCGCATTCAGTCTGGTCCTGCCTCTTCTACCATACCTCCATGGGTAGCCCAACAGGAGTTGGAACACCAGGATGCTCCGATCTTGGGATCCCTTCTAAATATAACGTTTAATGACATAAGACGAAATGTGTGAATGTAAATTGTTGAAACTTGACTAATGCATGGAATAATAATGCAAACACAAAATGTAGTTAGAACAAAATGTATTGAAACAAGAAAGTGTACACAATATTTACATATAGTCTTTTGTATATTCCTGGGAAGACCGTTCCTGGAGAATGTGTTGACTAAGTCGCAGTCGGGCAGAGTCTCTAGTTGGATCTCTGTATTCGCCTCCCTGTCTTCTGGTACCAACCATATTTATATCGTCGGTACTCCGCTATGCAAATTAGGTGGATCCTACCACAACATAAATGAAATCTGCTAACTACTTAGAAATTCATCTATATTTCTGAGATGAGATATTGTAAATATTTACACTGTTCGGACTGTTGTCCTCATCTTTATTGTTATATTCACGACGTTTCGGCCGTTATAATCTCCGGTTATTCTTCAAGTGGCACATGACCCCCCCCCCCAGTAGATAAAAGTGTTGATTGAAGTAATCCAGAGATTTGACCCAAGGAGTTGTGAGTTCAATATCTGGTGAACAGAATCTTGGAAAATTGAGTTACTAAATGGAAATAACTAAAACTGCGATATCCAAAAAATGGCATGGCGTGTGGATCTAGAACAATCTACACCAATGCAGTGAATATGGGTTCGGTTCGAAATTCCAACGTTTATCACCTGAAGAAAGCTGCAGTGTACAACAGCCGCAACGTCGTGAATATGGCAATAAAGAGGAGAACAACAGTCCGAACAATGTAAATAGTGTAAATAGTTACAATACATTACGCATCACAGAAGTACAGAAAACTTCTGAAGAAGTCCGGATCGTAAAACGTTCGAAATGTTGTGAATATGACAACAAAGATGAGAACAACAGTCCGAGCAATGTAAATAGTGTAAATAGTTACAATACATTGCTCATCTTAGAGATATATAGAAAGATCCTGAAGAAAGCCGGAGCGTACATCGGTCGAAACGTTGTGAATATGACAACAAATATGAGAACAACAGTCCGAGTAATGTAAATAGTGTAAATCTTTATAAATTGCTATTTTTTTGGATACAAAAACAAAATTAGTAGATATTTGTTTTGCGTAATAGCAACAACTTATATTAATTTATTAAGTAGGGTAATGGAACCTCATTTTCCTGTGAAAGTTTTATACGAATTAGTGGACTAAATCACTGATACTGGACATCCTCTAAGTGGGTCGCTAGTTTGAACTTTCTTTATAAAGACTTTCGAGTACACATGACGGAAGACATAAATTGACACTGTTTAAAATAGTGGTGTCTATTTGAACACGTACATAGGCAAAATATTTGTCTTTCTATGTGCCGTGTCCTTTGATGATGTAGGCGATCATAGCTCTCCACCTCCCTCTATCACTTGCAGCTCTCAACAAGTTCCTTCCCTCTGTCACCTCCCCCTGACTACGTTCTGTCACCCACATGCTTAAGGCCGCTAGGTCTGTCATGTGTTGTTTTCCCTTGTCTCTCTTTCCCTCTATTCGACCCGTGAGTATCAGATTCTCCAGACCCCCCTTCCTCATTATGTGTCACAGGAACTTCAGATGCCTCTACCTGATGTTAAGTATAAGCCTCCTCCTTGATTACATCCTCTCTAAGACCTCATCGTGGCTCACACGCACAGTCCATGTTATCCTTAGCAATTTTCTGTGGAGCCACATCTCCGTCGCCTCGACTCTCTTCTTCATCTTTGAGGAAATCTTCCAACATTCACAGCCGTAAAGAAGGACAGATATCACGTAACAACTCAGTATTCTTTTCTTTGTTACCAAAAAATCCTCCTGTCTCGCAATACTCTGCCCAGCTTTTGGAATACGTCCTTGGCCATCGCAATACGTCTACGGATCTCAGTGTCGCACTTATCGTCCGCTGTCAAAATGCTTCCCAGATATTTAAACCTCCGCGTCTGCTTGATTCTAGTGTTCCCGACCTGCAAATCGCATTTCGGGCTCATCCTCTTATTGATGACCATGCATACCGTCTTCTTGTAATTTATGCTTAGTCCTTTCTTCTCACTTTCCGTCGCTAGCAAGTACAGAAGCTTAAATATTTCTGTAGAAACAAATCCCCGTCACCACGAGTCTCTTCTTCATTTTTGAGGAAATCGTTCAAAATTTGCTGCCGTACGTGTGTGATAAGAAGAAATATAGATAGTGCGAAAGATTAATAAATTTTCGTTTCTCCGTTAAGGCTTCATTTATTTAATCCAATATACAGGAATTAAGTAAGTTTATTCACACAAGATCAGGATATTGAGGTATAATATATTTTCGGAGTTTAATAAGAGTCATGACGATAGAGACGTGTTACGCGCAATATATTTTGATATTTTTCCTAAAATGAAAGCAATAAACTTAACACAAATGACGCGTGTCAGTTTAAAAAGACGTTATTTTCTTAATCTTGAGAACAGTTTGAAATATTGTAAAATCAAATATAATAAATGATTAAAGTGATATTTCTGCTAGCATTGATTTCAATGCTCTGTCACTTTGTGGACACAGGCGACCATGGGTCCTGACAGATTACTTTCTTTATAATCGGTGAATTGTCATCATCTTTGACCCCTTTCTCGGCCTGCAGCAGGTTGCTCACTAACAGGAGATATTTCTTGCTGCAACTGCCGTTTGTTGGTGGTTGTGTTCATTAACCATTCGTGCACATTATCACAGCAACGTTCTACACACCTTCGAACGCAAATTTTGATTCGGCCGTATTTTGTTCGTTTGATGTTTGCTGTAACGTTTCACAAGTTTGCTTTTGCTGATGTCATGAAGAGTTGCGAAATTCAGTTTAGTGTTTTCACGTTATCTTCGCAAAAGTTTTTAATTCACAGTTGTTCTTCTCATAGACTGATTGTCAAGCAAATTTAGAGAGTTCAGTCGACGTTACCATATAGCCAATAGCTGGGATTGAGTAAAAGAAATTGGACGCACACCATTTCCAAGCATATGCCGAGTGTAACAGCAAAATTGTCCAAATCATGCAACAGCAAAATTTTCCAATTGTTAGATTAAGACTTGAATCGCTATATCTTAGAAATGATATTTTACTGGAATTCTCCGAGGTTTATTATAACACTATTACACTCTACTTTGAGCAATAAGTATGTATTTAGCTCTAAGTTGAAATGAGGATCCCTCTTGCTGTTGTGACCTCTTGATCCATTTTCCCTCTCTACTGTTCCCTCTTTTTAAAACTTACTCGCCGTTCTCTTGATGGTTCCTGAATGGACATTGGAGATGGAAGCCAGAGTATGAATGTTGGTACCATTACTGAAGGCCTGAATGATATTTTCCTCTCAACATTGCTCATATGGGAAGACATAGTGAGGCTGACACAAAATGACTTTAACATGTTCTATTTCTCGGTGAATAATTTAAAGGGATTTTCAGTGATTCTTACGGCAAATGGTGTCAAGATGGCTAAGCGTCTTATCTTAAAGAACTGGAAAAAGGAACTCGATTAGTTAAGCGGGTTTTTAGATATTTAATATTTTGTGGTGTGGACAATCATCGCATGGTGTTACACTATATGGAAAATTTGACTGTTGCACTGGGTACATATCTGTAAGTACTCTCGACTTTGGCATTGTTTCCTGAGTTTATTTTATAACTTAAGCTGTTATAAATAATATATCCTCATGTTATACATATTTTTATGAATAATATATGCTTATATTATATATATACATATATGCTTATCCTTTATATATATATACATATATGCTTATACTATATATATCTATATATAATTTTTATTATGTTAATAAAAACACCGATCAAAATAAAAATAAATAGATATATAAGATAAAAAATAAAAATAAATAAATACAAGCAAATTAATTTGACCCAAATAAATAAACAAATAAACGACTTCCGGTAAAATAACCGCCAAAATAGACTACCCACAATAAGATATATAAACAAGTTTTTACTACGTTAATAAAAACATCGATCAAAATAAAAATAAATAAATAAGATAAAAAAATTAAATAAAAACAAGCAAAATAATTTGACACAAATAAATAAATAAACAAATAAACGACCTCCGGTAAAATAACTGCCAAAATAGACTACCCACAATGCACCACTGACCCGTATATTTAAATAGCCGAGAAAAATAACAGCACTCGTGGCCTGACGATTGCATCTAGCATGAAACAGACTGTCGCCTCTAAGTGTTGACTTCTATGTTCACTTTTATATTTACACACGATATATCTGTGATATTAAGCACTTTATCCTATAAATATAGTACACTTTAAGACTATATTTTTTCATATATATATATATATATATATATATATATATATATATATGCCTATATTTTTAACACACGCGCACACACACACACACACACACACATATATATATATATATATATATATATATATATATATATATGTAAACGTACACACGAACACAAACAAATCTGAAAAACTACCCATTAGTACTTTGGATCTCGTAGTAAATTTAAGCGTACTTACTACATTGGATACTAGTTATCATCACTTTACTGATGAACAAGGTAGACCTAACCGTAAGTTCTATCCTAATAGTTTCTTTCCCACCTCCCACCTGTGTAACTTTATTCCATTTCTGCATACCTGTAATCTTCCTAAATTTAAATCCAACGTCAATCGGCTTCTTCTGTCTTCGTGGATACTGTTATTTTATTCTGCTTTCTACTCACTAAAATGTTCTCATTCTCTTCTACTCCCAGAAACCTCTTTCGTCTTGGCATTATCGCCTGCTTAGACTGAAATGATTAGAAAAGAATTCTCCTACAGAATAATATATCGCGACGACTGCTTAAACGGCAACATTTTGTATGTTCGAGCATATAGGCGTTAGGCTCATCCGCATTGAGTAGCAGTTGATTAATTTCGATACCAATATATGGTTCATGAAATTGGTATATTTGTGCAAGCAAGCAATGTAATAAACTTCAAATGTAAAATGAGCTCTGCTTTTCAATTACGCGAATTTTATTTTACATAATGACGGAATTTAACTTGTTACACGCACGCCTATTATATACGCTCCATCCAATGCAAGATGTGCCTTTCTCGTCCTTATTATTTAAGCTATAAAATTTTCGCAATGAAGCATGAAAACACTTCAGTGTTTATAAGTAAGCTTACATTAAGTGGGTCGTGTTCTTTCATAGCTTCCCTCCCTAAATATCCGGTTGCCATTATTGCAAGAGACAATTCAATTAGCCGAACAGATTTCAATTGAATTCCAGGTTACTACGCTATAGTTTGCAACAAACTGTGTTCGTTTCCTTCGAGTTAGGTTTCTGTTCAGCTGTAAGAATATACTCCACACAACGTATCGATTCGATTATCTAGTTCCCCGAGATTCAGAAAGCGTTCTTACGTTGAAATCCAAAGTTGATTTTAAAGTGGTTAGGAGATCCGATGTAAACGGCTTCTACGGTTTACATAAATAAAAGAAAGCTCCCCACTTATAAATCACCGATTGTCAAAAAAGGATTTTAGCAAAAAAATATTTTTAAATTACCCAATATTTTCCTATCTATAATTCTCAAAATGTGTGTGTATGTGTGTGTGTGTGTGTGATCGGATGTTATTTATGCGTTTCCACAGTTTTTATCTGGTTCTGATGAACATTTTTTTGTTTGATAGATAATTCTTCAGTGCCAGTTTTGAGTACAAATTGTTGGTGACAGCGGCTCTCCACTACTTCTTATCCATTATAACTCTTAGCAACGTTTTACTATCTACTATCTCTTCTTGGATATATATCTTTCATAAAATTTTAATAAAAATAAATAGTTTGAATAATTACAATAATATTATTTATTATTATACAGTTAACTTTATATAATTAATTTTCTTAATTATATAAATTATAAATAATTATAATTAATATTATAATTAATATAATTATAAATAATAATTAATTATAATAAATTTACATATCTGTGAAGAGAACCTGAAAACGTAATCTATATCTATAATTCTTAAAATATGTGTGTGTGATCGGATGTTGTTTATGTGTTTCCACAGTTTTCATACGATTTCGATGAATCTTTTTTCTCTTTGATAGATAATTCTTCAGTGCCGGTTTTGAATCCAAATTGTTGGCGACAATGGCTCTCCACTACAACCTGTCCACTACAACTCTCAGCAATGTTTTACTATTTATTATCTGTTCTTGGATATCTTTTTAAAAAAATATTAATAAAAATAAATAGTTTAAATTATTACAATAATATTATTTATTATTATACAGTTTAATTTATATTATTAATTATATTAATTATATAAATTAATGCCTCTTCAGCTGCTGCTGATCATGTGGCTGAAACTCCTGACCAAAGGTCTCAACGGCTGAGGAGAAACGCATCTTCAACTGCTGCTTCGCGTGAGGCTGAAACAAGATTGAGAACGCAAAAACGGCTCTTTTCAGGGCCACCCCCATTCAAATTATTACCCCCCACCCCCAATTTGGGGATGTGCCTCAGTTGCACCCAATTGTTGTTAATAATATTGATTTTCAGGTGGACTGACTTTAATCTTAACTGTTCCAACTGAACGGCAAAATTTCTTATCAATGAAAGACGCGGTCGAAGACTGGTTATAGTGCGAGTATATATATATATATATATATATATATATATATATATATATATATATATATATATATATATATATATATATATATATAAGTGAACATAGAAGTCAAAACTTAGAAGCGACAGTCTGTTTCGGTGGCCTGACGTTTGCGTCTAGCATGAAACAGACTGTCGCCTCCAAGTGTTGACTTCTATGTTCACTTTTATATTTAAACACGCTCTATCTCTGATATTGAGCACTTTATCCCATAAATATAGCACATCTTAAGACTATATTTCTTCACACACACACACACACACACACACACACACACACACACACACACACACATATATATATATATATATATATATATATATATAGTGATTTTCCAAGCGTAGCTTAGATGTGGTACAAGGCCGAATGTAAGGGGCACTCTGTGAGGATTGAACTAATTACTCAGTTGTAATAGTTCTAGCGAGACATGCTTACTAACCGCTACACCATGCCAAGGTGTAATTACGACATTTATATATGATTCTGAGTGTAATATTTTTAATTCCAGGTAATTTGGAATTTATGAGGCAAAATCATTATCGTCGGGACATGCTCTCTAAGTCTTCTGCTCAACATTATGTTCCCAAGTAATTTCATACTAAAGTCATTTGCCACGTAATCTGTTATCTTCGGATTTGTTTTAAACATTCCTCTTCAAGCAAGGCAGTAAAATCTTTAATTGGCAAAATGGTAATCAGTGTGAAAGAATTTGAGAAAAGGGAAAATCATTATTAAGGATAGTGAACAATAAAAGAACAGGAACTAATAAGACAAAAGATACTGATTGTTATTAGACATAAATTTTCGAAGATCATGATGACAGGTAAACAAGAGGTTGGAAGAGATTTCCACAGAAGAGAAATGTGAGGGAAGAAACTTTTAACATAAAACTTACGGTTAACCTAGCTATTTCAACTGTAAATGATGAGACCTAACTGCCGGTTTAGTACTAGGCTTAAATTCGTAAAGTCCAGGTACCAAAAAGGAAAGATCATCAGAACAGTTATATAATAGAAAAGTGATAAATATTTTTCTTTACATGATAACTGTTAATGTACTGATATCATGATATTTAAAGATCGTGTAACTTATTACATGAATAATACGCTATAATTTTTCCTACATATGTATATGTTTGTGTGTGTATGTAAGTATGTAGGGAGTTAAAGGTTGTTTTAAAACGTTGCTCTTATTCGTAAGAACACAATCAGCTGATGTGTGCTTTTCATGATGGATAAAGAGAAAACAGTTTCGATTTATTTCTCGGGAGATACATTTTCTTTAGTCTTCTTAATCTCCTGCTCAGTTACATTCGTTACACTGTTTAAAATAGCATACCCAATCTAACATTCGCACCCATAAAATATAACCTTTATATTAAAACTATATTGAGACAGATATATGCATTTTAAATATTTTATATACATTTTAAAATATGATCCCTATGATAATTGATTGGATTTATTTCATGGCTTATCAACCTGTTGTGAGTTATTTCAAGCCGAAACATATTTTTGATTATAAGAATAATTATTTTTTCAAGTGAACATTTCAGTAACATTTTTTTAAAATAACAATGATTTTTCCAAATCGTAGTCTTTAACCCATAGCTCGGGGTGAAGATATGAATTCATGCGTTTCGCCCTATTTATTACACAACCCGCTCACCCAGCAATTCTGGTGAAAAATTATGGTGAACAGGGGGATTGATTTTATGTATATATATATTTTTTGAACATTGGAGATCGTAGTTGACAGGGATGCAACGAACCTTTGGGCGAAAAATGCGAAAGAAGAAATTATTACTGTTACGACTTGCTATTTCAACAACAAAACAATGAGACCGATTTACCAATCTAGTACCCGCCCTGGATAAGACGATAAACTATATCCAACAGCAAGGCCTCTGATCGGGAGGCTATGAGGAGCAATTTGCTGGTGTTCCCAGGTCTACCCTGACCCGGGCTAGTAGCGTCTGTTAGGGCCCCAGCTATGGAAAAATATTTAATACCCAAACTAGGGTCAAATCACTATGAAAGTGTAAAACTAGATTTTACTAAAAATACATATTTGTAAAAATATTATTACCAGCAATACATTATTTAAGAAAAAGATATTACTAGCAATATAAATCTTGTCGGCATTAAATAACCCATTGTGGTTGATATGCTGTAAAATAAAACAAACCAAACAAACCAAACCAATCTAATACTACGTTTAAGTCCATGTGATCGAAGTATCAATGAGAAAAGCCAATAAGAACTAGTTGCTTTAAAATATTTATAGAAAAGACACAGACAAACCACGTTGCGGGAATGGGAAAAACCGCTGAAGTGTAGATGTTATATCGGGACCGATAACATTGTAGACACTTATATATTATTGGTTAAGGACCGAAGAAAGTTTTTGTTACTAATGATTTATATATTGGCACGCGATCCAATGGTTAGACCGGTTTTTGCGAATCTCTTCATAGGCAGGAGAACGTCTCTAAATGAATCAATATTATAATGATGGACAATAATTAAACACTATTTATTTATTTATGAAATTGTTTATTCATAAGAATAATTGTATATTTACAACATTCCAAAAAGCTAATACAATTAGGACTAATGCAATGTAGTATTCATTATTTATAAATTTTATAAAGAAAGACACGTGAAAAAAGTTTTACCCATAAATTTATAAACGTTTAGTAAATTATTAAAATATGTGAACCAACTGTAAATAAATCGTTATTATTCACCATTTTAAAAAGTTTGAATTATTTGTCAATTAGCCGATGTGTTGCCAACCATTCCAATAAATGATTTAAGACATAAATAGTGTAAATAACCAATCATGTAAATAAATAGTGTTTCTCAAGAAAGTTGTTTCATATGTTTAGTTTTTATTACAATTCTAATCATCGCATTTTAAAACCATAAACATTTCCGAAGAGTGAAGGTAGTTAAAATAAAAGCGGTATCATGCGGAAGAACCGTCCTTTTAACACTCCGTCTTATTGTGGACAAATTTTACAGTTTTTTGCAAAAAAAAATCAGCCGCATATATACTTTTGAAGTCCATCATGACAGGCAAGTGGGGACTAGGATGCATCAGCCCCGGTATATGAGCAATGTTTGATTTCATTTGGCTCTTGTGAAGATAGTGGGCGGCTGGGAGCGGTATAATAAACTAACCCTTTTTTTAACATCTTTACTAATAGATCCGGTATATTAGTTCGCTTGAGTCCCAATAGAAATTTAAGACAAAAAAGCCTCCCTGAGAGAAATCTCGTCTATCATGATAGGTGTAATTTCATTGTCTGATAAGACGATGGAAGATTACTAGTTTGACTGTAGTCGTATTGTGTTTTAAAAGCCAGTCCTTTCCCCTTTGTTCCGCCTAGACTTGGCCAGGGGAGAGATGATCTGCTAGGTTCTGGTCTTCGAGATTTTTTGTAACAGCTATATTCAGAAACGGAATGTCTCACCCTTCTGGTATTCGCAGTCATAGAGATTTCAAACTCCGACAATTCACGTCTCTTTGCCATGAGCAGCCTAGCGGGTATTCGCACTGATTCATCAGATGTCAAAAAGCCGCATCTGTTCATTTCTGTGATTTTTACGTTTAGTGCCTGCATCTGGCATTACCTTTTCATCTCGCTAATCCCATGACTTTTGCGACGTCAATATATTTATTTTGGGTTATTATGGCTCCCATTAAAAAGTAACAAATTGCCAACTTCCAAAAAGATGAAAGTTTCTCTTACTTCATGAAAGAAATAGCTTCAAGATCATTAAGAAACAGAAAAAAATCAGATATCTTATTGAGCGCCATTCACAGAATTCCTACAAAAATGAAGAAAAGGATATGCAACCATATAAAAAAAATTCGATTGAGAAGGAAAATATCTCTGAATTGAAGAGATAAGAGAAAAATAGCCAAAATGCTTTTCAGGGAAGCAGACAATCATTTCCATTTCCAATAATCTTAGTTTTATGAAACGAAAGAATATTTCTAGATAAGAGTTTAGGTTCCATCACGAATTGAAGAAAATGCCTAAAAAAAGAAAAAAAAAAGAGAGACTAACAATGAAAACCGTGAAATCTCGTGAAATAAAAATTCACCCAATAATCATGAGAGATATGTTAACATTTTTAATGTCAAATATAATTAAATAAATATTAATTTACTTTCGTCTCAGAAATGGCCATAGAGTCTGTATAACGACTGAGTAATTCTATCGGCAGTGAGATGTTATTGAATCCCTTAGTCTACTGTGTGACTAACGCATTTATCGCAGTGCGACCGGCGATGTTGTCCCTCTACTGCAGAGCATGTTTGTTTTTTGAGGGTTTTTTTACAAAATGTTGCCTCACTTTTACTCCAGAGTTTATCTCCCTGATACTTATGGATTTTTCCCAAATATTCAAAGAGAGATTTATGTTTGTAGACAAGATTCAGTCGAATATATGAGGAAGCTGATGGCAATCCTTAAAAACGATTTTACAGACTAAGACTAAGGGCAAAGAAGGTTGAAGACTCAAGTGAAAGGAATATTGATCTGAATCAGCTAATTATCCGTGCATAAAATATAGTTAAATGCTTTGCGAACTGTTCTAAATTGCGCTGTCTATTTTTATAACCTCTCAGATCTTTGAAAACACATTCTCTTTTAAGTTCTCAGTGAAAGTATCACAATTTGAACCCTAACTTATTAATCTATTCTTGTAAGCACTCCTTTTATATCTCCAATGTACAAATTGAAATAAACGATTATTTTCTTACGCTATAAACAAATTCTTATCATCAGTCTTGCTTTAGTCCTAAACACCAGACGACTGGCAAAAGACCTTATGACACCATACGCGCAAGCATCGCTATTGTACTATGAGATTGTTTCCTTTGGACAGGATGCAATTTGGCTGAATTATTGTATTTTATTATTTTCACAAAAGAGACTTAAACGCTGTTAATCACGTTTTTAGCATCCACGGTGACAATATAAATTGAATCGAATTTATATTTCATTATCACAGGACCATTACATTGTAAAAATGTTTTACATCACTAAGGCGGCTATTATTAAACTAGGAACAAAGAGTACCTCATTTGTTAAAGCAAACTCAAGATATATTTAATAATCATGTAAAAGATTTCGAGTTTTGTCCTCGTATGATTATTCAGTATTTACATATCTAAATCTGGTTCGATAATGTTGAAATTTTAAGATTACAAATAAGTTTGATATAATAAAACCTTTTTACCTTTGTATATCGCAACCTTTCGATCGCAAGCTCAGGTTTTCAGTAGCAAAGACAGCCATTTGCAGAATTAAAATGAAACTCAATATAAAATGAACACATGTAAATGCACATACACAAACACACACACACACACACACACACACACACACACACACACACACACACACACACACATATATATATATATATATATATATATATATATATATATATATATATATATTATATAAATTTTATTATAATAAATTACAATAAAAACATTTTACATTGCTGCACAAAAACTTTCATGTTTCAGTACTTAGATGGTTCTTCCTCAGGCGATGGTAGATAACTAATGATAAAAACAATGTAAAAACAAATATTTACCTCTTTTCGTAGGTTAAAGGGAGAAATAAGATCAGGATTAAAAAATATACTTATGTGTATGTCTAGATTAACCAATGAAAGTTACGGCTACGCTAACATATAAAAATAAGGTTCAAAGGGTGGAGTTGGCTGGGTTATTATTACATGTCAAAAAGGGTGATGCTTGGAGATATCATTCAACGATACGAGGGAACAACTACCGCGACAAATGTAATATTGGTGTATCCAAGTATGATTTGGCGATTTTAAACGGAATTATATATATATATATATATATATATATATATATATATATATATATATGAAGAAATATAGTCTTAAAGTGTGCTATATTTTTGGGATAAAGTGCTCAATATCAGAGATAGAGCGTGTGTAAATATAAAAGTGGACATGGAAGTCAGCACTTAGGGGCGACAGTCTGTTTCATGCTAGTGCAATCGTCAGGCGATATATATATATATATATATATATATATATATATATATATATATATATATATATATATATATATATATATATATATATATACAGAGAGAGAGAGGAAGGAATAAAGCTTAAAATGAGTAGAGATAACTGCAGAGTAAACGAATTCCCTTTGAATGGAACGTAATTGGTAAAAGTATTTGTTTATGAAGCAAAGTCGATTGCCGGAAGTGAGAGCAACTATTATATAGGAGCTTCCGGTGATAAATGGAAAAGATGCTTCTACAAGCATGAGATGAATTTGAACGAAAGTAGATACAAACGTAGCACTGCTCTTCCTACTATTGGAACGTCATTAACAGTAGAAAAGAATCACCTACCATCACAGGGAAAGTACTGGGTAAATCCAAACCCTATTCGAGAGCTGAGAAAGATTTAAAAATGATCATCCGATAATGAATGAATAAATGAATTGAGATTAGGACCACATAACGGCACGAGAATAAATATCTAAGTGAAAATAAACATCCGGGATAGGAGTTACCTGCCACTCTTACAGTATATAAATTAAATGTTATATACGCTGCATAATATTTCAACATGGTGATTGTTATCAAATGAAACTCTGAGTAACGGATCTTGATATTATGTAATTAATAATAATAATATTATATTTATATATATATATATATTATATATATCTCTCTATATATATGTCTATATATATATGTCTATATATATGTCTCTATATATATGACTATATATATATGTCTATATATATATGTCTCTCTCTCTCTCTCTCTATATATATATATATATATATATATGTCTATATATATATATGTCTCTATATATATATGTCTATATATAATATATATACGTCTCTCTATATATATGTCTATATATATATCTGTCTATATATATATATATATATGTCTATATATATATATATATATATATATATATATATATATATATATATATATATGAGTGTGTGAGTTTGTGCGTGCGTGTGTGTGTCTCTATATTACCAGCAATACATTTTTTTTAAATGTTACCAACAATACATTTTTGAACAAAAAATATTACCAGCAATGCATTTTTGCAAAGAAATATTACAAGCAATGCATTTTTTTTTAAATATTACTAGCAATACATTTTGGAAAAATAATATTACCAGAAATACATTTATGAAAAAAAATATTGCCGACAATACATTTTTTAAAAATATATTCGCATGTAAGTTTTTTTTATTTCTAAATTACCAGTAAGACATTTTTAAAAAAATATTACCTGCAATCCTTATTTTTTTTAAATATTCCCAGCATTAAAAATGTTGTTGGCATTAAATAATCCATTGAAATATATGCCGTAAACCAAACCAAACCAAACCGATATTGTTGAAATGCCGACAACAATTTTCTAAGGCATCACTCAGATACTTACACTTGTGTTTTGTTCGATTCATGTTTTCGGATGTCGATTGTTAATTGCTGATGAACTTCAGCTCCTCCTTTATTGTTCAAAGCCCGTACCCCGACTGGGGAGCATCAGAAACCGTGGTGTCTGATCACAATTAGATACCTCCCCATGTTCTCTTAATGTTGGTAACAATATGAGAAGTATATTGACCAAGCTTGAGCTCGTGCAAATGTAATTGCATACCTTCTTTTTTCATGTTAAAGATGAGCGGTCTACAGAGTCTTAAGTTAAATTCTGAAAGTGACTGACATAAAATTAACACGACAACAGTGTAATCATTAGGAACGAGGAATATATATTTTGTGAAACTATTATAGTATTCTGTTAAAACTCAATTAAAAGGCGTATTCTAAAATCATACATTATTTCCCGAACAACCTAATACCATTAAACTGCAAAATTCTTTATTCAATTGATCTTACACTAACATGCTCTGATTTCAAGGTTTTCTCATTACGTTCCAGAAGTAAGTCATCGTCACTATTTCAGAGATTCGAATTTCATAAATAAAAACTCGAGTCAATTGCTTCATCCACCGCAAGGAAAGTTGGCTCCCTGTGCCGAGCCAGGAAATTTTTCTCCCCGGAATCGATCCTCCAAATCTATAAATGAACCATTCGCCCTTACATGGAGTATTGCTGCCATATATGGTCTGGAGCTCCTGCTGTTTGCCTCAGGGTTCTTGATAAGATCCAGAGCCCGATATGCAATGTAATTGGCCCTGATCTGTCATCTCGTCTGCAGTCGCTCTCTCACAGACGCGCAGTTGCCTCGCTCTGTCTTTTTTACAAATACTTTCACGGTAATTGCTCCGATGAGCTACTTACGCTGGTTCCCAGGCCTCATGAATTTAAGCGTCCTACGAGGCTGGCATCTCGTTCCCACCCCTTCACCGTTGAAATTGTTAGATGTAGACGTCTCTTCTATTCCAATAGCTTCATGTCTCGCACATCTCGCCTGTGGAACTCCCTTCCTTATTCCTGTTTCCCTGAAAAATATAATCTCCAACTATTTAAGTGTAACGTCAATCGACATCTCCAGTTGCCTTGATCTATCCACTTCCCTTCTCCACATCCTTTCACCTTTCATTCCTATCTGCTCTAGCTCCAAATCTTCTGTAACCCCCTTCCTTGATCGATCCACTATCTTTCTCCACATTCTCTCCTTTACCACTCCTATCTGCTCTTCCTCCAAACCTTCTGTAACCCCTTGCGTGCTAGTGGCTTCCAGCCTTGCTTGGGGTGAAAAGCTTAAAAAAAAATAAAAACATAATAAAATAACATTCGTGATTACGTCCACAGAATGACTTTCCCTCTAATATCTATTGATTAAGAAGCCTACTTAAACTAATCAATTACTGAGCATAGGTCCGCCATCGTTTAAACTAGTAATCGATCGTATCCTCAATAATTAATCATGAGATGTTGAAATTATCGCTCAAGCGACACTTGTACCATGGAAATCAGCTCTATTACGCCAATGGAGTTGCGTCGTTTGTGAAAATTAAGATTCATTATTATGTCAATTTGTCGACAGCCTACGGACAAATCACGCTGGAAACACCGGTTCTCGCTCGATCACCGATGTCGAGCTCGACCTGTACTTTGACGGAGGCTAACGTGAACCTCCGTTCGATATCTTGGACATCGGGCGCTGTAAGCAATCTCCTACACTCTGAAATATGATTTTTTTTTAAATAACCCAAAGAGTCGTAAAAAGCAAATAAATAATGTTTCGCTATTTTCATTGGTGCAGAAGTATTTTAATAGTTTGTTTTTACTGTTGTTCACCTAATACAAGTTCCAGAAATCATTCAACGTAGAAGGTGTTGAAAATTGATTACGATTGACCCTAGACATGAAATGGTTAAGATTGTAGTAATCAATGGAGCATCCTGTAAGGAGTCTGTTCCACAAGGTATCGGTTCTTGCGAAGAAGCCGTCGAAATGAAACTTCCTTTTTACAGTCAGAATACGAAGGTAAAGAAAATGATTCGACCCTGTATACGTGTGATGGTTTATCTCACATTTTAGCTAATAGAAGTGTGGACATTTTTTAGGAAAGAGCTTATTAAGTATAACCCGTTTATGTCGCACTTTTCTCCTAAGGTTCCAACAGGAAAAACATTATTATAGTTGCTTCAAGTTTCTACTTTCATGTTTTTTATTATACGTACGCTGAGATATTTTTCCAATAAGCTGTATAAACAAGTTGTTTTATTTTTTAGGTTTCACAGTTTTCGACAACGATTTCGTACTCTATTTCAAAAGTCGATGGTACCGGGATTTATTTTCGATTTTTATGTGAGTTATATGTTAGCCGATATTTGTATGAGCTTCCACGCATAATAATCAGGTGAGCGGGCATCTATTTTATCAGAAAATGTAACAAAACTTGGGAAGGAAATTGGGGGTTACACTAGCGTCCTGGAAAAAACGTTCATTTATTAAATGTTTCTCTGGTCTTTCTTTTGTTAAAACATTCCACGTCTATTGCATATCGAGCAAAATCCTTCAGTATCTGTCTATATTTCTGAGATGAGGTATTATGTACACTATTTACATTATTCAGACTATTGTCCTAATGTTTGTCGCCATATTTATTACAACGTTTCGGCCGATGTACACTCCAGCCTGATTCTGGTGGTTGGAATGTCGTACGACAGGCTGTTTCATGATGGACGCAATCGTCAGGCGGCTTGACGATTGCGTCCAGCATGAAACAGCCTGTCGTCTCTGAGTGTTGACTTCAATGTTCACTTATATATATATATATATATATATATATATATATATATATATATATATATATATATATATCGAACAGTGAACATTAAGTAAATCATCAACATCATCATCATCATCATATCCAGGCGTTGTCTTAAAGTTTCAGCACTGACTTAGTACGGCCCTATATCTGGGTTTAAATGCAAATAGCTATTCATTCATGCATAGCGTATCTTGCGCATTTAGGCCTGTCGGCGTCTATATCTCCCCATATTTAACCCAAAGCCGATGCCCTTCAACTTGCAAGTACGGCTGGGGAGGGACCTCCAAATCGTTTTCTATCGTTAATCGAGGAATTCCTCCACCCAGCGATGCTCTGTCATCCCGCGCTGATTGCATACATTGACCAGTCACCTGCCGCTCTCCAACTGAGCTGGGCGTTAATTCTACAAGTAGGTCCATCCGTCTTTTGATAGGATTTTAAATCCTGCTGACTATGTAAACACCGACCTTATCAGAAAACCCCTTTGGTGAAACATGCGGCATTACGTGACATAACGCATCTACATTAGATGATTACAAATACTCAAAGCCGTCTGTAAGTGAATGATTCATACTTTGGGGATATGTCTCTTATTTTCATGGTAAAAATGAATATTTTAAAATTGGCAGCCTTTGAAAATGTTTCGGAATTTTATTAAACATGAACTATTCCATTCAAGCAGAAAAATACTGTATGTTTGACTTACAATGGATTATGACGGATTTTTAAAGAAAGTAAATTTCTTTGAGGTAATTTCTTATAGGCCTCCAGGGACTGTCGAATAAATAGTTTATAGATGCATACATTTAGTGTCAGCCATAATAAGTGATGCATGGTTAGCTTATAATATTTGATCTGACAATTAGGTTTTAATCAAAAATCATTATGCACGAAGAATAAAGTCTACCACAAGATGAACCATTATTCCAAACACAAAAATGTCCGTTTTTAAAGAAAGATTGTTTAAAGAGAGAAAAAAGATATCGAAACACCGGAATGTATTTTCCAGTAAATATTCAGAGAAAACCTTTCCAACAGAAATTTACACATAATTAAATAATCTATATTCCGCGCATGCTTTTCTCGGTTCTTTTCTAAGCACTGAAGAGGAAACGTTTAACTGTGTTGCGACGTTTGATATCACGTGTAAAGAGACTCGCTTTCCCAGATAAATATGAAAACTCTTCTTCCGGCACTTTTTACGAGTACCACTATGATTTATTGCTTTTTTGAAGAACATTTTGTGCGACACGATGTTAGGCCTTCCGATGAAATTACGGAAGTCTTGAAAGACACATAAGTTCGAAGGAGAATTGAATTCACAGGTTGTACCTTGGAAACATGTTTGGGAAAAAGTACATTATTTTAATAAACCACCTGCATATTGGCACAAGGTGTGTTTAGTGGTTTAAAGTGTCATCGAGATTCCTCATTATGCTTGATTTGTCCGGCGTATTCTCGCTGATATTAGTAATGTTGTTTTGTGGGTGGTATAAAGCTCTCATCTCCTCCCACAATTTTACCAGAACCGCATTTTTGTTTTTGTATTTCATGACAGAATGGCTGCCATTTAAAATGCTTCACTCGAAACGACACATAAGATGTACACATTATATATCCATGAGTGTAAGTATCCAAATTTATTTTGTCTTTCTTTATATTTTGTTTGTTGACTTATTTAATATATTTACTCTTATTTATCTCGCCCTGTTCACACACACACACACACACACACACACACACACACACACACATATATATATATCAAGTATGTGGTGCAGTTCAATTTACATTACATGAATCATTCATACAAAAAACAGATATTGAAGTTAATGATATAAATGGCGAGAATACATCTTCGCAAACAAATTTAATAAATGACATTAACCACGAACCTGTAGATGAATGTTATGATCCCTGTTTATGAATTCCAGTTGCATAAGGTTTTTTTAATTTTTTTACAAGATTTCATCTGTGCATCATCAGGTATGGAAATAGATTTGTTTTTTACATCCAGGATAACAGGACAACGAAAGAATAGATGTAATCCGAAATATATTTTTAAAATTGTGTTATTGTTAATTGTAAGAAATTTTGGGAGCGTGCGGTCGCAACACTGAGGTTGAATTTTTAAATTTTAAGATTGTACGTTTTTGTACTAATATGGTAATAGGAGATTTTTTGTACTGGGAGGTTTTTTCAGTAAATGTGGCATGAACTAATAAATAGAAGAATGTCACAGTTATTATCCGAAAATCCGAAAATTGCACGTCGGATCATTTATTTTAACATCAAGTGTGTGGTGCAGTTCAATTTACAATACATGAATCATTCATACAAAAACAGATATTGAATTTAATGATATAAATGGCGAGAATACATCTTCGCAAACAAATTTATATCATTAACTTCAATATCTGTATTTTACCTTCAAAATTGTATTGCTGGTAATAATGTTTTCCAAAAAGTATTGCTGGTAATAGTTAACTATTTGCCCATACCTGGGACCCTAACAGGTGCTACTACCCGGGTCAGGGTGAATCTGGAAACACCAGCAATTAAGAGGTGGTTCCACGCTCCTCAAACCTCCTGATCAGAGGCCTTGCTGGCGCATGTAGTTTATCGTTTTACCCAGGACACGGATGTAGTTTAACGTCTTACCGAGCACGATATATATATATATATATATATATATATATATATATATATATATATATATATATATTATTATTATTATTATTATTACTAATACTACTAAAATAAGCGTTATATTTAGTGGAAATATTTCAGGTGCTACTGCAGACCGTAGTAACGTAAAGCGAGAAGAATGGACTAACCATCAATTGTAAGAAGGCATAACTTACGGTTGTCAACAATAGTAAAGGCCTAATATGCGAATTACAAATTGGATACATGGTATGATACTAAGCTTATATTTATTTACATTATATTAGATAAACCGTTGTATAAGTTACAAAAACTCATATGCACGCACACACACATAAACACACAAATATATACAGGGTGCAATGGGAAATTTTCGTTATTTTATAATTTTAATTTTGCGCATGCGCTTTGTTGGTGTTAATTTCGTCAAGTGCGAAGTGTAGAAGGGTCATTTGGGCACCTTTTTTCTGAAAAAGAGTGCAATAACGCAATTCACTCCAACAAAAATTTGGAAACAATATGCCGTACTGCTTGGTATGCACGCCGGAAGCTCCAATACGAACATTTTAGAGTGTTTGGGTGTCAATCTGAGGACAGTTAAGATGATTCGGAAAGAGTTGGATGAATTTAAAGGTGATCATGAAGGTGTGAAGGTCGCAAAATCACTCTCATCGTTCCGATAAGAAAAGAACTCCCGAATTTGTTAGTGAGGGCCTCAGACTCAACACGAAAGCCTACATCAAGTGCCTTGATGAAGTAGTGATGCTCTGGGTTAAGAGAGTGGTTCCTGGAGGTCCCTATGTTTGTCAACAGGACTCTACACCATGCCACACAAGCAGGAGAAGCCAGTCATGGTTGTCAGACAATTACTGCGCCTGTCTCATACATAACATCTAGCTACTTAACTCCCAGACTGCAACGCCATTATTATTATTATTATTATTATTATTATTATTATTATTATTATTATTATTATTATTATTAAGTATGATACGCAGTTGAGCAACGGACCAACAAAACTCCTTGTAAGAGCAAAGATCAATTGAAGCCAATGATTATGGCGATATTTACTAACTTAAACAAGAAGACCGTCCAGAAGAGATGCAGGAGATTCCGATGTTGTCTGGAGGCAGTGGTTGGATCCTATGGCTACTGTATTGAAAACATTTCCTCTTTAGTATTTCAAGTTAATTTTGTGTAATTTTGGTTAAATATATCTATTAAAATGAGATGTCAGTGTTATTTTAATTTCTGCTTCATGTAGGCGACAATTTATACATCACACACTATATATACATATATATATATATATATATATATATATATATATATATATATATATATATATATATATATGGTTTGATATTTAGTATATATGGTTCAATATTTAGTATTTATATATATATATATATATATATATATATATACTTATATATATGGCCTAATATTTAGTATATGTATATATATATATATATATATATATATATATATATATATATATATATATGATATGATATGATATGACATGATATGATATGACATGATATTTAGTAATATTAAATACTAAAATGTAAGAGAACAATGTTTGAACTGACATTGGCAGGAAAGCGTCCCAGCTAAAAAAAAAGAAAGAAAAAGTTATTACAATGATTCTGCGACGTTACATACAGATTGTAAACATAGTTAGAACAACGTTCACACAATAATATATTGCAATCACTTTATGACAACGTAATATTAAGGTGACCGCAATGTTATTTATTTTCCGACCAAAATACAAGGTGTCTGCAGAGTTGCATGTAGGTTCTGTGTTAACTCGGGTAGCATAATATTATCATTATATTAAATAGGCTGTTGTATAAGTTGCATAAATACATATGTGCACACGTATATAAACATATACATATATAAGAATGCACCGATATTGTTCCATACGTTAACATGGAAATAAAAAAAAATTGAGCGCTGTTATTTTTCTTCCATCTTGTTAATGCTCTTTTCTAAACGTCTTACATCAGGCATTTTACTAACAAATCGCAGTGAATTTTGGTCAAACATGTTATTCGAGATTTTACTAAGAAAGAACATACGCCAGTAATCGTTCCTTCTCTACTTGACGTCTGACCTTAGAATGATATATATAGTTTTAGACTAAACAGCAAAAGTTCATTTTAAATTTTTATATTTTTAAAATGGTTTTCAGTTCAAACTAACCGAAGATCAAACAAAGGCAATATTTCTTTTCAAGACACAGGAAAGATGATTAAGCGAAGAAAGAAAATATAAACGAAGAAAATGGAAAAATATCGAACAACCGGTTAAAATGATGTATAATGAAAGGTTGTATAAGGCACGTTTGGTTGAATTCATTCAACCACGTTTTTATCAGTTTCTCTCTGTTCCTAACGAGGGCAAATAAATCTCGCGAGACTTGGACGAAATCCTTCCACTATTCTCTTCGTGTAATAACATTTTTAAAAACAGATAAAATTGGTTCAGCGTTGCCTGAAATTGCAAGTTTAGTCTCAGGAGAAATGCTTTCAATTCGATGTATTTCATTTGTACGCTTACTTGAGCAATATTTCAGTGCTATGCTAAATTGCTTTGTCGATTTTGTAGACAAAATTCTGAAATAACGAAAATTTACACATATATCATTAAAGTTGTACATCTCTAATCTGGATTTATATAGTCCAGCAACTGCCTCCCAGTATCCGGTACGTTTGAAATGATCAACCAAACGAACACCACCATTTCCGTGATTAAGTTATCGCTCCTAAGAAATTCTGCTTAGGAAATGTTTCGTTTTCTTAAGTCAGCTAAAACAAATTTTGTTTAGTGCTAGATATTCGAGGGATTTTAGTCAGTCTATTCTGATTTCGAGAGGAATTACTTCCTTACTTTATGTTTCGATTTAGCAAGAAAAAACACGAATTTACTATCTTCTATTGTCTATTTCTGAATACAAGATTATGATCAGCCACTACAGTTCTTCAGTTTCGGTTTCAAACCAAAGGACGAGCCGTAATTTAACTTTTATAAACGGTCTGTGTAAAAATCTTCATCGGACTTGAATTTGAATCGAGAGATTCAAATAGGGAGCCATTCGGTGTTTGTTTTAGTATAAAGTGTTTTGTACTTATGATTTTCTTAAGATGAAGTTAATTTAATAAGGCGTATTGCAATCCAGGCGCTAAGAGGAATAATTTTCGTGATGATATAATTTAGATTTAATAGTTACATGTTTTATGACAATGACACTTGGCAGTATATTCTGTTTGGTTGTGGCATAATGAAATGTTACTTAAATGTAAAACCTTGTTTCTTATTCGATTATCGTAGCGGGACATTCAGTCAGACAGTTACAACGGAAAATATATAATTAAGTTTTTAAGAAGAAGAAACGTGGTATATAATTTGTAAGATGTAAGAAAGGAAATATGAGAGGTCGGATTAAGATACACGAGATGTAAGATAAGATATGAGAAACAAAAGAAAATATAAGATAGAAAACATTATATATGAGAGAGGAGATATATAATAAACGTTATGAGGGAGTAAAAGATAAGCTAAACGAAGTAAAAATTATATAACATGAGAGAATTTATAAGCGATGGAGTTTAAGGGAACGATATGGAGATATAAAAGAAGTAAAATAAAACATTTTAAAAAGATATAAGATACGAGAGAATATATAAGACACAAGAGAAGGTTACCAGAGAATGATATAAGATAGATAAAATGTCTAAGATAATATGCAGTGGGCGGAAATAATTATTCGTACACATACAAATTTCTAATTTATTGTATTTCCAACTAATGAATTTCATATAATTAACTGTGCACATATGCATAATAACTAATTATGCACAGAAAACAGAATATATGATTTAATAGAAATAAATCGCATTTATCCATTTAATGGGTGAAACAAGTATTCGTACAATGCAACAAAGAATAAATAATCTTCGTTTAATACTTTATAGTATAGCCGTTATTCATTTCTACAGCAACCAACCTCTTCTTGTAGTTCAATTAATGATTTGCAAATTTTAGTTGGTATTTTGTTCCATTCCTCTTCGTATCTAGTCGTCAGTAACGAGATGTTTGTTGGAGTTCTCTATTGGATTTGAATTTTCAAATAATACCACAGATGATCGATTCGGTTTAAATCTGGGACTGACTTGGCCATTTCATGATATTTACATTATTTTCAGAAAGCCATTTATTGGTAGATTTTTCTGTGTGCTTAGGATCATTATCTTTCTGGGAGATCCAAGCAGGGAAAGTCAAGATTTTCAACCGAATCATTAAATTTGTTTCAGAAATATTTTGATATACTGCGGCATCTATTACTGATAAGCTGTCAGTACCTTTTGCAGAAAACCTCACCAAACCATGATGCTGCCACCACCAAATTTTATTGTTGGAACTGTGTTCTTTGTTTGAAGTCATCGCTATTTTTCCTCCATACATGTTTTCTAGAAGTACGTCTAAACAACTCAATTTTTGTTTCGACTGTCCATAATACTCTTTCCCAATACGATTTTTCCATATCCTTATCAACCTGGCATCTCCGTCTTTTCAATAGCAGTGGAGTTTTTCGTGGGGAGTACGACTTTAGATTGTTCCTATGAATTCCATTGCTTATTGTCAGTTTAATGACACAGTCCTGATGAAAGCAAATCATCCTGCAACTTTTGACGAGTAACCATTCGATTTTGTTTAATTTGACGCATTAATTTCCTCGAAGATCTTGAAGAAATCTTACGTGGAGCAGCTGTTCTTCTTTGATTTTCAACAGTTTGGATTTTGTTTATATCTTGCAGTGAATGAACTAATGGTAGTAAATGGAATATTCAGGTTGTCGTAGATTTTCCTGTAACTTTTAACTTTTTTCCAGAGCTTAAAATCATTTCTTTTTGCTAACTTGTCGATTCTTTACCTTTTGTCATGATGATAAACTTCTTGCAGGAATTTAAGTTACAGAATGTTCTGTTTGTATTTCCAGGCTAAAAATAACTACTGATAACTTTACTGGAACAGTCCAGGATATTCCACTTGAAACATCTCGAGTATTAAAGCAATTTAAGTTACAGAATGTTCTGTTTGTATTTTCAGGCTAAAAATAACTACTGATAACGTTACTGGAACATTCCAGGATATTCCACTTGAAAAATCCCGAGTATTAAAGCAATTTAAGTTACAGAATGTTCTGTTTGTATTTTCAGGCTAAAAATAACTACTGATAACGTTACTGGAACATTCCAGGATATCCCACTTAGATAATCTCGAGTATTAAAGCATTTTAAAAGTTTTAAAATCTGGAATTTGCATTGTCCGAATACTTTTGTCACCCATTAAAATAGATAAATGGGATTTATTTCTATTAAATCAATTTTTCTGTTTTCTACGCATATTTAGTTTTTATGCTCTCTTGTATAGTTAATTATATGAAAAGTATGTTTGTTCATTAGTTGGAAATACAACAAAGTAAAAAATGTGTTTCTGCCCACCGTATGATGTAAGATGTATGATATATAAAGTTGTAAGATAAGATAAACTATATAAAAGAATATATGAGACAAGATATATGAGGAATGACAAAAAGATAAGTTTTATAAAGATGTAAGATCAGATAAAGTCTATAAAAGAGGGGATGAGAGACGATATAACCAATGCGTTATGAGAGAAAAATATAAAATATGTAAAAGATATAAGATATATAAAAATGTAAGATGAGATATATAAAGATGTAAGATGAGATACAAGATGTGAAATATATGAGAGAATGTATAAGCGGTCTAGTATGAGAAAATCATATAAATGATGTAAAAGCTGTAAGATAAGATATATCGGGTGTAACCGCAAAATTGTCCAAATCGTGTAACAGCATTTCATAATTGTCCCTCCCACAAAATGTTTAATATCTAAAAAAAAAAAAAAAACTAATTGAGTCTTTTCCAGGTTTTCGGATAAGACGTTTAGCCATCTTGACACCATTTATCGTAAGAATCAATGAAATCCCTTTGAGTTAGTCAGCTAGAAAGAGAACAGGTTAAAATCGTTTTGTGTCTGCCCCACTACGTCTTCCCAACTGAGCAATAGTGAGAGAAATAAGCTCATTCAGGCCTTCACTAATGGTACGAATATTCATACACTGACTTTTACCTTCAAAGCCCATTGAAAAACCATCAAGAGAACAATGGATAAGTTTAAAATAGATGAAGCAATAGAGTGGAAGACTGGAGTAAGAGATCACAACAACAAGAGGGATCAGCATTTCAATATAGATCTAAATATATTCTTATTGTTCAAAGAAAATACCAATAGTGTTATTAAAATCCTCTGAGAATTCCGGTAAGATATTTTTAATCATTTTCATGTTACACCTGTTCAAATCTTAATCTAACAATCGGACAATTTTGCTGTTACAGGAATTGGACAATTCTGATGTTACACATGCTCTCTCTCTCTCTCTCTCTCTCTCTCTCTCTCTCTCTCTCTCTCTCTCCATATATATATATATATATATATATATATATATATAAAATTTTAACAGACAAATAAACAAAAACACTAAACTAATTGAATTACTTTTTTTCAGGTTTTCAGATAGGACGTTTAGCCATTTTGACAACATTTGTCGTAAGAATCTCAGAAAACCCTTTGAGTTATTCAGCTTTAAAGAGAACAGGTTAAAATCATTTTGTGTCAGCCCAACTATGTCTTCCCAAATGAGCAATGGTGACAGGGAAAAAGATCATTCAGGACTTCACTAATGGTACCAACATTCATATTCTGGCTTCCATCTTCAAAGTGCACCAAGAGAACAGTGAATAAGTTTAAAAAAGAGGGAACATTAGAAGGAAAACTGGATCAGGAGGTTACAACAGCAAAAGAGATCATTTCATATTAGCGCAAAATACATTTATATTTTTCAAAGTAGAGTTCAATAGTTTTATAAAATCCACAGAAAATTACAGTAAGATATATTTAATCATTTCTAAAATGCAGAAGTTCAAACCCTAATCTAACAATTGGACAATTTTACTGTAACACGATTTGAAGATTTTTGTTGTTACACCCGGTATAATGATGTAACATATTATAAAAGATATAAAAGATATACGACAAGATATACAGGATGACGTATGAGAGAAATATATAAAAGATGTAAAAGTTGCAAGATATATATAAAGATGTAAGATAAGCTAAAAGATATAAATGAAGATATGATAGAAGATATAAAAGATGAGGTATGAGAGAAAGATATAAAAGATGTAAAAGTTGCAAAATATATATATAAAGATGTAAGATAAGCTAAAAGATATAAATGAAGATATGATAGAAGATATAAAAGATGAGGTATGAGAGAAAGATACAAAAGATGTACGACGTGAGCAACGACGAAGTTTTAGAGAAAACGTAAACAAAATGTACGCTTATACTTAACATCAGGAGGAATCAGTTTGAATTTCTAAGGCACCTAATGAGGAAAGAGGGCGTGGAAAGTTTGTTACACGCAGGACAGATCGAAGGCAAGGTGGATAGAGGAAAGAATGCATAACCTATCTAGCGAACTTGTACAAATGAGTGGCGGGAAAAGGTTTAGGAAAGATTAAAAAATAAAAAAAATAAATTAAGAGCTACAAATAACAGAAAATCGTGGAGAGCCATAATCTCCAACGTCATGAAGGGACATGGAACAAAGAAGATCAATGAATTTATTTGACGCTAGAGTAGAGAATCCACCTATTGTATGAACAAAAGCTTCATCGGGGACACAGGAAGAAGGAGGAGAAAAAGAAAGAGGAGGAGACGACGACGAAGAAGAAGAAGAAGAAGAAGAAGAAGAAGAAGAAGAAGAAGAAGAAGAAGAAGAAGAAGAAGAAGAAGAGGAGGAGGAGAAGAAGAAGAAGAAGAAGCAGAACTCTGAGATATAAAATGAGATATATGACAGAAAACCGAAGGTAGAATAAAGGAAAAGAGATATAAAAATGATATGCGAGATGAGATACGATTAGATATAAAAGATATGAGAGATGAGATATATTAGAGATAAAACATTAAAGATCTAAGATAAGATATAACATATGTGAAGATATATGATATGCGCGAAGATATAACATACTTAACACTAAATGAATTATCCTCATACAGGCTGGGAATGTAAAATCTGCGAGAGGACATGATTTTAAGTCAATAAACAAAAGGATGGAAACCAGATAAACTTCAACCGACAATGAGTGGGCACCCTGAGAGTTAATTCATGTATGGGATTATCGAGGGCTGATTTGTTTGAATTAGTTCGGGTGTATTACTATTTATTGCTGCTTGATACAGTAAATGTATCCTCACGCCTCATAGCATTTGTGAACTATTATAACCGAGCTGATCCTGGTCAATGATTTGAGCAAAAGATTTTACTGGAAACACATCAGTACTTCCTGTGTCACAACTGTGAAACTCTTCGAGGATTATAAAAAAGATACGACATTATTTACTTTCATGTCTCTTGCACCTAAAACTCACTGACTGCATTTCCTTAAGACCACCCGACAAGCAAAGCGGGCCACATGAGAATTATGTCTATGGGCTTATGTCTATTATTATTATTCACACGGTTCGTAGGGGTTGTATATGTACTGCAGCTGAAGTAGCAGGGCTATGTCTTGGCTGTCTTCAATTCAGTTTTCCTCCTACAGGACTTGTCGTCAAACAAGGTTATAGGACCCAGTCTGCCCTGCTATTTATCTATGTCTAGAGTGGGATAGATTGATCCATACACATTAGCCCATAAGTGAATATAATGAACTCGACTTGTAATTCGAACACTGCTCTACGATTCCTCAATTCGAGCTGCTACACATTATTCCATCTTACCAAATTTCACTTAGGAATTCCTTATGTCGTTTTACAACTATTACTACTTATACTGTTACTATTATTATTATTATTATTATTATTATTATTATTATTATTATTATTATTATTATTATTATTATTATTTCTGTATCTTATGTTTCCTGCTAGTTATCCCACAGAGCCGGTGCGCACTATGGTCCTTAGCCCCTATATGAGAATTCTCATTTAATTGATAGCACTTTTCTTATCATATGGGATGTTACTAGTTGGGATATCTCCAGGGCAACTCGTATGTTGATTAAGGTAGGTCGATTTTGAGACCACAACTAACTCTACCCAGAGAAAGTTGCTAATTAACATAAATAATAACCGCACGAAATATTTTTCTCTGAAATTTTACCAATTTTTGCGCAAATGCATTTAGATAGTAACATAATCGATTATTCTGAATTTTGCCCGGTGCTAATCGAAAAGAAAAGTAGGTCAAATTACCCCCGGGTTTTGAAGAAAAAATGTAGAAAATGGCATTGAAAAATGTTTTATTTTATTCAAAATCGTGCAGTTCTGGGTAAATTAAAGAAAATAAATTAAAAAGCAAAATTATTGAGCTGATTTAAAACTCAAAAATAATTAAGTCTGTTCCTTTTAAGACATTTTTTTTCATTCGCGTGTTTGATTTTTTTTTTTTTGCATGAGCGTAATAAGTGATTTACATTTATTTCGTTAGGTAAGCAAATACATACTTATTATTTCATCTTTTATTATATTTTTCAAATTTCTTTTTTATTTCACTTTGGAATTTATAATTCAATTTGTTTAATTTTTTATAATAATAGATTAAACATTTTTTCAGATATTTTTATAAAAATAGTTGGGAAACGAAATGTACTTTCTACTCGCAGTGTTACTGCTACAAAATTTGGAGGACCACCTTGTCCATTAGATAAAACAGAACCGCCTACTTTTCGAGAAATCATCCAGTATAGTTATTTTCTAAAATATACTTGTTCAAACTTAACAAACTTTTCTATTTCAAAATTTAATATTTCAGGAACGAGTGGAAGACAGAGAATATTTAAAAGATCAGAGGGCCAAAATAGGACCCAAGAGTAGTTTCCATCGTGGATCTGTTGATAAAACTGCCATTCAGAAACCCCAAAAGAGTGTAGTGGAAGGAGAAAGACACAAAAAAAATTATTCATCTCCTATTGCCTCGACATCTTATGATCAGGATGTTATTCTTTCCAGTAATCAAATAGCGATGAAATATATGAAGAATATGAGCCTGCCAGACATTCCAAGGGTGTTTACAGCCTTTAAAAAATTCCTCGGTATGCTACTGAGTTGATCAGGGGTGATGGTTCGTCAAACTTAGGAGCAAGCATTGCAAATGACTTTTTTTTAGATTTGAAGGCAATGGGCCTTCTCAAACAAAGTGTTAATATTGAAGACATAATTTTGAATAAATCTAAAATAGACCGTGCAAAAGAAAGAACAAAAAATGTCCATCGAAAACGCATTGATAAAGCAGAAAAAAATATTTGTATTGGTGTTGACGGAATACATGACAAAGATACATTGCTATATAAAGAGATTGTGGAGGTCGAGATGGAAAGAAACAATTAAATAAAACAAAGGGAACCGAACACCATTTGACCTTCACAAAGGAGATGGGTTGTGGTGAAAATGGAAAATACCTCACTCATAGAATTATCATTAATACTGCAGCAACTAGTGCTGTTCTAGCAAAGGAGGTTGCTAGTGTTTTGGAGGAGTATAACAGTGTTGATACCCCAAAGGCTGTTTTACTGGACAACAACCATACAAATACTGGCTGTGAAACTGGGCTAGTTACAGTTCTAGAGTAACAAATAAAAAGAAATTTAAACACATTGATTGTTCTCTACATAAAAATGAGCTTCTTTTCAGAGCTGATTTTAAGCACATTGATGGCAACACAAGATGTCTGACATTATTTATTGGTCCACTTGGGAGACTGTATGCAAATAGCTATAATAATTTTCCCCAGGTCAAATTTGTACCCATAGTTAGTCCTCTAGATAGCCAATATTCTAGCATCAAACAGACAGTTCACCTGAGTAGTGATCAGATACTTCTTTTAGAGTATGCAGTAGGGATTTCAAAAGGGAAAGCCAACCCTAGATAAGCTGAATGGAAAATTGGGCCCTTAAATCAGGCAAGATGGTTGACGTTAGCCACCAGAATAATGTGTTAGTCGACTCGAGGCATTTACCCTAAAAACATGATTTGAAAACTACACAGCCTTATCCAGTTTATTGTTAGAGTGTATGCAGTTAGCCGGTTTGAAATTAAAAGGGACAATAAATCTCATAACCAGCAATTGTATATTTTCAATATGTTGCAAAGAATTAATGAACTACCACCTGAAATTCAGGAGATTACATTCGAAAGTATTTAACATAATGATTTTGGTCTCCTACCAGAAAATATGTTGTATGCAATGCTGAAATCAGATGAACTGGAAGTGAGGGAAGAAGCTATAAAAAGAATTTTAGCCATTAGGTAAGTAATTCCTATAATATTGATTAAAATGATTTCATCGATTTATAGTTTCATTTTAATGTACTATCCTAATTTCATTATACAAATTTAGACAAGTAAGGTTAATTTTTTTATTTTGATTTATTTATTTTTTCAGGAGTGGAGAGCCAACAAGAAAGAGGTTAAAAAATAGCATAAGATAAATTTTGATGCAATACATTGGACTCATTTGATCGACATGTCCCCAAATGAATTTTGTGAGCCTGGATTCACAAATGAATTGACTGATTATGAACTTTTGGAGTCATAAATGAGTGGGACAAAATTAGAGTTGCCTGATTTGCCTTCACACTCACTGTTATGGTCCAGGTTAGAACCCAGGAAGAACAACACGAGCACAAGAGTAGAAATAACGAAGATATATTACACGGAATAATAATACAAGATGTGGAAGGTGTTAGTATGACTGTCAGTCTGGTTTGGAGTGAACTACTATCGGCTCGACTCGATTCGTCCTTCTCTCTTGAGAGGCGTAGTATACATAGTGTTAGGAAGAGTTAATTCTGTAGTTATAGGTAAGGTCCCATAACACCCCCCCTCCCAAGCTTTTACCTCTTTAATATTTTTTCCTCTACGGATTAATCATAAAAGGCTCTGTAAATTTTCTTTTTCTGCTTGATTTTCGCGGTTCTGAAATTGCTTGAGGCCTTTGCATATTGAATGTGTCAAATATTGTGTCCATTACTTCCTACTCTTCCTCAGGTAGACCGTTAGAATCCTCTAACAGCATCTTTCTGATGTAATTTAAGTGCCTTTTATGCGAGAACTTTGGATCCTGAATTATGTAAATCACGTTCCCGATTCGTTTCTCTATTGTACCTGGCTCCCAATAGGATGTGTTGTTTTTGAACATTTAAACAAAAAAAACTTGGGTTAAATTTTCTTTTTGGTACAAAGACGTTGGTGATTGCTTTGTTTGTTTTGGCAGTAATTTGTCGAATACCGATCAAATTTTGGGGGCGAACATTACTTCCGCCGGCGATAATGCCGATGGCGTAGTACTGTTCGGTGTAATTCTATACACTTGCAAGAATTGTTGTAAAGTCTTTTCTGTTGGTACGTCATAAGCTCTCCTTAGTGCTCTTTTTAATGTATTTACAAAACTCTCCGCTTGCCCGTTTGATCTTGGGTGATATGGCGGGGATTTGATGTGTTTCACCTGAAAAGTTTCACAAAATTCTTGAAAATCTGCCGATGTAAATTGTGTCCCACTATCGGTGACTAAACAATCAAGCACTCTGAAACAAGCAAAGAGCTCGTGAAGGCAATTTATTGTAGTCTCAAAAGTAGATTTTCTACAACGAAATACTTCTGGCCATTTGCTGTAACTGTCTACTACAATCAAGTACAATTTTATAGCAGAACATTATCACATAACGAAAAATTGTCTGATATATGCTTATCTTTTCCTACAATTTTTGTTTTCGTTTCTTTTATAAATTCGTCATTCACTGCTTCGTTTCTTATTTCCTGTAATATAACGGGGATGTTTCGAATTGTACTACATAATGTTGTTCTAATATCTTCCTCATATCGTAGAGCTGCAATTACGGAATCTTCTAATGGCTCCGTTTTCTTTGGTATTAGTCACGAAAGACCATCTGCATGCCCGATTTTGTTTGATGGAAGATACTCCAATTTAAAGTTATAGTTTAATTAAATCGTCCCCCATCTTAGCAATCTATTAGCAGTGTAAACATGTAGTCCTTTCTTTGATCCAAGTATTGTCAATAACGGCTTGTGGTTCGTCTGTAAGGTGAAAAATCTAACGTAAATATATTTGTGGAATCTCGTAACCGCAAAGATAATCCCCAGCGCTTCTTTTTCGATTTGCGAGTAATTTTGTTCGGCTGGTAGCGACGTTCTTGACGCATGCGCGATGGGTTTTAGTGTCCCATCCAGCATTTTATGAAGTATACATTCCCCAACACCAACACCATAGGCACTCGCGTCACTCGCGACTATTATTTCCAATTTTGGATCATAATGCGCTAAAAATATATCTGCTGTTAGAGTCTTAATGATTTTGTCGAAAGTTTTTTGACATTCATATGACCATTCCTAAACGTTTTCATTCTTCAACAGTTCGTTTAGGGGTGAGCGTAATTTGTGCATGTTAGGAATACATTTTTGATAATAATTTACTAAGCTGTAACTCGGCTAAATTTTTGGAGCCGGCATTTTTTTTTTATTGCCGTGGCTCTTTCTGCGTCTGGTCTTCTTCCTTCTTCGTCAATAATATGGCCCAGATATTTTATCTCCTTCATAAAGAAGTCACATTTACTTTCCTTTACCTTAAAACCGTAATTTTGTATCTGTCTGAAAACCTCTTGAACGTGTTGCGAGTGTTTTTCAATATTTTTGCTTTTTATCAGGATATCATCAAGGTATGCGATGGTGAAATCCAGTCCGCCTTGCATAGTGTCCATTATTTGCTGAAATATCGCCGGCGCGCCCTTCATCCCGAATGGTAATCTCTGGAACTTATATAACCTTTTATGTGTGTTTATGCACAACAACCTCGAGCTTTCCTCATCTACTGGTACTTGTAGGTATGCTTCGCTCAAGTCTATCTTTGAGAAAAATTTTCCTTCGTTCAACTTTGTGAAAACCTCCTCTGGACTAGGGAGAGGATAATAATAATCCTTAATCGCTGCATTCAATCCCGTCGAGAAATCAGCGCATACTCGTATCTCACCCGATTTCTTTTTCACGTAAACCATAGGCGCGGCCCATTGACTATATTCCACCTTTGTCCATATACCGGTTTTCACGAGTCTATCCAACTCTTCGTCTATTTTTTTAATGATGCGAAAGGTACATTTCTTTTCTTCTTGAAAATGGGTTGTACATTTTCTTTTAGTTCGACTTTGGCCGTCATTTTTTTACACCTCCCGAGGCCGACCGAAAATACGTTGGGGAAACTCTCCTTTAATTTCTCCTTCAATTTCTCTGCCTCGGTCGATAACCTTTCCACTTTTTGGCAGGACGTATTCATCGGTAAATCCCAGAGGTCAAATTTCTGCATCCAGTCAGTTCCAAATAAATTTTCCGTATTTTTTAGAAAATAGATCTTTAACTTCTTGGTCATCCCGTTGAATGTCACATTTGTGATAATTTCCCCCTCAAATTTGATTTTTCTTCCTGTTACCGACATGGCTATTTTTTCTGTTCTCAACATGGTCGGTTTGTTTAATTTCTTCCACGTCTGTAAGCTAATAATGGTTAAATCTGATCAAGAATCTAATTGTAATCTGATTTTTTTGTTTAACATTTCTACTTGTACGTATTTACGTATATTTATGCCGTCCGCTACGTCAGTTGTAGTGATTCTTACTCGGCTTTTGTTTTCTGTCTTTGTTCTACAGTGCTAACTTTTATGGCCCACTTTATTGCACGACAGACAAGTCTTATAGCGGTATGGACAATCTTTGTACCAATGAAAAGTCCCACAGCGATAGCATGGACTGGGTGGTGGTTTCTTCTGAGGCTTCATTTGACTTTTTGTAGTAAAATAATTAGTTTGGTTTGTTTTTGTGGAGGGACAAAAACGTGTTTGTCGTTGTACTTTTCGTATGTGAGCGACGGCAGACTCTTCGATATCTTTCGAGTCCTTTTGTACGCTTATACATCTCTGATAGTCATCAGTCAATTTTTGTAGCGTCACTTCTGGTTCACTCTCAAGTTTTGTTAGAATTCTCCGTCTGATCTTTGCATCTTTAGTCGAAACCAGGTCTTGGACGAATATCAAACATTTAAAATTGTCAGGGCTGAGTTCAGATAACTTAAAGTCATCGCAGTGTTTGTTTACTACGGAAGCGTATGTTATATAGTCTTCGCTATCCTTTTTTGTTAAATTTAAACATTTCCACCTTTTGTGGAATAGTTAAGTGTTCGGACTAAATAAATTATGTTAAAAGTTTCACGGCTTCCTTGAAAGTCAACTCATTCGTTTTCCTCGGTAGGATGTAGTTTACGAATTTAGTGTATTCGCTTGACCCTAGTTTCCTCAGTAGTAGACGTACTTTTTTCGCGTCTGCCTAATTCTCGCAAACAAACTCCTGTGAATCTTCATATCTTCTGAAGTAAGCCGCAAAGGTTTTGTCTTCGTCCGGTGCATAAGTGAAGTCTTTCATAGAGCTCCATATAGCATTTTGCGAGAATGCCGCTTCATTTCCGGAATTTTACCCTTTATTTGTTACTGCCCGTAGAAGTAATTCTTGTAGTTCGAGTTGCTTCTCTTCGTTTTTCTGTTGAATTTCTAATTCTTTTTCTTCGATTCTAGTCTGTCTTTCCTTATTTTTTTGTTGCTGCTCGAATTGCATTTTCATTAGTTCCAATAAGGTTGCCTTAAAGTCTTCCATGTTTACACCGTAACTTTGTGTAACGATTTTTCCTTTTTTCTCAGTGTAGAATTCAGGTCTTTGTCGCCTGTTGTTCTGGAACCTTAATACGAAAAAACTTCCTGCGTAGAATTCGATTATATTCTGGCTGACAGGTAAAATTCATATCTTCGTTAACACTGTTAAGGTTGATGTCCAAAAAAATTTTTCTTTTCGCATAGAACTTGTTTTTTTTCTCAATACCTCCGTCGCCTCTGTTATGGACGACCGATAGCAAAAATTTTGTTTTTTTTTAGATTCTCCGCGTAGAATTCGTTTCTTCAATATCCTCGTCGCCACTGTTATGGTCCAGGTTAGGACGAAGGAAGAACAACACGAACACAACAGTGGAAATAACGAAGATATATTAGACGGAATAATAATACTGTTAGTATGACTGTCAGTCTGGTTTGGAGTGAACTACTATTGGCTCGACTCGATTCGTCCCTCGCTCTTGAGAGGCGTAGTATACATAGTGTTAGGAATAGTTCATTCTTTAGTTATATGTAAGGACCCATAACACTCACAGAATGTTGAAAGGTCAGTAAAATTAACACATGCAGCGTCCCAATCAGTCTATGGAACTGAAGCAAGGAATAGGTACATCATTACAAAAGTTTTATGCCAAGAAATGAGGAATCCCTTTGCTTCAAAGGGCTCTTATGTACAGCAGTTTAATATGATGCAATAATAAAAATTGATAATACACTAACAACATTCATGTTTTGTCATGTATTTTATAGCTTTATGCCTTACAATTATTATCTAAAATAGAAACTTAAAAGGGCCTCTATTAATAACCAGTAGGTTTTTAGAAAAGTGTTTAAATCACAATGGTAGTTTATATTAAAATCATCAACCCTTTATTTGTTCCTAGCAAAGTACATACTTATTTGCTTTTGTTTCATTGATGACAGAAAAAAATAACTGTTTAACAATATCTTGCAATGTGATTACTGACGTATCTCAATTAATGAGGTAAAATGCAGATTATCTGAGCTGGTGGGGTGGGATTGGGGTTTATAATTTCAATTTAATTGCTACTTTTTGATATATTGTATTTATTTCATTTGAATAATATAAATTGACAAACTTTTCTGGATTTAAATTATAAATATTTTAAGTAATTTCATATCTAAATGTATGAAAAACAAGGAAATTCTAGTGCTTTATATTAGACGATCTTTTAAACTAAATGCTCAAAAATTGGTGCAAGTTACAAATCTACTTTTTGGTATCAGTACTTATACCAATACTCAACTCTCCTCGGGGAATACTTTTGGATATTCAAAAAAATGTTGAAAATCAAATTACCCTAATGTTGATGTTACCTGGGACACTGTTAGTAAAATTGTCCATCTCTTTTCTCGCGAGGCCCAGAGCTTCGATATTACTATTGGTACAGACTTCATTCTCTACATCCTGTTACTCTCGATCACTAGGTAATTTGTATTTGAACAATTTCTCGATAATTTTCATGGAGATGTTTGTCTCAGACAGTACTGCTCTGTCAATAAGCATACACTTCCCGAATTTCCTGTCATCTATGATATTATCAGGTATGTTGGATTTTATTTCCCTGTGAGTCTGAATTGGCATATTTCAGAGGATAGTTACATCGTTATTTTGGGTAGCCGTGTCTGGTTGGTGGTCATACCATCTCTCAGTGATTTCGATTTTGTGTTTCTTGCATATCTTCCAGGTCACGTATGTCGCTACCTTGTTATGTCTGTTGGTATATTCATTTTTTGCTTCTTCCTTATTATTATTATTATTATTATTATTATTATTATTATTATTATTATTATTATTATCGTATTTCTTACCTAACAAATCTGCGGCAGGTAGTGATATCTTGCTATGGCTACATTTCATGATTTGTTTTTCTAACTTCTATAACATCACTATAGTTACATGGACAAAGTATGGACTGTACTTATCAAGGCATTTTAATATTTCTCTTAAGCTGGGATTTCCAGGGATTTTTTTAAAAATGTGTTGTTATTTTCCTTTTTTTATCAGTCCAAGCGCAGCATGTATTTTATATACGAAGAAATAATCACGCGTGGAATCAATCAGGAATATTAATGCGATTATTGGCGCTATCACATCGCTAGTAGAATATAATGTATGCATTAAAATACTGTTAATCCATAGTATGATGTGATCCTCATTCATAAAATTCATATTCGGACTAGTATATATATATACATATATATATATGCTAGTGGTAATCTTATAAATATAAGAAATTATACTCGTCCGAAAAAACTTAGGTGCCTTGATTTGTGAATAAACAAACCAATACCAAATGGAAAAAAATGTACAAAAAAAAGAAAGAACAGAGAACATGTACGTCAGCCGAAAATAATCGTCTAGCATCCAAGTTGAGAGTCCAAATAAAAAAACCCCGATACGAGTAAGTAAAATAACTAACTAATGTACTCGATACGCTAAGTAGAGCAAACCTAAATTTAACCTAAAGAGCCAGACAAAACTACCACAGTTTCACCTACACGGATCGTCAGGGAATATTGGCTCTATATATATATATATATATATATATATATATATATATATATATATATATATATATATATATATATATATATAAGAAGCATTTATTGGAACACGGAGTAAACGAGTGTAATTTCACTCCACGGATATAGCATGGAGTGGTCGAGCTGTAAAGTGTTGAAATAGTAAATGTATGAAGAAAAAGAAACTGAGAAATGGTTAGAGAAAACGAAACAGAGAAATAGTGAGATAAAAAGAAACAGAGAACAGGAAAGAGAAAAAGAAACTGAACGGGAAAGAGAAAAAGAAACAGAGAAATAGAGAGAGAAAAAGAGACAGAGAAGAAGAAAGAGAAAAAGAAACAAATACTATGGCAGATAGTATTATCGTTCGCAATTTGTACATTTTTTTCTGTTTCGATTTCCAGATCTTTATTCTTCGAAAGCTTTTCAGATTCCTTGGTTGCTATGTTACAGTCCGATGGGAAAGACATTAGGCAAGTTTTTTCTTTTCAGTTTCTGATGTTTTTCACAGAAACAGCATTGTGGATCAACACTATTATGCATGATATTCGCCTGAAAGTTTCTAGTGAAAAGACACTGATGTTCCGCTACAAGAATAAAACCTTACGTTTCAGCCTTTAATCCAGATGCTTGTAAACATCGATGAGTGTTAACTTTATCAACATCTGCTTTATAAGCTCGTTCTGGATATTGGCCATGTAGAAGTTTTTCTCGCCAGCGTTTTTTCATCTGTTCATCCTTGGTCTTATTTTTTATATTATTTTCGGCAACTGTTGATTCTTGGGTTCTGTTTTGTCTTTATACAGAATCTTCTAAATGTAAATCAACTTTCTTTCATGATTGAATATATTTACTTTCTGTTTTCGTATTGTTTGACTCATTGTATCATCCAGTGATTTATCGTTTCTATGTACGTTAGTAAGTCAATAGTTGTTTTTTAAGACGATCCTCGCTGAATAAGACTTCTTCCAATTTTATTTCCTGGGCATGTATAAAGGGTCTGCATCAGCCTTTGTAAGATGCTTGTTCTGCTTAGAAAGAAGCTTTCTTGTCTTAGAATCCAATCGTATGATATTGCTTAGAGTCTCATTCAAGATGTTGTAACTATATTGAACCACTTGGATGGCAAGGCTATCTAATGGCCATAATTCTGTTCTGAGAATTCAATGTAGTTCTTAATAACACTCGCACCCTACTATAGTCCTCTTTTCGTACTATTTCTTTGATTTTTTATGGTGAATTCCTTCACCATCATTTACACCGAATTAATTATACGCTTGTTCTTGTTCTAAATATTTGATTAGTACCCCATGGTCAAAACTAATAGAGGAATTTTGTTGTAGTGATCCTTATGAAATTATAGTTTTACCACATTTATTCAAACCGTATTCCATTTCAGTATCATAAACCCAAAACGTTTTACTGTTTTCAGAATAGCTTCCAGCTTACTGTCACCCTAGCATACAACTTTAAATCATCCATGTAAGATAAATGTCTTTTTTTACATATCTTATAGCCATATACCGTCCTGTTAATTTCACTGGTTAATGCTAGTAGGGATATACAAAATAGTAAAGGAGACAAAAAGGCACCTTGAAATATTCCTCTGTTGATGTTTATCTCACAAGACTTATAGATTCCATTTATATGATTGGGTTGAAGTGTTGTTTTCCATATCGACATAATTTAATGAAATTGATGACGGCGATTGATATTTTCTATATATATTTAAAGACTTTAATATCTAGGAATGTGGTATTATTATTATTACTATTATTATTATTATTATTATTTGTGGTATCATTTTAAAAAAATATTTTAGGACTATGTCTGGTCTATTAGCATCAATTTCCCTGTCTATGAAGATTGAGAAATTCCACAATATTGTCACTCAATCACTATTTCTTACATCATTCGGTTGGTGTTTGCTCCATGTATTCGAGAAATTCAATAACATAGTTCGAACAGACATGCCAATGGATATATCTTCTTAGCTTGTCGTGTGTAACAATGTATTCTTTCTAAGTGAGGAATGGATATTCTGATACTGTGTGTTCAACAGATTCATCAAATTTATAGCATAAGCGACAGGCAGCACTTGAGCCATCTTTATTAATTTTAGTATTGCATGTATTAGTTGGAAGAAATTGTGCTGCCATAGTACGGTCTTCTGTGTCTCCCTTAAGACCACAACTTCTAAGCCATTGACGGGTTTGACGAATATCAGTGGCTGGTTCATCCAAATGCTTTGGGTACTTTCCAAACAAGGGTTTAGATCATCGTTTTTGTTACTTCTGTTTTCTTTGATGCAACATTGGAATGTGCAGGAAAGTTGTTGTCTTGAATATCTGTTACATCTAAGGAGTTTCTTATTTGTTAACTATTATTAATATTAATATTAATATTATTAATATTATTATTATTAATATTATTAATATTAATATTATGAATATTATTATTATTAATATTATTAATATTATTAATATTAATATTATTAATAATATTATTAATATTATTAATAATAATAAAATAATATTATTAATATTAATATTATTAATATTAATAATGTTAATATTATTAATATTAATATTATTAATATTATTAATATTATTAATGTTGTAGTAGTAGTAGTAGCATTTCCTTTGATTTCTGGCGTATAATCATTTATCACCTGGTCCCATCCAGACACCTAAGGTCTGAAATGGCTCCATGATACTTTCCACTGAGAATTTACTGAGGAAAAGATCACACACATTCTAAAAGATAAAGCCCTTCCTAAGGTGCGGGCTATACTTGTGAGTACATGTCCTTCGCATTTCTTTAAGGCGCAGGCTATCAGGAATCCATTCGATGAGTACATTGGAAACTTTTCCAATCATTCTGAGTGCTCCAACTACAACTAGAACTTTTCATGTGCCACATTTTTTGATTTCGATTTTAAGGACCTTATATTTTAATATTTTTTGAAAACCTGCAAAGATACATTACAGTCTGCAGGGACTGTCATCTCAATAAGAAGGCGCAGCTTGTTTTTGCGTTTTCTGATCACGATATGTGGGCGATTATCTTTGATTGTTTTCTGCCTGTGAACGGGTGGTGTTCATACCAATTTTTGCAGTATCCTTTCCGTAAAAGTAGCAGATTTTCCAATGCAGATATTGACCCACTCTGTCATGTTGGGTTTTATATCCAGTGGGCGCCAGTACCGCGCAATCCGATACAAGATGGTCATTTGTTTGTGGATAAGTATCGCAGAATCCGTATTTTTGGTTAACTTAATTTTTTAGTATATGTGGTTTGTAATTTCTAGTTAACAAGCATTGGTCCTGTGCAGCAAGAATAACAAATTCCGTTTCAGCTTTTACCCCTCCACTGCGTAGCCACTGATGTGTGTGCAGTTTGTCTGTATCAGCTTGTTTGGTACGGGCAGAATATTGACCATGAAGAAGTTTATCTTGCCACCGTTTCTGTATTTGGTCCATTACATTTGCTTTTGCTTTCTTTTTTATTATTATTATTATTATTATTATTATTATTATTATTATTATTATTATTATTATTATTATTATTATTATTATTATTTCTTTTGTTTCATGGTATGTATTTTCCAGGTCCTGTCCAGAGATCTAAGGTCAGAAATGGCATCATGACATTTTCCACTGAAAAATTAAATTACACACACACACACACATATTTTACATAGATAAACCCCTTCGTAAGTTGTGGGCTGTCCTAGTGAGAACAATATTTTGTATTTTTATTATTATTATTATTATTAGTAGTAGTAGTAGTAGTAGTAGTAGTAGTAGAAGTATCATTATTATTATTATCATTATTATTATTATTATTATTATTATTATTATTATTATTATTATTATTATTATTATTATTCCAGGATATTTTAACTGATAATGTAACACGAGTGTTGAAGTAAGTAGCAACAAAAATTAAATGAAGGATAAAAAACTATTCCAAAATTTTTTAAAGTCAAAACAATATATTCTTAATGTATTCCCTGATTAACATTAAAGATGTTCTGGGATTTAAGGATACAAGATTATGGCAAACTCGTTAAGGCGTTATAGCTCGTCTATCCAAGTTTATAGCTTTTTTCCGGCAATTTCCCAGGATCATATTATTTATTTAAATATTATTTATCAATTATAGATATTTGCAACCATGTGAAGAGGTTTAACATCTTCTATGAGAAAAGAGTACATACACTCCGTCTGTACAGACGTTATTAATCTATAAGTAGTGGGCACTCATCTGAATGACCTGTAAAAATTTCGATGATCTATTTCACTAGTTTTTGGTAAAAGATATGTAATAACATCGGTTATCTATTCTCGGATCGCATTAATATTTTTCATTCGTTTTTGATAAAGCGAGGTTTTTATAGATTGATGTTATGCGATAAAGCCATACCTTGTGATTTCCAGGTGATTTCCATTTCGAGGGTTTTGCTAGGGCTTACATTATTTTTGGTTATATTTTTTCCATTCTTACGCGGGTTTATCGTTCATTCTTTCTTGTTTAATTATTTATTTTTATCCAATCTCCATTGGGATTATATTCCATCGGGCTGTTCCAAATATTCTCCCAAATATCTGAACTACTTAAATAGATGGTGGATTTTTGACTTCTATAAATTCTTTTCCAGTTTCTCTGTAGAACTTTTTGAGGTTTATTTGAAATATTTTATTTTGTCAATAGAGCCGACATGTTTCATATTGTCTTGTTTATTTGTCTTTAATTGCAGTTCTCTAATATTTTCTTTGATTGGTGGAATGTCATTTGAATTTCTTGCAAGATCATCCAGTATCTATATTTCACATCTGATTTCCTCTAGGCCACGCTTTAATTTTGCCTTCCAATTATTATTTATTATGTGTTGTTTGATCTTATCTTTATTTTAACATTAATTTTTCCAGTCTAAAGCTGCTGCATATTTTACATTATTTACTTAAGTAATGTTTCCCAATAGTCTGCCCATTAACGATGTTTGCAATGCAACATCATATATTTGCACAGAATTATTTTACTGGCCATCGTCATGTGTATTTTAGGAAGCTGGTCTCTTTCTAACATTTAAGCGTGTTTGTTACCGTGACGATTATTTGAATAATGTGGTTTTTGGCTTCAGTGATTTCAATTCTGTTGCTTTCAAGGGACTCTGCTCTAATTTCGTTTCATTCATCTTCAGTAACAGTGACTGAATCAGTGGAATTGTTTATGTCAGTGCAAGCTAATTCAGTTTCAACTGTAGAGATATGATTATCAGTTTCATCAATTTTAGGTTCAATCATATCCTTTGGTATATTAGGTATTTCCTCTTTTGTCATATTTTGGCTTCAACTATGGCCTTTTGTACTTCGTATTACATTTAGTTTTATTTGATCTATTTATACTTTTGAGAGTTTTATCTATTTATGATATCCCTGTTGACATTGATAAGCATATCCTGGTTAAAATGTGGTCTTATTTCAGTTCCTAACGTATCACTCTATATATGTTATGTCTGATGCGTTATGTTCTTTTGATTAATTTTCAAGTGCAGTGTAAAACGATGCTTACAAGTGATCGAGCTTTTTTTTATTTCGTTCCCAGTGGTAGATTGTGCTAGTTCCACGTGTCATGCCTCTTTCGGATGTCTCAGTTACTTCCCTTTAATTAAAATCTCCAAGTTTCGGTGTACCACTGCTATGGCCTGGTATTGAACTAACAATTCTTTGGTTCGAATCACTTGACCTAAGCACCGTCATTATACACTCGGCCATGTGTCCTTGAGGACAGATTTCTTGATCACAGATTGGTTTCTGTCTTAGAGAAAGCGGACTGACGTTGGTGAGAACCGTTCCTGTATGATTTTTTTTTAATGACTTTTTTTTGGGGGGGTAAACATTGAGATTTATGCATTTTACTCTTAATTACCATTTTCGTTCAAGATTTTACCTCTAGGTCAACTGTTGGCCCAAACTAAACAGCTCGTCCTGTAGATGGGACACGTCTATTTCCCGTCGGACGCTAACCCAATATTTCTAGTTCAAGAGTATTTGTTGTTGTTGTTATTCTTCTTCTTCTTCTTCTTCTTCTTCTTCTTCTTCTTCTTCTTATTATTATTATTATTATTATTATTATTATTATTATTATTATTATTTTATTATTATTATTATTATTATTATTATTATTATTATTATTATATTCCTGATTTACAGTTTGATTCAATCTTGTAACAAGTTTTTCATTTTTTTGAAAACTAAAGTAAACGAAAGCTTTCTGAGAAATTTAATGACTATAACACATAGTTCTTCTTGAGTTTATGAGTTGTGATAATGATTGCCTTAATGTATTTATCAGTATTTTCATTCTGTTCAAGTATTCTAATTATTATTGGAATATTACCGTGTTTAAATTACTCGTTTTTGCAATATCCAGGTTGTCATATTTTGAATATTTGTCAAATTCATTTGCTAACAGATAGAAGGTCCATATCTACAAGATGACACATGTGCCTTTTGAAATCTTTTGTTATTAAGTCTAGACAATTGGCTTTTATAGCGTGATCGGAATGTAAGTTCAATTCCTAGAGCACTGTAAAATTTATACAACCTAGCCAGGGTCGTTTTGTATAGACCATTTTTCTGCATCATCCAGTGTAATTAGTTTCACTGATCTATCAGTTCAAAAAATGACGAAAGAGGCCTTAGATAATCTGATACAGGAATGACTGAAATCAAGAGAGACAGAGGAAAACAACACATTAATTGTTTTTCTCTGTTGTATACTCATTTTCTCGTGGCCCAACCAGAGATCTATGGTACGAACTGGTTTCATGATATTTTCCAATGAGAATTTTCGTAAAAACAAAGAAAATATAAACAAAACCTAAGATCACATACATTTTACGTTGGTAAATAACGTAATGAGAGACCTGTACTTGTGAATACAATTTTTTGTATTTTTTAAGGCATGGGTTACGAGAAATCCCTTGAATAAGAACTTTCCCAGTCAATCCGAGGGATCCAACCTCACTTGAAATTATTGATATCCTTGTTCACCATGTTCACCATAGTCTATGAATAGAGAATACAGCGCAGTACGTTATCTGTTCAATGAAACAACGTTAAAGATTAAAAGTCACGGGTCAGACATTCTACTGAATCTGACTATATCGCCAATACCACCAGCAGCTGTTCCGTAATTATTCAGTCTGGCAGTAATATTTAGCCACCCCCGACGAAGATTACATGTGGCACAAGGCAGGTTTACCGTGGGTTTTCCGAGCACGTAGGCTCAACCAAAAATAATCCCTATTGGAACCCGTAAAAACGGGTTCAGGGTCAGTCTACCACCCCGAATGAGTCTCTTCCCCTCGGCGGAGACTCGTCCCGGTTCCTCTCTGCCCGAAGGCAGAGAGTTCGATTGTTCATCCATCAAAGGCTGTCCGTGCATATTCGGGAAAAAACATGGCCGCCTTTATACACGTCTCATTGAATATTCTGAGCCTATTTTGGCTGGCTCACTAGTACGCCAGGCTACCCCAAACCTCCAACAATCCTCATGTGCCACATCTTTTAGATTTCCATTTCGGGATCCTTGTATTTTGATATTTGAAGATCTTTAAAGATACATTACAATCTGCAGGGAGTGTCATGTCAATAAGAAAGCACAATATGTTCTTGTGGTCTTTGTCTGGACGATTAGTTTGATTGTACTGTCTGTCTGTATTGTAAATTCCTATAAAATTGTTACATGGCCTATCTCTGTAATCGGGTCTGGATGATCTTTCATACTAATTTCTTACAGGTTTCTTCTCGTAAACGCATCCTATTTTCCAGTTTAGAGAGTGGGGGCCACTCTCTAAACTGGAAAATAGGATGCCGAGTTTTATATTCAGTTTCTGCTAATACTCTGCAACCTGATAGAAGCTGGTCAACTGTTTCTGGATATTTATCACATAGTCTTCATTTGGGTTCAACACAGTTTTTCGGTATGTGTGCTTGGCAATTTCTAGTTAGCAAGCATTGGTCTTCTGAAGCAAGAATAAAACCTTCGCTTTTAGCTTTTAAACCTGCGCTACGTAACCACTATTATTTCCCCAACTGTGAACAAAAAACATGGAGAGTTGAGTTACTAAAGGGAAATAACTGAAACTGAGATATCCAGAAGAGGCATGGCACGTGGAACTAAGACAATCTACTCGGTAGACGAAATAAATGTATATCACCTGAAGAAGGCCGGAGTGTACAACGGCAGAAACGTCGTGACTACGACAATAAAGATGAGGAAAAGATTCCAAAGAATGTAAATATTTTAAAATACTTTAGGTGGAAACATTGTCGCAAATTTCTTGTCTCTCTAACTTTGGTTAATTGATTTGTTTTTACGGCTTATCAACCTTTTGAAGGTTATTTAAAGCCAGTAAATATTTTTAGATTGTAAGAATTGTTTGGACATAATAATGATTTTCTCATACAATTTCTACTATTTAACCCATAGCTGGAGGGAGTAGTGTCTTCATACCTTTCTCAAGCGTATTTTCAGGGGAGTGCATATAACGATTCCGACTGGAATTGAAACTCTGCTTTCCATTTCCGAGCCTGTTATCCATTATACTACTCGTACATCCAAGCTTACAGCACCTGGTATTCCCGGGCAGTCACCCATCTATGTACTGACCAGACTTGACGTTGCTTAATTTCAGTGATCGGACAATTCCAAAAATGTATAGCTGGTATTTTTATACAATAATGTATTGCTTACAAATGTTATTCTTTTACTATAAAATGTATTTCTCGTAATTTTTCCAATTCGTTCTTTATATTTATGTTTTGATAAGAGTTTTGAGGCTTCTCTCTTTCGCCATAGCTTGCAACCTAACAGATGATGCCAACCCGTTTCAAGATAGATCTGTGAACAGCAGAAATTAAGAGATGGTTCCATGCTAATCAAAAGCTCCCGATGACTTGAAACGGCTAGACAATACGTTTCAGAACGCCGTCCCTACTTTACTTTAGGGAATTCTAAAAACCCTTATAATGTTAGATTATCTAAACTCTCCCTTTATCTTATTAGTGTGTGTACGTATGCGTTGTAGGGGTCTGGGCGGGAGCATAAGATTGTATCGCCTAAGGGGTGTGAGTGTCACCAAGAAATGTACACTCTTCCGGTATATCTTTGAAAATACGCACCCTTTTATCACTGAAATCCCTTTTTAAATCTTCCCTCAGTTAAATTTTAGTGCCCTCTCCGCCTAAAGTCCGCCCCGTCTCTCTCGTCTATTACCCCTCTATATAGATCACGGGTCCCCCCAAACTCTCGCACATACTCTCACCAATTTGTCCCGGAGTCGTTTTTCCGTTTTCATTTTGAATCTGTAGGTCTGATGAATTGGGTAGTTTTTGCGATTCCAATGAAATAAATTATGACCATGGAATATTAGTGTTTAAGTCTTTTTATTATATCCTTACTCTGTCCTGGACATTGAGTTCTACCTGGATCATATCATCTTGGAATTATTTTTATACACATATGTGTATGTGCATATATAATTGCATATGTATGTGTATCTTCACCACTAATATTGTCTCTCTCTCTCTCTCTCTCTCTCTCTCTCTCTCTCTCTCTCTATATATATATATATATATATATATATATATATATATATATATATATATATATATATATATATATATATATATATATATATATATATATATGGGGGCACCTCGGGGCAGTGTAATGTTTAGAAAGTTTGTCTCGCTAGAACATTTACTACTGAGTTGTGAGTTCGATCCTCTCTGGTGCCCCCTACTTTCGGCCTTGTGCCTTATCTGAACTACGCTTGGAAAATCACTATATATGTGTCAGTGTTCACTGTATAATCTATGTATGTCTGCATTGAGAAACGTTGGATAATGAAAGAGATTATGTTTTAAAATAAATTCCGGCAGAAAGACATTCTTTTTATGCCCAGCAATGTCTAAAGAATTGAGTTCTCTTGGTTGTCTACCAGTTTGGGTGAACTTAATCTAAAAATAATTGAAGCTCGCAACTCCACACCAAAAGATATTTCTTACGACAGAAATCCCAAGAGCAACATGATGAAGACATATAACATGCATGCATAAATGCATACATCAATTTTGATCAATATTTTTGTTTTTCGTGCCAAAGACTACGGCTATTAAAGCCAGTATGTTAGTCATATTTTGCAGGGCCTTGCCTGTTTTGTAAAGCTTGTTCAACCGGCTCGTTGGTTTTCAATTGACGGGTGAGGCCGGACGGGTTTCTACAGGTTTTCTGACAGACCCTGTATGTTAAATTATTTCCAGCATAGTATCTATCGTAATTTGTGAAAGTATAACGATTTTTGTGGCTATCGAGTTCTGCATTGGAGAGATATACTCTGCCACATTCATCGCATGTCAATTGGCGGATTGTGGGATCCAGAATTTCCTCTTTTCCTTACTGTACGCTTGACATTTGCCCAACTCATATGTTCTTCGAAGACTCTAGTGCCCTTATTAATTGTACGCCTTCCGTTATATCGACCACAAGCAGAAGTTTTCCAGACAGGATTTTCTATATGGGAAGCTGTAAAACTCTCTTTTACACAGTCCTTATTGGTTTATACTGGGTTTGAATGCCATTGAACCTTTGTTTGGTCAATCTGCTGCCATGAAGTCAAATGACATATTCTTCCCTGTGAAAACTGTGGATGTGAATGTGCACTTCGATGCTGATGACAAAGACGACAAAGTGTGTCGATGCGAAGAATTCATCTATAAATGAATTGGTGGAACCTCTTAAGGGTTAAATATCTGCGGTAAACAATCTACGTGTGACAGGATTACACCAGGCATGTCAGCACACAAGCAATGTAGACAGCAATCTTTGACCACTTTTTACGTCCTCTTTGATACAAGTGATGAACATTTAGAGCAGCAAATCATTAGCCACCTTCTTTACACGAGCAGATATATCATCATCAAGCGGGTTTATATTGCTCCCAGGGTATGTGAATCTACGACCATCAGTTTGCCATCATCCACAAATATTTATGAATGTCTTGTTTATACTGATGGTAAAGCAGAAAGCTTTGCAGGAACGGGGAAGTTTATCTATCAGAACTTGCGATTCCGGTTCTGTTTTGGGGCCCAAATAACAGTCATCGGCATACAAGAAGACTTTGGTAAGATCTTGAAATGTCAGAGATTTAGAAAAGAAGCGATGAATAGTTTACCAGCTGTACAATATCGAAAATATGCCACAGTCGGTGTCATGGAGAAGAATAACTGAAAAGAAAGCAGAATAATGGCACCTCTTTCCTTGACACCAATTCGTACCTTGATGTTTTCTAAAAGTAAACAACCAACATCATCAGATATCGCCATGTCAGAATAACATGATCGGAGGTATTTACAAAATGACGATGAGAGATTAAGCCTCTCAAGATCTTCCACATATATTCTGTTTCCTGTGTCGCAGGCCTTGATCTACGAAAACCTGAAATAGTCGCTGTTGTTGTTCATACTTCTTATAATACGATGTATGTAGCGTTGGCTGTCGTAGTGAACGGGCTTTGGTCTTCACTCCAAGGAAACTACGTCATTATTAAAAAAAAAGAAATGTGCTGATTATTGTTTATTTACAGACGACTGTATTGATCACTGACGAGTAAGCAATTATACGGGGAGTAAAAGCATGCAAAAAAACTAACCATCAACTGCAAAAGACAGAAAATATATCCATAAGCAATAGAAAAATTTCGAGTTAAAAATATGAACATCAAGTACGTACAGAAGTTTACATATCTGGGAAGCGTTTTAACAGAGGATGGATAATGTGACACCAAGATCCAAACACGGATTAGATTGGCGAAAGAAGCCTTCCAAAAGTTAACCAAAGTCTCTAGGTAACAGAAGAAAAACCTTGTTAGAAACAATGAAAAGGGTAGCGAATTGCGACCTGATAACTATTCTCTTATATGGCACTGAAGGTCTTGCAATCTCCACACAGATAAAGAGAGAATTGGGAGTAATAGAGGGATGCTAAGAATTCCATGTACGGAACGCGAAAGCCACGAGAGGATGTCTTATAGAAAACGGCAACACAACACTTAAATTCAGAATCGGGAAAAGGCAGCTAAAATTTCTTGGACATATAAAATGCTCTTGGGGACTTAACTCTCACAAGGCATAGAGAGAGTAAGAGTGTGAATGCATGGCGGAATGGTGGGAAGGCTTAAGCCTTAGCAAAAGGAGAAAACTGATTATAGCCTCAATGGACAGAAGCTTTCTAGAACTAATATCTCCCATATTCTAACTCAGCACAAAATATAAAAGAAGATTTTCTAATTAGCAAGTATTTCTTACACTCATAATTAATACCCCTACATACCGGGTGCAACAGTAAAATTGTCCAAATCGTCGAATAGGAAAGGATAATTGTCTCCCACCCAACCTCCAAAATTTTTAATATCAGGAAAACCACTAAACTAAGATTCTTTTTCCAGGTTTTAATTAAGACGTTTCGGCATCTTGGCACCATTTGTTGTAAGTATCACAGAAAAACCCTTTGGGTTATTCAGCTAGTAAGAGAATAGGTTAAAATCGTTTTGTGTCAGCCCAACCCTTTCTTCCCAACTGAGGCAAAAGAAGCCTTCAGTAATGGTAACAACATTCATACACTGGCTTCCATCGTCAAGGTCCATTCAAGAACCATCAAGAGAACGGTGAATAAAAACAGGAGCAGTAGAGAGTAAAACTGGACCAGGAAGTCACAACAGTAAGAATGATCATCATTTCAACTTAGAGTTAAATACATTCTTATTGTACAAAGTAAAGTCCAATAGTTCCATAAAAACTTTGGAGAATTCCAATAAGATATCTTTAGTCATTTCTAAGATACAACCATTCAAATCTTAATCTAACAACTGGACTATTTTCTGTTACCGCTTGTATGCACGTAGAGTGCAGAGAAACCCTCAAAGTTATTTATCCCTTTTGATAATCATTTAACTATACCTTCATATTTACATTTACGATAACAATTGAGGAACTACCTCTCAAATCTGTTTACCCTTCGGGCTTACTAAATTGGAATCAATCAAGCAGAGTTAAATTACTTTCGGTTCTTGATAGGAATCCCACATTTCTTTGGAGATGTTTGGCTTTCTTCTTTAATGGGGAAGTGCCAGGGAAAATCGCAGAACATTATGGTGTCTATTTGTACGAAATGACCCAAAGCAGCGACATTTGCCCGTTCGGTCGAAAATATTGACTTCCAAGTCCTCTGTGCTCAATAAATTATCGAGATATTCGTTGGCTTTAGATGAATATTAGAAGCGTCGTATATGAGAAAAGAAAAACTTCAGCCTCTTTAATCAGACGAACTAAACAGCGAATACGAATTAATCAAGTTAAATACACTAACGCGAATGTTTTAATTTGAATTTTACTTCCTCGAGATGCATTTTCAAGTCGTTCAATTACTTTCTTAGTAAAATTATGTTTTCTTTAAATTTTAGATTCGATTGATATGACAGGTAACAAAAATAAAAATAAAATCATTACCTTAAAGACAGAATTAAACCGAATAATGAACTCGTAGAACATAAATGATCGAAAGACAAGGGTGTGTCTTCTCGCCAGATTTATTCGACTTTTATAGTGAGACGATCCTGAGAGGATTGGATGTCCTACCATGATTCATTAATGGCAATCACACTCTGCATAAAATCTGAAGATTATTTTTATCATTTGCAACCCAACCAAAGCAGTAAAGCCACTAAGACACAGGGAGGCTAGTGGGTGTGGAGGAAGTAAAAAACAAAAATCTTTACTAAAGACCAAGAACAAAAGCAGAAGAATAAAGAGGATAGTAGAGAGTGATCGACATTGTATTTAAATTTTGTAAAGTTGGCTGGGACGCATTGGACCAGAAGAGAATTCCCCGATCGAGAAGAGAACCATTATTGGTAGGCGACTCAGAAAAGAAACTACAGGAACTTCTACAGACGGTTGTAAAGGAAAGCAAGAAGAAAGGACGAACGGTCAATTGTAAGAAGACTGAATTTATGATTGCCGACAGGAAGAGCAATGCATGATCCTAACTAAGAATTGGAGATACGAAAATCAAACAAGCACGAAAATCTAACTATCTGGGAAGTGTTTTAACAGATGAGGAAAATATGATACCGAAATCCGGAGATGCATTGAAATAGTGAAATATGCCTTCCAAAAGCAAATCAAAGTATTAAGAAGGAGGAAAATTATGATACCATAAAGGAAGGGATGCTAAATTGATACGTAACATCAATCCCTTATGGCAGTGGATGTTGGACAATGTCCTCGCAGATGAAGAGATTTGAAACAACAGAAATGTGGTTCTACAGAAAGATGAGAAGATCATGGACTGAAGATTTTAGGGAAAATGGAGAACTATTATACTTACAATCGGAATGAGAAAGTTGAGGATTCTAGGACAGATAATAAAGAGGATTCGTTCTATCTGAAAATAATCACAAGACTGCAGGGAGAACGGTCGAAAGCAGCGTTTAACCGACCTAATGTAATTTGATAGCAGAATGGAAATTGGGAGAGTTAACGAAAATGCTTTCACTTACACGAAGAAATATGAAAAGCAATCGGCTTTCGTCCATTGTTCAATTAGTGTTTGTGTTATCCCCATCAGTATCGTTTCGAATTTTTAATAGAACCTATTTTGCTACAAATAATAACGCCATCAAAATACCGAGAAAAGTACTTGAAGAAGAATATCTGATATTTGTGTTGACACCTGCTGCGGTCCCTTGTAAAATGCAGTCTTAATAGATGACAAACATTATCACTTACTCCTAAAAAATCAGCATCACGAATCTGCTTCTTACGTAAATATACTGAACATACATTTTAATAAAATGACACAAAAAATAATTTACTATCCAAAAATATTCAGAAATATGTCTGTTTATGTTGAAAACTATTCCAGTATAACAAAGTTATTTTCGTATTTATCAAACTTGTACAACAAAGCTTATTTTATATACACATTTATATATTTCCAAGCAATGTATTTCCCAAAGAACAACTTTTTCAATCCTGCGTCTACTAAAATGTTGTTGTTTTTTCCAAAACAAAAATTTAAGACGCCCTCTGTTGTTTTGTTCCGACAGTTCAGACTTCAACAGCTAGAACACGCTATGTCACTTCCACAGAATCGAATCACTCTCATTTCCTCCGTATTCCACTGTGGAAAACATTCCCTCTTAGGTGCTTTTTTAAATATTTCGATCCTTATCTTCCCTCCTATATCCTTATCTTCCAACACAAATCCCATTCCTCATTACATTTTAATAATCTTTTCATCACATTCAAGACGAAAAAGTGACTAAAACGCATGGAAATTATAAAGGAAGGAACAAAATGAAACAGTTAAACGACAGAAGATAATTATTGATACACTATTTACATTATTCGGACTATTGTCCTCATCTTTGTCGCCATATTTATTACAACGTTTCGGCCGTTGTACTCTCCGGCATTCTTCAGATGTTTGGAATGTGGAACTGAACCCTTTATTTCGCTCACTGGGGTAGACTGTTCTTGTTCCACGTGCCATGTTTAATGGATGTCAGTTATCAGTTATCTCCTGTTAATACCCCTCTCCAAGTTTTCTACTGCCTTAACCGGACACATGGTACAGTGGATACAGGCGTTGGTTAGATCCAGTGACATAACCCAATGAGTTTGAGGTCAATACCCGGTTAAGGCAGTGGAGAACTTGGGGGGGGGGAATTAACATGAGATAACTGATAACTGTATTCCATTAAACATGGCACGTGGAACTAGAACAGTCTACCCAAGTGAGCGAAATAAAGGTTTCAGTTCAACATTTCAACCACCTGAAGAAGTCCGGAGCGTACAACGGCCGAAACGTTGTAATAAATATGGCGACAAAGATGACGACAATAGACCGAATAATGTAAATAATGTGCATAATACCTCATCTCAGAAATATAGACAGATAACTATTGATATTGCATTTAAATCTTTGAAATTCAAACTTGGCTGTAAAGCAAGCCAGAAGTGAGTTCCACAAGCGAAAAGTGCAAGACTGTAACTCTCTTATTTGAGGGGATCTCCGGCATTGTAATGGATGACATTTATTTAACAAAAATAAATAACAGTCTACAACTAAATTAATTATAATATTTATTATCAGTACGGTTCAGCACTTACACTTGTTTCAAATGTCATAACAGTCGAAACAATTATTGCTACTCGAGTAATTTTCAGGCAATATATCAAACTGGGACTTGAAGTCGCTGAATCACATCGTAAAATTCAGCAAATGGTAGCAAATTAAACGAGATTTGACGGTCCTGCCAAAAACCAGTTTAAACATTTTAAGCGTGATGTCATGTTCCTGGCAATAAAAAAAAACAAAAGTGGACAACCGACAATGGTTGATTATTCTTCATTAAATCTCAAATTAGTGGAGAAGCTAACTACCAACACTTGAAAATTTTCAGAAGCGTTCGGAATCTCAAAATAATCTATATTTAGAACAACGTATCAACTTTAAAAATATGCAGTAGCCTCACACTAGATCACCGTTTATTAACAAACATATAAAGTATATTTGATACAATTTAAAGCAAAGAGTTATTTCCAAGTTTGTTTTTTCGGATCTAAGGTGTTATTTTATAGGTATTTAACCCATTAACTTCCAAATTTTTTAATGCGAATTTTGGCCCTAGACAGGTGTTTCAGGAGTTTATTTATTCCTTATGTTTAATTTCAGTTGTTAGCATTGTCATCTTTATAGAAACTAGAACAACAAATATATATGTGTATAAAACATCAAAAAATAATATTGATTAGAAATAATAAAAAAATACTTTTCAAAATAGTCATTATTTTTCTACTCGTGAAATGTAAAATTACGACAGAAAGTGTCTTCTTACGGCTAATAATGAAAACTTTAAAGGCTAAGTGTTGTAAAATATACCTCTGCAAATGTAAATACAAGGAATAATATGTAGTGAGTTTAATTTTAACAGATCCCCAAATGGGGCTCATGGCAGGTAATGGGTTACAGCTCTACGGACCAGCTGTTTTTTTCCAGAAATAAATTACATAGTGCCATCTGATCTCCTGGAATTTGTATGCTTAGATTATTTTAATTTTGATTATGAATAGCTGCACAATAATAGTTGACCCGCAGAATCGGGAGACCTGTTGGTAACAATCACCTGGTTTTTGGCAAAAAGTTCAGTTTTGTCTTTGGTTAAATAAAATATTAGGTTGGTGCAAAAATAATGTCGTTTCTCACATGAAGTTGAACGTCAAAAAATGACATTATTTTTGCACCAACCTAATATTTACATCGAAATAGGTTTAGAGCTATATTGACAGCATAAGAAAAAAATGGCAATTACGAATTATAAAATTCTTTAGGAAGAATATTAAATGTTAGAGAAATAATGAGCGCAAAATGACATTTACTAAATAAAGAGGAATCATTAAGGTTTGCAGAAACTTAATGAATACGGCAGATACCTGATGAATGCTAGCAAAGTTTTCAGTTGTAAAAATAAAAAAGACAAGGCAATTAGCCGAAAATAATCACTGTATAATAATTTATTATTCATCTTTATTTGCCCAGCAAATTGCATGTTATTAACTTTTTTTATTTCACTTATTTAGCATCTTACTACATCCAACAGCCTTAGGTATCAAATACCTTTCTGATTGTCCTTGGTGCGTCAAGCAAATAGGCCTTTTACAAAAAGAATTATTAATAAATCTAATGTTTTTAACCAATGAGCAAAATTCTCTGACACTATTCATATTATCATTAGTAGTAGTAGTAGGAGTAGTAATAGTAATCGTAGTCGTAGTAGTATTACTATTTCCTTGGTTTTTCTGTTGTATACTCATTTCCTTCTGGGCCTCAGCAAGAGAAATACTGTCTGAAATGGCTTTATGACATTTTCCACTGATTATTTTAAAAAAACAAAAATCAATAATCTAAGATCACATACACTATAGATAGATAAAGCCCTTCGTAATGTGTTACCTGTATTTGTGAGTACAATTTTTTTTTATTCCTTTAAGGCATGGCTCCCAGGAATCCCTTCAATGAGTCTATCGGAACGTTTTCTAATCAATCTGAGGGCTCCAACTGCAACTGGGATTATTGATGTCCTCATGTGTCAAAGTGTTGAGATTTTCACTTAACGATCCTTGTATCTTGATAGTTTTTGACGATCTTCAAAGATACATTACCATCTGCAGAGACTGCCATGTCAATAAGAAAGCACAATCTGTTCTTGTGGTATTTGATCACCATGTCTGGGCGATTAGCTTTGATTGCTCTGTGTGTATTGTCATGTCCCATAGAATTGTTATAGGCACTTTCTTTGTAACTGGGCCTGGGAGATGTTCATTATAGTTACTTACAGTTTCCTTCCCATGAAATTTGCACATTTGCTAGTGCAGATATGAGCCCACTCTATCATGGTAAGTTTTATATTTAATTTTCCAGTATATGTGCTTAGTAATTTCTTGTTAGAATGCATTATTATTATTATTATTATTATTATTATTATTATTATTATTATTATTATTATTATTATTTCCTTTGGTTTCTGGTGTATACTCAATACTTTCCTGATCCCGATCAGAGACCTAAGGTCAGAAATGTCATCATGACATTTTTCACTGATCAGTTTTGAAAAAAAAATCGCATATATTTTGCATAGAAAATGTTCTTCATACGGTTTGGGCTGTACTTGAGATTACAAATTTTTTTTTGTATATCTTTAAGGCATGAGCTACCAGGGTTTTCTCCAATGTGTCTATTGGAATTTTGTCCAGTCAATACGAGGGCTACAACTACAACTGGAATTGTCAACGTCCTCATGCACCATATTTTTCAGATGTCGATTTCAAGGTCCTTGTATCTTGATAGTTTTTTGAAGATCTTGAAAGATCTATTATTATTATTGCTATTTTTATTTTCTTTCATATCTGGCGTTTACACATTTCTTTCCGGGTCCCGCCCAGGGACCTAAGGTTAGATATGGTATCATGACACTTTTCACTACAAAAAAAACATTACATAGATAAAGCCCTTCGTAAAGTGTGGGATGTACTTGTCAGAATCATTTTTTCTATCTCTTTGAGGCATGGATTTCCAGGGATCCCTTCAATTAGTCTACTGGAATCTTTTCCAACCAATCCTAAGGCTCCAACTACAACAGGGATTGTTGATGTTCCCATGTGCCACATTTTTGAGATTTCTATTTCAAGGTCCTTGTATTTTGACAGCTTTTCGAATATCTTCAAAGATACATTGCAGTCTACAGGGACTGCCATATCAATAAGGAAGCATTTTTTGTGATCTTTAATAACAATGTCTGGGCGGTTGGCTTTGATTGTTCTGTCAGTGTGTATTGTGTAGTCCCATAGAATTGTAACAGGTCCTATCTCCGTAACCGTTATTATTATTATTATTATTATTATTATTATTATTATTTCGAATCTATATATTAAAAATGAAAAAAAAAATAGTTCTGATCGTAAATATTATTGTCGTCATAATAGAGACAAACATACTTGAAGCGGAATATCCTATATTTTTGTTGACACCTGCTGCGGTCAGGTGTTAGGTTCGGTCATAATAAATGACAGTTATTTTGATTTTATTCCAGAAAAAAATCATTAATATGAATATATTTTCCAGTTTAAATAAAAACGTATTGAACAGAGATTTGAATAAAATCACGCAGTAAACAGATCGTTATTCGAATGTTAACAAAAAGGAAAACATTTACTTAAACTCAGAAGGCGACAGTTGAGTTTTATGGGCAACATTGAGGGTTTGATACTGACAGAACTTATTGAAGGGAAGAGAGTGCGGAGGTTAAACACCGAGTAACCTATCCAAGGAGCTTGTGTAAAAAGGGTATCAGAACCGGGACGGCGAAGGATTGTAAACGAACAAATACTGCTTAGAGATACAAAGAATAGGATGTTGTGAAGAGGCATGATCGGCCACGTCCCTAAATAAGAATCCAGATACATGAAGAAAAATGTCTAAGTCACTGTTTGAGTCTTTGCAAGAAATATAAGAGTTTTATCGAATATAAATATCTTAATAATATTCTAATTTCAGAAATTGATTTGAAGCCCGTGATGAATTTTTAGTAAGCCAACACAATCCTATAACCTTTTAATCGTACCACTGATCGGTTCATTCTATCACTGTACAGAGTATGTGATTTCCCTATCACAAGGCCAGACACATGGCGCACCCAGTGAAGGTCGAATTTACTACTCCGTCGTAATTGATCTCGTGCGACAAACTGGCTAATCATTCCACCACGTCGAAATGCTCAAAGGATTTTCTAAGCGTAATTTGCACGAGGCAAAAAGTGTTGAGGCACTCCGTGAGAATCGAACCCGAGCTCAGTCGTAATTGATCTAGCGAGCTAAACTTGCTAACCATATGTTGTATCTCGTGTTTCCGAGAGAAGTGAGGGAAATAAGGAAGACAAATTCGTGGGTAAGTAATGAAATAAAAGATACACGAAGGTACACTTAACAATTGACTTAATCCAAACTCTGCTCAACTACGCTTAACTCCGCTTATTTATATAAACGGACGATTCCATTCATTTATGCCCTATATAACACCATTACACGACGTCGATGTGCTCAAATAATTTTGTAAGCGTAGATAAGATGTGGCACAAAGCCGAAAGTGTTTTTTTTTTTTGCACCCAGTTAAGACCGAAATCACTATTGATTCGTAACTGATCTAGCGAGACGAACTAGCTAACCATTATACGACCTCGATATGCTCAAATGATTTTCTAAGCGGAGATAAGATGTGGCACGAAGCTGAAGGTGTTGGGGTATCCAATGAGGACGGAACTGACTGCTCAGTCGTAATTGATCTAGCGAGACAAACTTGTTAACCATGTCACCACGTTGACGCGCTCAAAGGATTTTCTTAGCGTAGAGTAGATTTGTCACAAGGCCGAAAGTGTTGGAGTGCCCAGTGAGGATCGAACTCACAGCTCTGTCGTAATTGATTTAGCGAAAGAAACTTGATAACCAATGCATCACGTCGAAGTGACTAAACTATAAAGTTATAAGACATCTTCTGTCAGGCTTTATCTCTATAGGGTCACATTAGATAAAAATAGAATAGTTCTGCCATATTTGTGTTTGGAGTTGTTCAATCCTCACTTTACAGTAGAGTTCAATATAGTTTACGCGGCCATTTTGGGCAAGGTGTATACTCAATTCTGCAACCTTTTTTCTATCGCTATTTCCATGGCAAATGTTCAGATGAGTGACATTGATTAGTTCTTCCAGTTAAGATTTTACAGTGAGTACATGCCATGTTATTTCCAAAGAGTGGAATCACCCTCATTTCCCATATATTCCAAATGAAAAATGAAAACGAAAATTCCACTCAGCTTTTTCCAAAGAACTCCTCTGCAACATTATGCATCAGAGTACTCCATGGGTACTCCTTGGATAATACATACATCTTCAAGTCAGTAAATTGCCAATCGCTATTTATCCTCTTAATCGTCACTTCCTACCACATCATAAGGATTGTAAAAATAAGCTTCTATCTTGAGAGACTCTCGAGGCTGGTATTGCGTGAATTTGTTTTAATACAAAAATATTCCATACGACCCTATATTAATATCGCTTGCATGACGTCATTTTAATTTTATAATTTTAGAACTATGACATCACATATTTATTCAGGAGAGCCGAAAATTTCTGGAATCGGTCATTGCAGATACAATGAATAGATCTCCATTAAGATTTTCCAATATTTAAAACCGATGGGAACAACACATCTTCGACTCAATAAAGAATCGTTGCATCATTATTAGGATTCATAAACCGTGTAATATAGATTTGCTTTTTGAACTTCAGATTGAAACTCTGTTATACGCAAAATCCCACTCTAGTGTGCCATGTGGCTACGATCGATTTTTACAGCTTTTGTCTATTGATTAACCAATCGATGAATAATCAACTTCATCTTCTTAAAAGCATTTTCAAAGGTTTAGACAATAAGAGCATCTCTTATGAAACTGAAAGCCCAAAATCAATGAAATTCAATGAAACCTTGATTAGGAAGTTCAATGAGAAAGATCACAAAAGGACCGAGGCGAATTTTGCGACAATGCAACAAAAAGTGATTTTGATGACCAAAACAAAATCAATAATTATTAATTATTGAAAAATTACAAAAAATATCTTTTGCAAAAGAAACAAAGTGAATCATAATAACAAGACTGGTTTCAATAATAAGAGAATTCGTTCATTGTTTTTGTGCTTATTTTGCCTGAATATATTTTAGTTCCTATAATTAGATTCGACCGCAGAAAAGGTTATGCGGAATTTGGACTTGCTGTAATTCCTAAAGATGCGTAGATTTCATTTGTGGGAAATTTAAAAAATGTTTCTCATCCACTTACTTGTATTCACAATTTTCAACAAATTTTGTTAGATACGATCGACAAGATTTGTGTATTGTTTGATAATATTTCTCCATTTTACGAATAATCTCTTAGCCATTCGGACCGCATTTGTGAGAAAATTGACCTAAGTTCATGATTTCGTGTCTTTAAAACATGCATATTTCATATATGCCACGAATGGAGATCAAACTTAAATATATTTTGTTTGGAAATAAACAGTTCTTATATTTCTTTACGCAGAAACAAGATAAAAGGCTGGTTTTAAAGTACAATTAAAATGAATGTATTTCTGTAATGATAAGTATAGAGCAAGAAATGGCGTTCAGCCGTATATCTGTTGCAGGGTTCCCTAACTTTTTTCTCTAGGCTGCATTTTCGGAAGGAAATTTCCTCGGACCTCACTAAATTTAATGTTATAAAATGTATATTTAAAAATAAAAAAAAACGGGGAGATGAATAAAAGGAGGTAAGCGCGGATTCGAAATCTGAATATTATCACTGATAACTCTCTCCTCCAATTTGCGGACCCTAGTTACTATATTCTTAATACTTGATATAATGCAAAAATATTACAATAATTATTTATAACTATATATATACTGGTATTCATGCACGCAATTGAAAGTAATCCATAATAATATTTTAAACTTTGAAATCATATTTAATTTTGGCATATGAATTTTTGGAAACTGTTTGTAAATCTTTGATTGTCTTTCAATCATTCCAACTTACCTGCTATTTTCTTCCGCCACACCGTTTGGGAACCATTGTGTTGAAATTAACTGAAAGCAGACAGGACCGAAAGTTGAACAAACCGAATATTAAAATGTTGCTAGCTTTCGAAAGAAAATTAGCCGATTATTGATTGGTTGTAATTGACTTAAGCTATTTATAAGAATTGATGCCTCAAACAATGGCTAATTACTTTTTGTAGGAACAATTTGTTAATTAGAAAACTATTAATCCAATGTATTGTCTATATTTTTGTCGATAATATATCGATGGCAGAATTCCATGCTGGAACTAAGTTTTTATCAATTTTTAATGTTTGTATAAAAGGTTTAGCTAATGTTTGACGTGAACATTCAAATTTTCTTCATACTCTGATCTTTTTGTGCCAATAATAATTCAGCTGAAATTGTCATTATACAGTAAGGCCATGGTAGATATGCTAAATTATTATTATATGGTAACTATATAAGACAATTTGGAAAGCGGCTAATTTGACATGTTTGGCCAATAAAACGGCGTCACCAGGAAGATATTTTTTACTTCAAAAGGACAATATCTGCATTAGCGGGACAAAAGGCGATTCATATTAAACGTCTGAAGGCAATATTATTCCTTTAAATATATTGATATAAAACGAGAGCATTTATTTTCGTTATTTTATAAATTTTTATATTTGTTATTTTATATTTTTATGTCGTTTTTTATTTATTCTCACATAATTTACTCTGTCTCTGTCTACATATACAAACACACACACACACAGACACACACATATATATGTGTGTATATGTGTGCGTGAGTATATATATATATATATATGTATATATATATATATATATATGTGTGTGTGTGTGTGTGTGTGTGCGTGTGTGTGTGTGTGTGTGTGTGTGTGTCATCGCCAGGTGTGACAGTACAACTATATCCACCGAAACTGAGTTACTTCGCCTGTCAGCTGAAGAAGGCTTGGTATGACATGTGCTTTAACAAGTTGTATGTAGAGAATTGAATATATATATATATATATATATATATATATATATATATATATATATATATATATATATATATATATATGCAAGTTTCATTAAAAACGACAGACAACGTAATACGGTTAAGTTTTTTATTTAATTTTTCTTGTGTACGAACAAGAGCTTTCTTTGCTGGACAAAGGGTGTGTAAGAACTGCCCAAGTGTTTTATTTTTCCGAGCGCTTGAAAAATCAAATCATCCTTGATAATGGCTAAATATATAGCCGAAAGCGCTCGGAAAAATAAAACATTTGGACAGTTCTTACACACCCTTTGTCCAGGAAAGAAAGCTCTTGTTCGTACACAAGAAAAATTAAATAAAAAACTTAACCGTAGTGCCTTGTCTCTCGTTTTTAACGAAACTTGCATAAAAGAAGGATTGCTGCATAAATATACAAATATATATATATATATATATATAGAGATATATATATATAATGATTGTGTGCGTACGCGCGTGCGTGCGTGCGTGTGTGCGCGCGTGTGCCTGTTTCGTCGAATCTGGCAGAAAAGGAACATTTACTTACTGTTTTATTTAGTTTTCAAACATTCTCACATTTCTTCACTTGCTGGATATAATGACCATTGAAATATACGTTTATTTATGATTTTCGTTCTCCAAGTGTGAGCTTATAATCCCCGCAATTTGCGTGCATTTTGAACGTACAATCAAATTATGCAGGTAGGTTTATTATAAATATATATATATATATATATATATATATGTATGTATGTATATAACGTATATTTATGCTGCAACCGTTCTTTCAAACATCTTTTGTTGAATACGACAGAAAAACAAAATGTGATTTAGTTTTTCCAATATTCTTGCATTATTCCGTTTGATGAGAGTAAGAAAGTGCTAAAATTACCTTTGCTTCAAGCGCTTTTAACCTCTTCTTTAGCCATTTTCAGGGGTGCTGTCAATTTGTCTTCGTGTTTGATTGTATAAGATAAGTTTTTATGTTATTCTGAATACGAGTATGACTGTTTATTACAGGCCTTCGCGTGTTTAGCGTGACTGGAGGACTTTCTATTGGTTTACAAAAGATTCAGTGACTGCTGAATGAAGCTGATAAAGGGAGCGAAATATTTTATATACAGAACTTCCCTCACAGCGAGATGTCTCTAGTAAATTAATTTATATAGAATCTTTGTGCTTTCGAGCAGGATTTTCCTTAAGGATCTTGTAAAATCTTGGGTGGTAGATGTTTATTTTGTATTACGTTTAAAATCTGATAAGTGATTGTGAGATCACCATTCACGTATGTCAAAAGTGGAAATGTAAAAATTTGGAAAGACTAAATATAAAAAATAATAATACATACCACAACAAACGACAGGCTATTTCGCTGTATAACACACTTCATCATTGTAGCTACAGGCGCAATTGAAGCCAGGTTCGAAACCCGACTGATTACACATGAGTCAGATATCTTACTCCTGGGCTATCGACGCAGAGAAGAAAGTGAGTTTAAAATTTCTTTTCTCTATTGGCCAGAGTTCGTAGAACTCAATTCATACTTGAAGATTAATGCTTAATAGCAGTAGGAGCAGCCGTTTTTAAAACCAACTTTCCCAGAGAGCTCAACCGGATTTCCTGGAGCACGCACACACACACACACACACACACACACACACACACATATATATATATATATATATATATATATATATATATATATATATATATATATATATATATATATATATATATATATATATATATATATATATATATATATATATATATATATATATATATATATATATATATTATAATTTTTACATATAGACAAAAACAATTTACTCACTACAAAAGTGCAACCTTGTTTCGGTGCATTTATTTTCACTTCGACTGATGAGAATGTTTATGAACAATTGTGTTTGTAAGCAGGTCACTTGTGGAATATCACTTCCATTGATATATATATATATATATATATATATATATATATATATATATATATATATATATATATATATATATATATATATATATACATACACATATATATATATATATATAGCGAGAGAGAGAGAGAGAGAGAGAAACAGAGAGAGAGGGGAAAAGAGAGAGAATCCGGCAGTAGTTTGTGTATGACAGAAAAGAAGCCAGGAGAGCAGTTGTTCCTGTATATATACTTACTTAGTTGTAGGATGTGAGTTTATATAATCCTAGGTTTCACGCAAAAACGATGAAACCTAGGGTTACAAACCCATAGCCATACAACTAAGTATGTTAGCTCTATCACTGATATTGAGCGCTCTCCAGTAAGTACCGCACATATTTAATATACAAATATTATATAAAAAATCTCTATATATATTTATATACCTATGCATATATACATAAACCACACACACATACGTACACACACGCACACACGCACACACACACATATATATATATATATATATATATATATATACACACATGAAATATTATACATATATATGTGTGAGTGTGTGTGCGAGTGTGTGTATTAATACATATACATATATATATATATATATATATATATATATATATATATATATATATATATATATATATATATATATATATAAATATAAAAGTGGACATGGAAGTCAGCACTTAGAGGCGACAGTCTGTTTCATGCTAGTGCAATCGCCTGACGATTGCACTAGCATGAAACAGACTGTCGCCTCTAAGTGCTGACTTCCATGTCCACTTTTATATTTACACACGCTCTATCTCTGATATTGAGCACTTTACCCCATAAATATAGCACACTTTAAGACTATATTTCTGTATATATATATATATCGGGTTGGTGCATAATTATCAGTCGTTTGTAGGCGTGTTATTTGTTAATAAATGTTGCTGTTTTATTTACATTTTTTTAATAAAAAATATTATTTTATATTCAGGTTATAAAATTGCATGTCGATAATCATACGCTCCTGAATAATCATTTAAAAATGAAATTGTTGAATTTATTTTTATTTTTTTAATAAAAAATTTTGTTCAAAATCGCCTGATAATTATGCAAGAACCCATTTTATATATATATATATATATATATATATATGTATTTGTGTGGGTGTGTGTGTGCTGCGTGTGTGTGTGTGTGTGTGTGTGTGCGTGTCTGTGTAACATCCAGCAAAAGAAGCCAGTTACGCGAGAGAATCTCTGATCATTTTCTCCTTATTTCATACATATATTTCCGTTTAATCACTCTCACTCTCTAAAAAATGGCTTTCAAAAATCTTCTGACATTTTACCCGGCATTTGGTATTTACTGATTCCTTCGATAGTCCTATCAATTGAAGATATCAAATTACAGAAAGAGGTAATCTCTTTTTCCATCAAATCACGCATTAATTTCAACGTTTCTGTGATATTAACGAAATGTCATGCTTCTATTTACGCCAACCATACAAAGAAGAAGGCTCATTCAGGCCCATATTATAGTCTATTCATAACTGACGCTACTGCGTCTTTCGTCCGGAAAAAGGATTTCTTGTCCTGAATATTTTCGATGTTTTTTCGACTATCTGGTCGTGTTGAAAGTGATGTCGTCCTTTTTCCTTGTTGTCCTCTTGGTATGATATCATCCCAATTTTGTTAACAATGGTGCTGACCGCATAACTAAGAAAATAAATCGTAGCGAAGTTTACTTATTAATTTGGTAAACCATCCGTTCAAGAGTATATGGCGTCATTACCGCTACTAAATTATAACGTCGACATTGAGACGGACATTTTCATCACGGTATTAATATCCAGTTCATTTGCATAATAATTTTTGTTGTTTTTTTTTCTTCATTTGTGAAAGGCATAAGGGTTCTTCTATGTGTTTATACATTTTTAAAAGAACACGAGTAATTCAATAATTCTGTGCAGTTATTTTTAATTTATATTTCCTCACATTATTTTAGGTTTTGTGTGCAAAAATTGGTTGGATGCCCACCCAGGAAAAGAAAGGGGGCGTAAAAGGTAGTGCAACTCCAATAGGTTCACGAGGCAAAATAAATCCACAATTCTCTCATCGTCTCGATCTCCAATACGCCACTCCCTGTCAGAAGCGAAAACCGACCTACTCTTGAATGAGCGTACCATTCTTTTATGCATATGACCCAGCCAGAATTCAGTTGGTGGGCGCCCAGAACCAACCAATAGAAATTGCTACAAACGACACCACCACTTCCATCAGCAAAAAGTGCTGCCCGATTCACCGTCCGTCCGTCCGAAGCTCGCTGACTCCAAACACCATTGCAAAACTTACACGCGAATCTGGCCATTTTGGGTCGACGAGGTAAGTCATCGCTACATTTTGAAATTATCTTATATTTTTCTTCTATATGTCATCTCCTTTCAGGAAATGGAAATCCAAGTCTATCCAAATATTCTTGTCTTTTATTGGCGTGAGACAACGGAAATATGACGAAGGAACCCGAAGGCATAATGGAGTAGCAAAAGACTTCAGATAAAGGCTAAATCATGTATAAAGAAAAATGCAAGATTCGTTAGAAACAAAGACAATAATGCTGGACCACTATATGATATCAATTCTTTTACATGACACTGAATGCTAGAAAAGTTCCTAATAGATACAGATGAGACTTGAGGCCACAGAAATATGGTGCTACAGAAGAATATTGAGAATAATATAGACGGAACAGGTGAGCAACGTGTAACTTTAAAGGGAAATGAGAACAAAGTCATACATAGAAGCAGAATCAGACAGTCGAAATCTCTGGAATATATAGTGAGGGAATTTGCTTGTAAAATACGACATTCATATTTTTTACCGGAGGCAACAATGCAGAGTCAAACATTGAATAAGCTCCGATCTTGCGTAAACGGATGGCAGAACAAAGAACGAAAAACAATGATAAAGAGAAATAATAGCAAAATATAGGAAGTTGGGAATAGCGATTATCACGCACATTCACATGCCTCTTTTCCACCGTTCTTGTCATTATCCCTTTTTTGTTCATACATCCATTTGTAAAAAACACGCAAATATCTTAACTCGCTGTTATCCTTTTCATTATGCCATATGAGTGTTAAACAACCCGTGCTTCCCTTCCTCATTGCATATCAAAGATTCCAGTTTTCTTATTCCATTTCTGAGAATGTCCATTGTAGTTGCTATTCTCCATTAGTCACATGTTCTCTACATGCTATATATGTCGCTTCAAATGGTTTCTTCGTCTAACAGGATTGCTAAACATTCGGTGCCACTTGAGACATTGGATATTACATTTCCGCAGTCTTTGGCTTTGTTTACAAAGTAACTTCATTCTGTCTTAATACTTAATATAGTATCGCAAAGGTACCATTCAGTAACAAGATGAGGAGGAGGCACGGTGGATTAATAGATAGCGGCTGGGATTGAGGAATCAGAGAGCCGAGTTCGAATTCCAGTCGAATCCTTTACATTCACATACGTGCTAATACTCTTGGCAAAGCTCTGGATCGTCGTCTTCTCCTCCCAGCTATGCGTAAGTTGCACGACAGACTTGGATGGCAACTGGTCTACCGCAGAAAGAGAATGCAACCTACTACGGAAAGAATTCTGCCTCGTCAGTCATTTATCGAAAAGTATATGACCGCCCTAGCTTGTATCATGTATGGCACATTACTGACTGAATAAGATAAGATGAGCCTTCAGATCTGTTCCACGGTTTCTGTTGCATGTTTTCTGTTGCTTGTTGAGTTTCATGTCTCCGATATGTTACTGGTGCACTGAGTTGCCTATTTTGCAGAGTTACTAAGAATTCTTTCTAGATACTGTTAATTGATATTGTTATGGTCCAAGTGCTTTGTACCACGGTGATGGTCCAAGGTAGAACCAATGAAGACTAACTCGAACACAGGTATGGAATAAAACAGATATATTACAAACAGAAATATATACAAAGAAGTAGAAGTATTAGTAATGACTATCAGATTTGGTTAGAGTGAACTATGTTGTCTCGACAAGTATCACTATTCCAATGACTTACAGTAATCGTCTGACCGCGACTTTCTCTCTCTGACTGACTGACTCTGAACTGAACAGTATTTACTGTCCCCCCCACGTGAGATAGATGTGGCACAAGGCCGAGTTTACCGTGGGTAATCCCGAGCCCGTAGGCTCGGCCCAAAAATGCCCGTAGAACCCGTATAAACGGGATCGGGTTGGTCAACATCCCCGAACGAGGCTCTGCAGAGAGTTCGACGTCAAGCCGAGTCGTCCAAAAAAGACTGACTCTGAACTGAACGATGTTCAACAACACGGCCACGTGTGTCGAATGTGGCACAAGGCCGGTTTAATGTGGGCTTTTCGAGCCCGTAGGCTCGGCCAAAAAATGCCCGTAGAACCCATATAAACGGGATCGGGTTGGTCAACCTCCCCGAACGAAGCTCTGCCCTTCAGCGGAGTCTCGTCCGGGTTCATCTCTGCCCAGAGGCAGAGAGTTCCCCCGTCTAGCCGAGTCGTCCAAAAAAGACTGACTCTGAACTGAACGATGTTCAACAACACGGCCACGTGTGTCGAATGTGGCACAAGGCCGGTTTAATGTGGGCTTTTCGAGCCCGTAGGCTCGGCCAAAAAATGCCCGTAGAACCCATATAAACGGGATCGGGTTGGTCAACCTCCCCGAACGAAGCTCTGCCCTTCAGCGGAGTCTCGTCCGGGTTCATCTCTGCCCAGAGGCAGAGAGTTCCCCCGTCTAGCCGAGTCGTCCAAAAAAGACTGACTCTGAACCGAACTGCTGCTCCTTCTTAAGGCGCAGTATTTATAATGTCCGGAATAGTCCATTATTATTATGGGTAAGTTCCCATAATAGATATTCATTTTTTCTTGCTTTTCTTGACTACTTGCTCCTATACTTCTTTCAGTTTTCGCTCTGGATCTGTCATTAGCAAAGCGTCATCTGCTTATTGCGTACTTTCAAGGATATACATGTGGTTAATGTCAATTTTGTAATAAGCATATGGGCGCACAGGCGTGAATGCACACATACACAATGAAAAAAAAATCTTGCACCAATGAGAGGTGCATATAAAAAAGAAAAATTACTGATAACCACGGACGAGTGGACAGTGTAATTCCGGGAGGGTCTGTCTGCGAACCTCTGAAGTCGGGATACTGAATGGAACATCAATCAGCTAAGTGACAACCCTTTTAGTTATATTGATTCTTTTTCTCTTTCTCTCTCTCTCTCTCTCTCTCTCTCTCTCTCTCTCTCTCTCTGTGTATATATATATATATATATATATATATATATATATATATATATATATATGTATATATATATATATATATATATATGTATATATAAATAAAAAGGAAAGAACAGTAAGATATAAAATCCGGTGTTCTTATAGATATTTTTATTTTTACACAATAGTGCTCTATGTAAATTTAAATTTACAGAGCATTAATATTATAAATTAATAGATTTAAAATATGGTTTTACCGCTACACAGTGATGACCATGTTTCAGAAATGGAAGCTAAAGCCCCTGAATTTAATTTTGTTATTAAACCAAAGACATTAGTTCCATTTCCTCATCAAGCGAATTTTGGAGTAACTTACTTTTTAAAATTTACGGTTGTTAACGGCACAGGAAAGATTCATAGTTTGAGGGTTTCCAAGGTTACCGATAAATCCATTCATCTAGACAAGGGGTGGTAGAGGGTTCAATTTTTAATTTTCGTTGTCTCAGTTAATAGTTACATTTGAAAGCGGGGTTATGTTTAGGGATGGGTAGGGATGTATCTTTTAACAAATTCTGACATCCGCTAAATTCATGTCATCTGGGTTTATTTCTAACGGCAAAAATTCTTATGGTATTATTTCTATTTGTATATTTAAAGATTTTTTAAGTTAGAATATGTTTTATCCACCTTTCTAAAAAGTTATTTTTAATATTTGATATACTATACTTCTAGTTAAAAACCAAGTAAATGTATTAGGATTACTTACAGTATTTAAAATTATTTATTCTTATCGAGTATTATTTTATTTTATTTTATTTTATGTAAACTTTATGACAATGACGGCAAAGGTGGTTAAATTATTTCACTAATTTAATAAACTTAGTATTATAAATGTATATATGTATGTATAAAGGACATTTAATGTTCAATATTATATTCTAACTTATTAATTTCACATGACTTTCGGTGTTCACTTGGATTCTTTCCAGTGTTTGAATTGCTTTGAGAGAGGTGTTATGGTTAGAGTACGTTTTATTTAATTACAATTTTAAAATATATTTAGGTTAGAATCTGTTTTATTTAATTTCAATTTTAAAACATTTTTAAAATTCTACTTTCAAATTTAACTTTTTAATTTTAATCGGCTATATTTCTTTATAAACCAAGTAAATGTAATATAATTATCTACATTATTTAAAATTATTTATACCCATCAAATATGAGTATGTATAATAATCAGGTAATTTTTTTTTTTTTTTTTTTTTTTTTTTTTATAGATTATTTAAAGATTATTTAAAGAAAACTTTTGGCAATGACGACAAAAAATAGCTATTTCATTTCTCTGATTCAGTAAATTTTTATTTTTTATTTTTTATATTTTTTATATTTTTTATAAACTTAGTAATATATAGTTTCTCATATAAAAAATAAAAATTTACTGAATCAGAGAAATGAAATAGCTATTTTTTGTCGTCATTGCCAAAAGTTTTCTTTAAATAATCTTTAAATAATCTATAAAAAAAAAAAAAAAAAAAAAAAAAAAATTACCTGATTATTATACATACTCATATTTGATGGGTATAAATAATTTTAAATAATGTAGATAATTATATTACATTTACTTGGTTTATAAAGAAATATAGCCGATTAAAATTAAAAAGTTAAATTTGAAAGTAGAATTTTAAAAATGTTTTAAAATTGAAATTAAATAAAACAGATTCTAACCTAAATATATTTTAAAATTGTAATTAAATAAAACGTACTCTAACCATAACACCTCTCTCAAAGCAATTCAAACACTGGAAAGAATCCAAGTGAACACCGAAAGTCATGTGAAATTAATAAGTTAGAATATAATATTGAACATTAAATGTCCTTTATACATACATATATACATTTATAATACTAAGTTTATTAAATTAGTGAAATAATTTAACCACCTTTGCCGTCATTGTCATAAAGTTTACATAAAATAAAATAAAATAAAATAATACTCGATAAGAATAAATAATTTTAAATACTGTAAGTAATCCTAATACATTTACTTGGTTTTTAACTAGAAGTATAGTATATCAAATATTAAAAATAACTTTTTAGAAAGGTGGATAAAACATATTCTAACTTAAAAAATCTTTAAATATACAAATAGAAATAATACCATAAGAATTTTTGCCGTTAGAAATAAACCCAGATGACATGAATTTAGCGGATGTCAGAATTTGTTAAAAGATACATCCCTACCCATCCCTAAACATAACCCCGCTTTCAAATGTAACTATTAACTGAGACAACGAAAATTAAAAATTGAACCCTCTACCACCCCTTGTCTAGATGAATGGATTTATCGGTAACCTTGGAAACCCTCAAACTATGAATCTTTCCTGTGCCGTTAACAACCGTAAATTTTAAAAAGTAAGTTACTCCAAAATTCGCTTGATGAGGAAATGGAACTAATGTCTTTGGTTTAATAACAAAATTAAATTCAGGGGCTTTAGCTTCCATTTCTGAAACATGGTCATCACTGTGTAACGGTAAAACCATATTTTAAATCTATTAATTTATAATATATATATATATATATATATATATATATATATGTATATATATATATATATATATATATATATATATATATATATATATATATATATATATGAGAGTGTGCTTGTATGTGTTTCTGCGTGTGCTTTCGTGTATATACGAATCCTGGCCATGAATCACATAAACACATAAAGGTTTTATTACATCTTAAATTCGATCTTCTAAATGTTCCAAACCCGAGAAAATATTATTTTCTTTCCCACGCAATTCCGCAAGCCACCGTGAATAATATTTACAAATTAGCAACTTAGACATGGCACCAGGTTAGAATTAGCAGTAGACATTGAGAATTGTGGCTAACGCCACATCACGTTGAAACACAACTTCCCGGGTGATTACTGAAGTTATAACAACGCTTGAGAATACCAGGTGTTGTAAACTACTTTCACTTACGTGCAATTACCATTGGGAAAGGTATGAATCCATCTATTCTCTACTAGCAAAAGTTAATTAGTACGACCTGTATTACTACATCATTATTACTTAAAAAATCTTACAATCTAAAAATGTTTCTCTTGCTTTGAATAACTTTCAAAAGGTTGATAAACCGTAAAAAAACTGTTATATACCGTGCTTATGTACACTAATGTGTATGTCCCAATCCTCATAAATACGTTGGACACTATTGTAAACTGGGGTTGTCTAAGTAGTTCACTACTAGCAGTGGTTTACCTACTTCACACCGCTGGCGAGTATTGTATTTTGTTGATGTTATAATGATTAGCATTTCATTTCCATCCGCTGTTTAGGTTATTCCTCATTCAGTAACCCTTTCTAGGTTACAATAAAAAGAAATCAAGAAAAATAAACAGTGAGGCTGTATCTTACAAATAATTACCAAACAGACTATCTCACTAACTATAAACGCAGCCTAGTCGCTTTTTTTTTGTTAATGTTTTTACGTACCATATCTCTCCAGGAAATGAAGGTTCACTGCTCTTCATAGCCGTCTATCCTTTTGTTGTATAGTAAGTAATAAAGTGCCCTTGCCGACACTGTAGATCATCAATGAGCAAACACGGCGGATTTTATTATTAACTAATTAGATCACGTGACCGGAAAGGAAACATATAAATGGGAATTATCGTAACGTCTAAGTAGTGATGAATGAATGTTTTATATTATTAAAACATCGATTTCGTCCAGTGAACTGATGTTTCTGCCACATTTAAGGATCATGGCGGAGGGGTTATTGCTAACATTATTTTGTTTAGTTTCTTATAAATAGATTATATTCATATTGTGCATACTCATTGAGAATTTTTGAATTTGTTGTTTTCACCTCCCCCACATACAATGAATTATACATATGGGGACTATTTAGGATTTCCATAGAGACATGAGGTATTATGGCGATATTATGTAGTAAGAAAGGCATGTAAGAACTTGTTGTTTTAGTGTTAGGACTATTGTTTATATGTTTGGGTCAGTGTTTGTAGCTAGGTAAGTGTAAAGGTAAGAGAGATGAAGACCGTCCTTTTCCACAATCCCTATTTTCACCTTGTGCCACATCTTGTACCATAATACATAAATATAGTGATCGCTGTTATCTATCCACTATACTATTTCTATGTGCTGATCATTATACTAATTACTTACTATTCGGCGGTTACTATTTGAACAAGTATTATTAGAGCGAGTATTATTTGAAGGCGTTACTACCAGTATCTGCGTTTACAAACGAGTATTTCGGAAGTGATAATGAGCATTCGTTGACGTCATAAAGTGGCAACGCGAAGGCGTCTAACATCAAAAAAACATTTGTAGCTCTGTTACGTAGCAGTTGAACTCTGTTATTATTGTTTACAATGAAATGTTCATGTTTCATAATATTCAGTTTAGTTTTTGAGAGTCTTATTTCTCCATTACAATGCGCCTTCGGATTTGTGTGCCATCGTCTGTTAAAACATTTCCCAGATATTTAGTTACCTTTATGTACTTGATCCTGACATCCCCCATTTGTAGCTAGGAAGTTTATCTGTCCCTTTTGCTACGACAATATATTCCGTTTTGTACAGCTGTTAACTATTCCTATATTTTTCTCGTTTCTCCTTACTACATTGTCTAGTTTTCTGACTCTATTCGCAGTCAACACATTGTCATCTGCGTATCTCATGTTAAGAGTGTGATGAAATTTTGTGCTCTTAAGATAACCTCGGTATATGAATCTAGTGAAAAGACGCATCCTAGTCATACGCCCCTTTCTATTATTTGTACTTATTCAATTAATTTCCTATCAGGATGCAAATGATTCTTATCAGTAAATGTTTCGGGTCATTCTAACATGTTTTCTTCAGTTGGCTATGTTTTCCTAAATGTTCAAATCGATCTTTTTATTGTGCCTTATCAAAATTGAAAATTAATAACATGAGCATTTTAATACTGATGAACAAGTATTAGTTTTTCGGAAATTAATGCTCGATATTTGAATCAACTTTTATTTAGGAATTAATATAATTACGTTGTTCGGACTGATGTCTTCATCTTTGTTGTCATATTCACGACGTTTCGACAGTTCTTCAGGTATTTGGAATTTCGAGCTAAACCCTTTATTCCGTTCACCAGCGTACATTGCTCTAGTTCTACGTGCCATGCTTCTTGTGCATGTCTCATTTATCTTCCTTTAACTCAACTCTAAGTTTTTGTTCACCTCTGCAGTAGCCGGGTATTGAACTCACCACTCTTTGGGTCAAGTCACTGGATCCAACCAACGATTTTATCCACTGAGCCATGAGGACAACAGTGTGTTTTTTGTTACTTATAAACCCCAGTTTTCAGTAACTTTTTTTTTTTGCAATTTTTTTGTTATTATAATGCTTTTCTCTGGCACTCCGTATTACTTGTTCCCATATTGTATTCATTTCTATGCTTGGTCGGCTCTGGAGATTTTTGTGGCCTAGCATATGGGCTGATTCCTTATGTTTACGAATTTTCCAATGATGTTCTTTGACTATGATTTAAAATTGATCCCACGGGGGGTCTCAGTTTTCCTTCCCCAAGCGCTCAGCTACCCCTGATTTTTCTATTTCCCCTCGTGTTACTGTTTTACGATGTTCTTGCATTCTTCCTTCTTTATATTTTTCCCACAACTGCACGGGATGAAGTACACAGAGCTCTTAGTCGTGTTCTCCTCTATGGGGGATTACTCGGAAGATGTGTCTTCAAAGTAGTTCAGTTCGAAATTTCAATCACATGAAGAAGGCCGGAGCGTACAACGGCTGAAATGTTGTGAATATGACAATAAAGATATGGACAACAGTCCGAGCAAAGTAAATAATGTAAATAATGTAAATAACTTATCTCAGAAATATAGACAGGAATTAAAGTATTGAAGCATGTTTTATCCTGTCAAAAATAACACTGAACATCTATATATTTCTGTTATTGAGGTAAAGTTTATTTAAACCTTTGCAAAAAAGCTGTAAAGGTTTGAGCATCAAAACATAGTTTAATGCAATGTCTGCGGTAGCTTTGCAGCTGAATGTGTTTTGGTTTAAAATATTTTAATGATGATTGAAAAAGTTGTAGTCAGTAGGCGAGGGATCATCAGAAGATGGTAGATCGCAATTCTGCAGCGCCATCCTGACAACACGTGACCGAACATTGTTAGGAAGCAGAAATAGACCATTTTAATTAACCTGGGCCCGGCGCATTTTGCTTAACTGAATCTGATGTGGATTTCATCCATCTGCTGGCATTAAATGTCGGCAGTGATGCTTTGATCAGATTTCAGAAAGCTGCAATGGATACCGCCAATAGCGGACTACCAGACAGTCGCCATAATTTTCTAGTGATGCAATTTTGGTTTTGGAAAATGTTTGGATTCTTCGCCATAAGCCATAGAGCCGATTGTCTACTAGTGTCAAAAAAGGATCCATTTCTCATCAGAGTTCGATCAAGAAATGGTTTATTCGCATTTGGAGTTGCAGTATCGAGGACATTTCAAAAACGTCGAACTATTACAATGAATTCATGTGGAACTCCTGTATAAAGTTTCCTCCCATTGCCACTTTTCTTGTGTTGGCCCAATATTTTCGAAATGCTTCCGCCCATTATTTGAGACATTTATCTGACACTTTCACGTGAGTACTGTTTGAATAGTGTGTTTATGTGTAGCTTTCAATTGCAGATAGGCGTCCTCTACTACCTTAATCTTCCAGACTCGTATCCCCACTGCGGAACTTCAGAAACCCGCGCAATACTCTCCGATCGCACACGGATCCTTCACTTCATGCTATATTAATGTTCGCAGTAGCTTGCGAAGATTATGACCAAGCTTGAACACATGCAAAAAGTAAACGCATCGCGTTTTTGTTTATGTTCGAGATGAAAAGATAGATAAAGAATTTAAGTCAAATTCTGAAAGAGATTGATATAAAATTAACAAAGAGGACACGTTAATCATTAAGCTACCCATTCTTGCGAGTATATATATATATATATATATTTAAAGACATTTATATTATGTTTAACGTTCTTTTTATAGATACATGTATTTAAGCAAATGCTCTGTTTTATAATAAACAGTATTAAATAACATTTACCGGCCTGAATGTCCGAGAAATTTTCATAGAAAATTTTCGCTCTCCGACAGGAATCGAACCTGTATCCTATACGGAACCATCATTGCTAACCAGACGCTGCTCTGTGGCCGAAAGGTTAACGCACATCACGCGAAATGATGGTTCCGTATAGGATACAGGTTCGATTCCTGTCGGAGAGCAAAAATTTTCTATGAAAATTTCTCGGACATTCAGGCCGGTAAATGTTATTTAATACTGTTTATTATAAAACAGAGCATTTGCTTAAATACATGTATCTATAAAAAGAACGTTAAACATAATATAAATGTCTTTAAATAAATTGTCGGGCTATGTCCAATTCTAAAAAATATATATATATATATATATATATATATATATATATATATATATATATATGTGTGTGTGTGTGTGTGTGTGTGTGTGTGTGTGTGTGTGTGTGTATGTGTGTGTGTATTATATATAGTATGCGATGGATAAACTATCGTCTAAATTACGGAAAAAATGAACATAACACTGACATTGCATTTTAAGATATATTTACCAAAATTAAACAAAAAAAATCTCTAAAGATGAAAGAGTAAAATTATTCAGAAAAATCTCGATTGACTTTAACCAAGGCCTTCAGACGACTTCGAAATATTCTGCATCTCTTCTGGACGGTCGCCTTGTTTAAGTTGGTGAATGCTGACATAATCCTTGCCTTCAGTTCATCTTTGGTATTACAAGGTGTTTTGTTGGTCTCTCGCTTAACTGCGACCCGAACAAAATAATCAGGGGTGTGTCAGTCTGGGGAGTTACGTGGCTAGATATAAGTGATGATGTAGTCGGCCAAGACTGGGTTTGTCATCCTTGTGTGATATGGTGCAGAGTCATCTTGCAAGAGATAGGGTGTTCCAGCAGACACCCACTTAAATCAGGGCAGCACTACTTCCTCGTGGCACTTGAGGTAGGCCCCCGTGTTGAGTCTGCAGTTCGCACTAAAAATTTGGAAGTTACTTTCTTATCAGACGGATCAGAGTAAGTTTTCCGTGCCTGCGTACCTTCGTAATCAGCTTTAGACTCATCCACCTCTTATTGAATGCTCTGCACTGTCGTCGCATTGACACCCAGAATGATCAGAGTGAGTTTTCTGTGCCTCCGTACCTTCGTAACCACCATTAGACTCACCCAACTACGGTACGAATGCCAAGCAGTACAGCATGCCGTTTCCAAACTTATGTCGGAGTGAATTGCGATATAGTGCTCATTTGTCTTACAGACGGTGTCCTACAGCCGACAAAATCAAAAACAAACAACGTGCATGCGCGAAATTAAAAATATAAAATTTCGACAATTTACCCATCGCACCAGGCATACATATATATATATATATATATATATATATATATATATATATATATATATATATATATACGTATCCGAATGTAAAGAGGGCGAAAATAATACATAAATTCTAACGTTCACAGAATTAATTGAAAAGTACAATTGTCATAATCTGTTACCCTTTTTGTCTTTCCTATCTTTTCTTTACCCCTTCTCCGTTTCCTCCAAAAATGTTTCTCCCTATGTTTTTTTAAACAAATACAAAAAGGAAGTGACATTCCAGAAGTGACCTGCTTACAAACAGAATTGTTCATAATCATTTTGAGTTCTTCCCAGGCGAGGTGCAACTAAATGCACCAAAACGAGGTTGAACTTTTGTAGTGAGTAAATTGTTTTTGTCTATATGAAAAAATTATAACACACACACACACACACACACACACACACACACACACACACACACACACATACATATATATATATATATATATATATATATATATATAATTTTTAACCGGTATATTCATCGCTCTTAAAACTTTTGTGATGATAGCATTCTACAGTAATCATTTTACACTATCTAGTTTGTACCAATAGTATTCCAAGCCATAATGTCACGGTATACCATCGGAGTTAAATGTAGTAAATAAATGTGACCTGGGGATAGATTAATCTTACTGTGAGTTCAATCCTCAGACCGTTAGCCTTCTTAAATGATTATGCTATTAATGTATAAATCCGTGATAAGTCAAACATTATCTGTGTTTTCGTCATAACATATCTTTAGATTTGCCGCACTGCCTTCTGCTCTTGCTCTTTGTTCTTCCTTGGTGTATATCGCTAAAGGAGCGATCATGTTTGCACTGTGACAGCAGCAAGAAAACTGGCGCGATCAAGCTCAAACGTCGATCACATGACCTCAACAATAAAAACTATAAGAACGCATGAGCAGAAGGCTGTGTGACATAGATATGTCATGGTGAAAGTGCGGATATTTTTTTTACTTATCCTCGTATCTATAAAACATCACATATTTCTATATAACTCAGATATACGCAGCATTTCATCAACATTATTTACAGCCTCCATAGATTATATCATTTCGTTTTCTAATAATTTGGTCTTTTTCTGTGTGAAGCTAGTATATATTTCTGCAGAAAAGTATCGATTTTTATAAGTTAGAACTTAATCAATAAGTATTGATGTTGTATCCATGTGCATTATAAAGCCAGTTAAAATCAAACTGTTTACCATAGCATCGAGAGAAGAAATAATTGGACTGAAGGAAATAGAGATGGATAAATTGTTAGTGTGCAAAATCGAGTAAACACTGGATACATACATATTTTAAGTTAATCTGTGACCTGGTTTCGGAGCTAACGTAATTTAGGAGTCCCCGCTTTAACCAGTCGTCTCTGTTCAAGGTCAGATAAAAAGCCTAACTTTCGAATGCATTTGTAAGGTTGAAGCAGTTAAACACCTGGAAATTTGGAGCGGGGTGCGTCTATCAATCCGTGCTAAGTTGAGGAAACCATGATTTGGAGTTTGAATGAGAGTAATGATTCATCCAACCATGAAACAGTTATTAAAAAAACGATGAGTTCTAAACACTTTAAGTATATCAGTGTGTGAATTAGGCATAACAGATTTAGTAGAGCGGGAAAAAAAGACAGGATAGGTTACATGACCATTACTTTTGTCCAACACCTGTCAGCTGCAACAAAAACCACAATATTGAACTGAAAAGTAGATTCATCTGCTTAAATTGACTCGTCAGACCGACACATTCAGGGGGGAAAATATCTTGGAAAATAAGGAAAAGATCATCAGCCTACAAAAACCAATCCAAAATTTGCAAACTTTTCTTGGAGGAAAAAATAGCCATCATTACATTCCCAGACCAAAATAAATTATTAAATAAACGATCTGCGCTCATCTCAAAATGCAGACATGAAAAAAAATGTTTACTACGTTACTTAAAAATCGAAAACTGAGAAAGAAAAAATAAAAGAAAAAATAAAATAAATAAATAAACAAAATAACAATAAAATAAGTAAAATAAATTAAGCCAAACAAATTACCAAATCACAACCGTTAGAATAGACGAAATAGAATAAATAAATAAAAAATAAAGAACAAAATCAATGAACCCAAATAAATAAAGTAAATAATAAACAAATTAACAAACTAATATGGCCGAAATATTAGACTGTAAGAATCAAATCAGAAATCGGACGAAAAACATAGCTGTTACTTTTATATAACGATAAAAAATATTACGTCACTTAAAAATCGAAAAACCGAAAAGAGTAAATAAAAATATACAGTATAATAAATAAATAATAAAAAACAAGTAAAAGTAAATAATCCAAATAAATAATTAAACAATCTAACAAACCGCTCCCGATAGATTAACCATTAGAAAAAAACAAGTAAAGATAATCAAACCAAATATGAAGTAATAAACAAATTAAAAACTGCTCCCACCAAAATAATAGTTAGAATAAACTACAGCAACCAACCCCAAAATTGAATAAATAGCTTTATCTTCCAAAAACCACAACAAAACTATTAAATAAGCGATATAAAAAAATTTTACTACGTTAATAAAACACCGAATAAAAATATATAAATAAATATATAAGATAAGAAATAAAAATAAAAAATAAAAATAAAAAATAAAATTCATAAAAACAATCAAAATAAATTAACCCAAATAAATAAATAAACAAATTAACGACTTCCGGCAAAATAACCACCAAAATAGACTACCCACAATGCAACACTGACCCGTATATATAAATAGCCGAGAAAAAAATCAACACATGTAGCCTGGCAATTGCGTCAAACATGAAACAGCAGGTCACCTCTAAGTGTTGACCTCAATGTTCACTTTTATATTTAGACGCGCTCTATCTCTGATATGGAGCACTTTATCTCATAAATATAGCACACCTTAAGACTATATTTCTTCATAAATTAATAATATATATAAATTATAATTTATTTATATATTATATATAAATTATATAATTAATTAATATATATAAAATTAATATAGTGCAAAGATGGGAAAATAGAAATCAGAATTAGCTATACATTTGAACAGTTAGAGAAAGATAATATCTAATGAAGTAAAATCTACATTATCTGAATAAATGCGAAATTGAAGCTCAATTCTCTCACGAATTCTGAGATTTCTAAAGCTCCGTCACTATTTTATATTAATTTACACACTAAAATCTCAATAACCGTAATATATATTACCTACATCTAGGAAATATCACTCTTCAGGTTTAACTATTTTGCATATTGATTTTTTAAAAAAAAACTGTCCTTCATTACTGTTCGTTTTATAAGAGGATTGTTTTGATTTTCATATCAAAAATAGTTCTGTTTAGGAAAATCGTTTTATATAGTGCAGAAAAGTGTTTGAAATTTGCATTTTACTCGGACTTCAAAAGTTGGCATCTATTTGTAAAACTGTCCTTTACTATAAAAAGCCAAATTATGAATGAAATGTTCATTTAAAATTTTTGTTTCAATGTTTTCAAGTAGTGAATATATCTTACTTTGCGAAGCGATAAGCGAGCGGGCGAAGCATGCTAGTCACAAATAAAGAACTTTATCAAATAACAAAATAATATCGCTTGAATACCATGTTATTGTTCCGGCAGCAGGAACTACAAAATGGTTATCACATGTAAACAGAATAAAATACAGTGATATCAATTGTTAACTTTCCAGACGAAGAAAAACAAAACGATTTGGACGGAAACTCACATTAATATTAGAAAGAGCTGCAAAATGTAATATACTTAAGTTATATAATTTCAGGAATCTCTCTATATAAAACAGAGAATGTCTGTGTGACTGTGTGTTGTCTGTGTTATATCTTTTCACTCGAGATCCATCCAACCGATTTTGACCAAATTTGGCACATACATTGTACAGTGTAATTATATAGGTTCTTAGCAAAAAAATAGATAATTTAAAAAAAAAATCAATAATTGATAAAGCCCATCAAAAATCGATAAATTCAACTTTTTCTTTCGATTTCATTCAAACTCTGTATGTAGATTACTTCCATCATGACGAGCTCAACGATGCCTCATTTTTATTTCTACACCACAGTGTTTCATAAAAAACCGCGAAAAACGAAAAATCATATCGATTCCCACAAACATTTTAGACTAAAAACTCCTTCAATTTTAATGTAATCTAATACAAACTTCACTCAATTGTAGTCAATAATGAGTTGATTGTTTAACAGTCATTTAACTTTATAATTGAGTCCACCTATATAGTGAAAAGCTGCGTAAATATCGAAAAGGGGCGATTTTTACTAGTTTCCTTCTTATTTTTCGTTGATCTTTGAACCAATTTTCATCAAACTTAGCAATTGCTTCATAAGTGTATTCTCCTTTACATGTCTGGTGGCACACTTAAAAATTGAATTTCAAAAACTCCAAAATAATTGTGGTCTGAATTGGGTCTTCATGTTGCTTATTTTACCCCTTCATGTCCTCGGCTAACAGACGATTGCAACTGCAATATCAGTAACTGCAATAATTCAACATGTTTTTAATGAAAGTACTTTAACGTAATTGAAGAATATATACTCTGTTACATCTAAACGTGATGCTGTTTTTGCTCCATTCTGATTGAATGCTTTTTCTGATTGACCAATTGGGTATGGCTGCTAGTAAATAATAAAAAGATTTTTTTTTTAAATTTCAACCGACAGCTACTCTAACTGTTCAGTTAAGGAATATTGAATATTTTCTGCATGGAAACAGTAAATTTTATCTGTCTCATTGTTAATCAGGGGGCCGAGTTCCGGTTCCATTTGGGTTCATTATGTTTAGTCATGCGCAAATATCTTGGGAGAGATATGAATTAATATCTTCTCACCCACCTATGGGCTAATTAGTAATGTTAAAATCATTAGAATATAAACCTATCATCTGGCTTTAAATGGCCTGCAAAAGTTTGATAAGCCGTAAAAAACGAGTCAATCTATCAGTCATTCAGGTTCATAAAGAACAGACTGGGGAAATAGGCAAATCCTGAAATAACATACATTGACATGAATAGTGTAGTGATATTTGTCAGACAAAGTATGTATCCGGTATTTGTACTCAGGACTCTGAATGCTAAACGAGGTTTCTGTCTATATTTCTGAGATGAGGCATTATATACACTATTTACATTATTCGGACTATTGTCCTCATCTTTGTTTTTCGACAAAGATGAGGACAATAGTCCGAATAATATAAATAGTGTAAACGAGGTTGAACTTTGGCTGACACAAAACAACAATACTGAGACATGCAATTTGAACAGAATTATTTAATTAGCAAATGGGCGTGCAAGAAGCACAATATAACAATTGCGCTTCGTCCCTCCGAAAAGACATTAATTTGTGAATATTAGGCCAGATATTTGAGTACAAACCTTCTGCGAGCAATAAATGGCAGACAACCTAATGTTACGCAGAATGCGCCCAATTTTAATACTGTCATGTCACTTTGAAACGTATTACATATACATTAATGCGGTAGATACCAATATTACACAGGAAATAAAAAGAAGCCTCAGGAGTGTGACGCTAGCAGCCTTGACTGCGACTTGTTCCAGCAAGACGGTCGAACTCTCTGCCTCTGAGCAGAGAGGAACCCGGACGAGGCTCCGCCGAAGGTCAACGTCTCGTTCGGGGTGGTTGACCAACCCGATTCTGTTTTTACAGTTTCTACGGGCATTTTTTGGCTGAGCCTACGAGCTCGGAATATCCACGTAAAACTCGGCCTTGTGTCACATTTTTCACTCGTTGTGAGGAGGGACAGTAAATATCGCTAGCAGCTTACTACAGCAACTCAGATAAAGCCAACATTTTGTAAGAGGCCAGCTGAACAGAAGCAACATGAGGTGGCAGGGCGATGACCTCATGCACATCAAATTCACATTCATCACAGAGTCATGGGGTCTTGCGAAAACTTTCGACACCGTCTTTGAGTATTTGGAAAGGTCCAACAGTCAATGATCCGACTGGTGTATGCGTGTGTAGAAGATGGCGGAGGGCATTTTGAACATTTGCTGTGTGTTGTTTAATCTTGTTTTTGTGTGAGGAACCCGTCCCTAAAGTTTGTAAAATTATTTTTGATACACTATATATATATATATATATATATATATATATATATATATATATATATATATATATATATAGGGGAGAAGAAAGAAAGAGAGAATTATATATAGTAGGGATCTTTTCCAGAATACATTCAATTTATCAGTTACTTATCGCATGATGATTGGTTTTAATTTAAATTCAAATATGCTACTTTAATGAAAATATAAAAACAATTTACTATGACGATAGTCTATAGCAAGTGCTTTAATCGCTATTAATACATAGTAAATTTGTGTCTAGGTTCGTACAAGATTTCACCTTTCTTGATAGTTTTTCTATTATCATAATTTAAGATATATATTAAAAAATGTGATCAAAATATAAAGACAAAAGAAAGTATATGAAATGCTGAGACTATACATAAACGTATATGTAAAACAGCGTCTCTTCTCTTTCATATGTGTAGTTACATTAACGTAAACATCACTTTTATCCGATAAAGTTGTAACGTAAACATCACTTTTATCCGATAAAGTTGTAACGTAAACATCACTTTTATCCGATAAAGTTGTTTAATACATTGAGAATAGTGTGTTGAAACCATTTTTATAAATAGAAATGATGCTCACTCCCAAAACAGCCATGCTCAACGTGCGATGGTCCGGAATAAACGCCCCTACTATTATTCAAAAATACACAAAAAATACATGTTAAACAGTCAGGAAGAAAATTAACAACACCTAACATAAACCCCCTTGAAAATGGCTAAAGTAGTGTCCGAAAGCGCTTGGGACAATTGCAAATATGGACAATTTTTGCATTCCGTTATTTCCTCCAAACGGCAAAATGAAAAACGCTGGAAATACTAAATTAATTTTCCTTGTCTGACTTACTTTACTAATATATAACTTAGCAACAACAACCTATATATATATATATATATATATATATATATATATATATATATATATATATATATATATATATATATACCGAATGTAATGAGAACGAAAATAATATAAATTCTAATGTTCATATCATTGCTCCAAAAACGGGGTCAATACCAAGACTAGAACAATAATTATTTATTATAATATTTACATGCGGATAAAAACAACTTGCTTACCACACAGACGCATGCTTGTTTCGATGCTACTGCATCTCGACTGGTGAAAAACAAAAACATCAGTCGAGATGCAGTCGCAACGAAACAAGAATACATCTTTGTAGAGGGGAAGATGTTTTTGTACGTATGTAAAAATCAATATATATATATATATATATATATATATATATATATATATATATATATATATATATAGATAGATAGATAGATAGATAGATAGATAGATAGGTCGATATAATGAGGAATCAAGAAAACAGCTTAAAAATCCATATCGGTCATGATTTTTTTCATGAATATTGTTATATTCAACTTTTCAAACGGAAACTTTTTAAAAAAGTTAAAAACTTTTCTTAAAAACTTAAGAGCTCTCATTGGATTAATATCCTCCTTGAATTATCCCTACCAATTACAAATTAATATCGCACACGCACACAGACACACACACACACACACACACATACACACACACACACACATACATATATATATATATATATATATATATATATATATATATATATATATATATATATATATAAAGACTAAACTCGACTCAACCGTCGATTTCGACGTATGAGGGTCAAACAGATCCTAGGAATCGACAGCATACGCTCTATCTTTGATATTGAGATCTTTATCACATACATATAGCATAACTATATATATATATATATATATATATATATATATATATATATATATATAGTTATGCAAATATAAAAGTGAACACTCAGAGGCGACAGACTGTTTCATGCTAAACGCAATCATCGGGCCATATGCGTTGTGTTTGTTCTCGACTATTTTATGTACGTGTCAGTGGTACATTGTGTGTGTGGTCTGTTGCATTGTGGGTAGTCTATTATAACGGTTATTATTTTATCAGGGGTGGTTTGTTAATTTCTTTATTAAATACTTAATTATTTATTTGGTTTAATGTATTTTACTTGCATTTGTTTTTTTATTCTTCCCAGTTTTTGATTTTTAGTAATGTAATAAAAATTTGTTTTCGTATCAGCATTTTGAGATGAGTTCTAATCGTGTATTTAGTAGTTCGTTTTGGTCTAGGAAGGTAATTACATGTATTTGTTCCTCCAAGCAGAGTTTGCAGTTTTTGGATTGATTGTTGTAGGCTAATGTTCTTTTCTTTATTTTCTATGGTGCTTTTGGTGTGATTTGTTTTTAATTTCCCAAATATACTTGGAAAGAATTATGCTGTTCATGTATTTACTATTTCTGAAAGTTGATTTGTGTGCATAGTTTCTTTGTTTCCAGAATCCTTAAGTTACTTATGTGTATATATTTTTCTTCATTATCTGATGATTTTATCGTGGCTTACTATATTATATTGTTTTGTAAGCGATTACTGTTAAAAGGCCATTCGTTCTTTATTGTGCAGTTATCAGTGGGTTTAATTTGTTCGGCTAGTTTGTTGGGAGTTCCTCTGTGGCGAAATCGGTAAAAGCACATCAGGCTATGTGACGGTTCCGTATAGGATACAGCTTCGATTCCTGTCGGAGGACACATATGTTCTATGACAATTTCTCGGAATTTCAGGCCTGTAAATGTTGTTAATACTGTTTATTATAAACAGAGCATTTACTTAAATATTTGTATCTATAAAAAAAAGTATGTATATACATAAAAATGTCTTAAAATAATTGCTGGAGTTGTCCATTTCATAATGTGTGACGTCATTTGCTTACATCTGGATACGTATTGAGCAGATATGAATGTACGTGAAAGAATCTTGGAAGATTGTAGTTAAAAACAGTAAAATTGACCTTGCTAACGGAACGCTGCTCTGTGGCTAAATCGGTAAAAAGCACGTTATGTTCCGTATAGGATACAGGTTCTATTCCTTTCGGAGGACGCATATTTTCTTTGAGAATTTATCGGACATTCAGGCTGGTAAATGTTGTTAATACTCTTTATTATAAACATAGAATTTACTTAAATATTTGTATCTATAAAAAATGAATGTATAAACATAAAATTGTCGAACTTTGTCAATTTCTTATATATATATATTTAAAGATATTTATGATATGCTTAACGTTCTTTTTATAAATGTCTTTAAATAAATTGTCGGACCTTGTCCAATTTAAATATATATATATATATATATATATATATATATATATATATATATATATATATTTTTCCAAATTTTCTTTTATTGTACATTTTCTGTCTTTTAAATTGAAATCTCCCGTTGTAAGCCTGAAGAGCGGGAGCGAAACCGGTTGCTTCGCGCGTTTTTTAATATGTCTAGTAATATTAAGCTTAATACTTTTGATAAAATGAGAAAATTTTGTACCTTTAAAAATATATCAAGCACATTTGTGTTTGTTCAACACCCAATGAGCCTACCTGTGATTTATACTGAAACTATGCTGAACAGACCTATTACTGTTTCTGGGAGGGAGCGTGTTATCTAGTCAGATTAACAATCGAAACAAGGCCAACACACTCAAACACTCGGTCACGATGACTTGTGACTTCGTGCTAGCACAGCTATTCTTGTGAGTGAAATTGCGTAAACAGAACCCGTGAGAGGTTCTGTCTACCCAATTTCACTCACAAGGCTTGGGACAAACCGTGGTATGGCTTTTCACACTGGGATCCCGCTCAAGATAACACCAGGAAGTCTGACAAATTAACCGTTGTGAGATTCGAACCCGGGTGTAATGGTCAGCAATGAACGTTCTAACCACTCGGCCATCCATCCATCCATACATCCATCCATCCATCCATCCATCCATACATACATACATACATACATACATACATACATACATACATACTGGGCATCGATTACCCAGTGTTTATCTGTAAAGCATGAATGAATGAAAATTATGATCATGTGATTATCATTAATAAAATAGTCTAATTAGTCACACAAAAATGAAAGCCTGCCAATAAATAAATAACAATTCATTAGAATTTCTTTTGTTCAACTTTAAGATCGTTATTAGCAATTTCTATGGTCACTTTCCCATGAAAAATATCGCCTACATGAATTTCTAACTAAAATGTTATTACATTTGTGCACTTACAAAAATATATATGCTTCTGCTAGATTCCGTCTACTTGTATATGCAGGTATTGGTGTGTTCCTGGTTATTTCTCTGTACGTGCATAGACAAGAATATGAAATTGAAAATAAAATCGTAATGTCAATTCTAAAGTCTGATTTCCTATTTATGTTGTATTCTTTTTTTTCAGTTTGGAAAATGAAAAAATGATTACCTTTTTTTTTTCTCGTATCAGATAGACGAAGCTGTCGACCAAAATCAATATTTGAAATAAATGCAAGAAAATATTTTCTTTATATTTTCTTCCTTATTTCATCAAAAATCTGTTAATGCATAACGTTAAAAAATAGACTATATCTATAATGCAACCCGAATTTGCTTATCCAATCTCGCTTCTATTAACAATCGCTCTTTCAGAACTGGATGTAGATCTTGGTGAACTTGGCAGTCTGTTTTGTGACGAATGACAAATTACATTGCTTCTGTTCTGAGACGCAATCTGAAAAAAATATAATTCAGGTCTTCAGTATCATAGATGACAGGAGACATCCGAGTCACAAGTTATATAAAATTGATTCAAAAGTTTCTAGTTTGTTTTTTACAAAGTCTTAGACAAATTAATATTCAGCCGCCATTGAATCTGACTTGATATCCAATAATATTGCCTTTAGTAAATACAATCTTTTAAGAAGACTTGCAATATTGAAAGGACAATCTATACGTTTCGACAATATTTGCCGTTTTAATTGCATTATTCTCTTGACCTCGCACATACTTATATTACGAATTATAACTAAAGGAAAATTGAAGAGAAATGAATATTGTGATACGTCAATCTTCTAACCTGGAAAATCAGTATTCGAGATTTTACATGAACTCGAAATCTGATTTATAGCAAAAGCGGGAAATATGTGACTGCCTGAAGCACAACGTTGTGTACAGCGCAAAAAGCATATTGCCTATAAAAAATATGATATTTCCGCGAAAATAGTTGTATTTCATTGCACAAGAAGAGTAACTGAATGGCACACTGGAGGTAAATGACAACAAATCTTCACAAATTACGTGCAAAATTTAATTTGTTTACCAACACTTGGTCTACATTTTTTTTTTAATTTTTTGCTCGTTAAGTGATGGAATTTTTACGTTCATACTCATCCAAAGAAAGATTATTACGTTCTACTTTAGTTTCCGGTGAGCTGTGAGCTGACCTTTAGCGTTCTACTTTAGCGTGTGATCTACCACAGTTTCCGGACTCTACGCTGTGAGTTGACCTTTAGCGTGCTATTTTAGCGTGTGGTCTACTGGAGTTTCCGGTCTACGCTGTGAATTGACCTTTAGCGTGCTACGTTACCCTGCGGTCTACGCTGTAAAATGATCATTCTTGTCTACATTGTGAAATGACCTTCAACGTGTTATTTTAGCGTGCGGTCTACTAGGTTATTTTCAGTTTAGTGTGTAGTCTGCCTGCACCTTTACAATTCAATGTGCAGCCTACCTGCACTACAAGAAATTTTAACAGCATTGTAGTGGGTAAAATATGTCATTTTATATTGGCCAGTCAGGAGTATTCAGGTTAAAAAGGGAAGGACATGTAAGTGAGACTAAAGTTCATTTTATATTGGCCAGTCAGGAGTATTCAGGTTAAAAAGGGAAGGACATGTAAGTGAGACTAAAGTTCATTTTATATTGGCCAGTCAGGAGTATTCAGGTTAAAAAGGGAAGGACATGTAAGTGAGACTAAAGTTCATTTTATATTGGCCAGTCAGGAGTATTCAGGTTAAAAAGGGAAGGACATGTAAGTGAGACTAAAGTTCATTTTATATTGGCCAGTCAGGAGTATTCAGGTTAAAAAGGGAATGACATGTAAGTGAGACTAAAGTTCATTTTATATTGGCCAGTCAGGAGTATTCAGGTTAAAAAGGGAAGGACATGTAAGTGAGACTAAAGTTCATTTTATATTGGCCAGTCAGGAGTATTCAGGTTAAAAAGGGAAGGACATGTAAGTGAGACTAAAGTTCATTTTATATTGGCCAGTCAGGAGTATTCAGGTTAAAAAGGGAAGGACATGTAAGTGAGACTAAAGTTCATTTTATATTGGCCAGTCAGGAGTATTCAGGTTAAAAAGGGAATTACATGTAAGTGAGACTAAAGTTCATTTTATATTGGCCAGTCAGGAGTATTCAGGTTAAAAAGGGAAGGACATGTAAGTGAGACTAAAGTTCATTTTATATTGGCCAGTCAGGAGTATTCAGGTTAAAAAGGGAAGGACATGTAAGTGAGACTAAAGTTCATTTTATATTGGCCAGTCAGGAGTATTCAGGGTAAAAAGGGAAGGACATGTAAGTGAGACTAAAGTTCATTTTATATTGGCCAGTCAGGAGTATTCAGGTTAAAAAGGGAAGGACATGTAAGTGAGACTAAAGTTCATTTTATATTGGCCAGTCAGGGGTATTCAGGTTAAAAAGGGAAGGACATGTAAGTGAGACTAAAGTTCATTTTATATTGGCCAGTCAGGAGTATTCAGGTTAAAAAGGGAAGGACATGTAAGTGAGACTAAAGTTCATTTTATATTGGCCAGTCAGGAGTATTCAGGTTAAAAAGGGAAGGACATGTAAGTGAGACTAAAGTTCATTTTATATTGGCCAGTCAGGAGTATTCAGGTTAAAAAGGGAAGGACATGTAAGTGAGACTAAAGTTCATTTTATATTGGCCAGTCAGGAGTATTCAGGTTAAAAAGGGAAGGACATGTAAGTGAGACTAAAGTTCATTTTATATTGGCCAGTCAGGGGTATTCAGGTTAAAAAGGGAAGGACATGTAAGTGAGACTAAAGTTCATTTTATATTGGCCAGTCAGGAGTATTCAGGTTAAAAAGGGAAGGACATGTAAGTGAGACTAAAGTTCATTTTATATTGGCCAGTCAGGAGTATTCAGGTTAAAAAGGGAAGGACATGTAAGTGAGACTAAAGTTCATTTTATATTGGCCAGTCAGGAGTATTCAGGTTAAAAAGGGAAGGACATGTAAGTGAGACTAAAGTTCATTTTATATTGGCCAGTCAGGGGTATTCAGGTTAAAAAGGGAAGGACATGTAAGTGAGACTAAAGTTCATTTTATATTGACTAGTCAGGAGCACACAATTCAAAAGGATAAGGTAAAGTTAGACACCGGTAATAAAATTATACCATGAAATTTAGACCGCATGCTAAAGGTCATTTCACAGCGTAAACTACGGAAACTGCGGTAGACAGCACTGTAAAGTAATATCGATTATTATTTGATAAGGGGTCTCCCCTTTTCACACAGATGGACTCGCCCGAGGTATATATATATATACTACTACCAGTGAATACCCGGAGTCTGTATGAGAATCTGTATCAGAGTAGTATTAGAGGAGAGTAGCACAAGAGTCACAGTTAGCGAGCACCTAGACTCAGTAAGGAGTCATACCGCAATACTCCAATACCAAGACTGTATATATATTATTGCTACTAACCCGCATTCCTGGATCTACTAACCCGTATTACCAGTTTGTATTATTACGTTAATACATTTATTTTCCTTATCCATTCCTGGCGTTTGTTATTCATTGTTATCGAATTCATCCTGGAATCCACAACATTATTAGTATTATCATTATTATTACTAATAATACAGTGTAACCCGGATATAAGAGAGTTGTCGGGACCGGATAAGAAGTATCTTATATCCGGGTTTCTCTTATATCCGGGTTTGGTCTATTATATATACATTAACACAGGCTCTAATTTGGTACCAGGGGAAATCTATCTTATATCCGGGTTTCTCTTATATCCGGGTCTCTTATATCCGGGTTACACTGTAGTAGTATTGTTTGTTTGATTGATTTGTTTATTTGATTCAGAAATTTACAAATGTAGAAAGCCCAAAACAAAATCAAGATGTTGATATTCCACACAACTTCAAATAAAAGGTTGGGAAGGACGCGCACCATCAATACTGGAAAGAGTAGTAACAGCTACTGGACTTGAACAAATATTTTTCTGACAATTGTTTTAAGAGAAAGATTTTATAAATTTCAACCGAAAGCAGTACAGACTTCTCGGTCAATGGATGCCAACTTTTCCCTCGTTGGGAAACGGCTAACATTACCATTTACAATTGACAATGTACTCGTCATGGCACCCACACTGTTACGAGTAGACCAGTTACTACAGACAAATGTGCGTTATATGGTGACGGGTTTTGATAAAAGAAACCCATAACGTTACAGTTGAGACCCAGTAAAATATACATTCAGATGGGGTAGTCACACGGTCTCCGTTTGAAGATGTGCCAAAGTATTTAGATGTGATTCCTAAGTCGCCTTGGACACACTTCTTCCGTGATATGGTCAATGTACAACAATTCGCCGAATTTCCTGTTTCTCTACTTGGACATCTATTGATTTTTGACAGGGTTAAAAATCTGCCATTTCTTACAATCCTAAAGTTCAGTATTTGCTACGATATTTTTTTTCAATTTTGTCATTTTTTGTTATCATCCTCTGATGTGCAGAAATGTCAGCCTCCTAGAAATCGCAGAAAGTCTTTTCCTTAAGCAAAGCAAAGAGATACCTCATTTTTGCTTGGATGCAGTGGTTGGATTAAATGTCAAAATCTTTGAATACTTTCCAGAATATTTTGCATTTTCTTTTACTCTCCCGGACAACATCAAGATTATGATTATATTAATGGTAATTAGACGTTTCCTTATAAAGAGAAATTCGGCATCTATTGACAGAGCAACCAGTGCTATTTTTGGATGAAAATTATATCTTTCTCTTGAAATAATTTTCACGAAAACAGATTTCTCAAGTCAAATAAGTTATTACTCGTTCAAATGTTGATGAGAGAAGACCATACTTAAACTTTCTTTTAACAGTAGCGTGAAGATCTTGATAATTTCATTGTTTTCCCTTTGCCTTATATATATTATGCATTATAGGTGTTGGTGTATTTGAAAGTCCTCAAGTGATGTGGTTTTTGCCATTTGGCACACTTCTTAGTTTGTGACCCTCTAGCGCCATTTATTTACTTAAAAAAAAAATAAACTCATTTGTTCATTCCTCTGTTTATTACTGTCTCTGATTTGTTTTTATATTATTTTTTATCCGACGGACATTATCCATATTCAACGTGATTTGCTGGATCGTTCCTTACAATACAAAAGTGATATTTCATATATTTGTTTTTTAATTCTTTGATATAATTGTTTCAGGCACCTTTTATTTAGGCTTTTCGCTGATATGCTACTTCGTTTCTTTTTATGGATTTCAACGGCGTAACCACGTTTCTGAATTTTTGTCTGTGATTGTCTTATAAATTTTCCATCAAATTTGTTCCCTTTTCTATTTTTCTTTCGTTATTACGATGCTCAGCAGTTTGAAGGTTTTTTTTCTTATCTGCAATACCGTGCGAAATTTGCCAGTTCTATTCTTATAGTTTCAACGCAGATATAATATACCTGAAGAAAAACATTGAACAGGAGACAATAGACCACGTTTTCCCAATCTGGGTTATATCGCCCACAGGTGGGCGATTCCATCAGTTAGGTGTGCGTTAAACAGCTGAGCAGAAAATGACGGGTCGACTGGAAATTTGGGTGTGCAATATAGGATTTTGAATATTACACACGTATTTCAACATATGCTATCCGAAAAAATATTCAAAGGAGATATGGCATACTTCTGAATATTTGCTATACAGGTGGGTCGTGGGAAATTATTTCCATATGAGAAGAGAGCGATGACGCAAAAAAGGTTCGAAAGACCGGCAATAAACACTAGTCTAGTGGATTAAAGTATTGCTTCATGAATGTAGTGACATTTTGTGAGTTCAAACCACTTACGATGAAAGAGCGTTATCAATGATTGAGGAATACTAAAAGAATATGCCTAGAATTGGACGAGAGAAGAATCTAACCCGGTAAATTAAATAAAGCGTTCAGTTTGAAATTTCTTGAAAGTTATCCAGATATCTGAGTCTCGTTCGGGGAGGTTGACCAACCTGATTCTGTTTTTACAGTTTCTACGGGCATTTTTTTTGCCGAGACTACGGGCTCGGGATTACCCACGTTAAACTCGGCCTTGTGCCACATCTTTCCCTCGTGGGGGGACAGTAAATATTGTTATCCAGATATCTGAGGAAAGCTGGAGAACTGTTGCAATGAAATGTCCCACACTCTTTATCGCCTATGTGGACTGACTATATCAGTAGCTGTGTATAGTGAGCACAAAATATACCATGGTGTTTGCTTCAGCAATTAGTTGGAAATTTGTCTCCAGCTAAACTAGTCCAACTCTCTGTCTTCGGGCGGAGAGGATCCCAGACGAGGCTATGCAAAAGGACAGAGTCTCGTCTGGGTGGTAGACAGCTACCCGACCACGTTTTTACGGAGTCTACGGGGAATTTTTTCCCGAGCTTACGTGCTCGGTTTTACCCCGCATTAAATAACGGCCTTTTGCTACATTCTACCTCGAGAGGCGGGGGTGAGATAAATAACCTTCCTTCAGCAATTAGTTGGCGATTTGTCTCCAGCTGCGCTGGTCGAACTCTCTGCTTTCGGGCAGAGAGGAACCCAGGTAAGTCTATGCCGAAGGGCAGAATGTCGTTTGGGATAGTACACAGCTACTCGACCCCGTGTTATTCGGAGCCTACACGGAATTTTTGCTCGAGCCTACGAGCTCAGTTTTGCCCTGCATTAAAATACGGACTTGTGCCACATCCTGCTTCGCGGGGGGGGGGGCGTAAATAACCTTGCTTCGGAAATTACTAGTCTTTCAGTAGTGTATTCTCTTTTACAATAAACCTCTCTTTCATTCATCTAAGCGTGTGTTTCACTCGTTTACCACCTTTGTCTGTTTGTAACTTCTTAAGGATACAACAAGAACAAAACGACCGAAATTCCGTGTTAATAACAACGAAGATGAGGTACATTAATACGAATGTAAATAATACTATTTAAGTGTAATATTTCGTAGCGTTGCTATTGGATCAAGCAATCGACAAAACAGTGCTTGCTAAGAAATATGGCGTTTAAATTCAGGAGAAACTCGCCATCGGCATCTCCTCTGATATAAGTTCGCTTTTCATAAAGAAGCACAGTGTACAATTAAATGTCTTCCCTTTTGACCTTTTGCCAGAGCGTTCTAGAATTGCATAAGCATTGGGCCGATCAATTATACTGCAAAGCTTTGCCTTACAGAATTTCTTGGCAGTCTTAATATGAGATTTTTTGGTTTATGAAATCTTATATCCTCAAGTGACGCAGCAAAAGTTTTTGCATTGACGTCACTTCGTATGTAAGTTAGAGTCCGTATTTAAAAGCCGTTCTTTGATTTCTGTTTGATGACGTTTTGGTCGTCAGCGTTTCTTGTATAGGATTTCATATCTTTAAATAATTGATACGTTTTCTGGTAAAAAAAGATCACACAAATGAAGTTAGAAGTTGTTACCAATGTATATAATACTACCACAGATCTACTTCCTTACATTTAGAAAGATGTCGCTTATTCACTTAGATTTATACTAGCTACTTATGTACTTCTCTCGTATATAATAAGAATGACTATACCGGCTATAACAGCAAAATTGTCCAAATCGTGTAACAGCAAAATTGTCCAATTGTTAGATTAAACTTTGAAACTTTATAGCTTAGAAATTATTAAATGTAACTTACTAGAATTCTCCGAGCATTTTATAACAGTATTGGAGTTTGGGCCCTCCAAAAATGTGTTTAGGTCTAACATGAAATGATGATCCCTCTTGCTGTTGTGAGCCCCTGATACAGTTTTCCTCTCTACTCCCCCAGCTTTTTAAAACTTATTCATCGTTCTCTTGATGCTTTTTGAATTGACTTGGATGATGGAAGCCAGATTATCGATGTTGGTACTATTACTGAAGGCCTGAATGATTTTTCTTCTCACCATTGCTCAGTTGGGAAGATAACGGTGGGGCTGACACAAAACAATTTTAACTTGTTCTTTTTGTTTAGATATTAAACATCTTGTGCGATGGGCAAATATCCCATGCTGTTACACGATTTGGACAATTTTGCTGTTACACACGACGTATTTGGAAAATATACAATTATTTTTTCGATTTATATTAACTCTGTTATATTACGTCTAGGACAGTTTTATTATATGTACCAGCACCCACAGTACGCTGTTTTATATCTGTCTATGTATCTAGCTATCTATCAATGAATAAGAAATTCCAGTTGAATAAATACGCTCGGGAAAGGTAAAATTCTATTTCTTCTTCGCTCACCTAGGTACAGACCGACAGCGTTCGTTTGCGACCAGTTTAGGAGTATGAAAACCATGAATTCAAACCAGCTTCGAGAAGGTTGATTTCAGTCAGGTTATCCTGTGCAAGACACACCACTGATTCTACGACTCTATTTTTTACGAGACTCTTTTTCGTGATCAGTTATCTATATGGATTTTAATTTTAATCCGACATTATTTTTTATTTCTATAAATGTTATATCTTAGTGAATATATGTGCGTGCGTAAACATCTTGCGGGTATTACGTCTACCGGCATAGGCAGTCGATTGACTTAAGAAAGAATACGGTCTCTCCGGAAGTGCTCAAAACTACGCCCCACTTTGTGAGTGAACCCCTCATTTGATCCGGGGTGCTTTAGATATATTTGCAGACCAGGAAGGTTCAATTATCATTATAAAGAATGGATACCTCCTCGTTCAGATGGAGACGAAAGTTCGAATCCTGTCAAAGAACCCATTATCTCAGTCAGCCAAATGAACAGACATACGTAATTCAAACTAAAGACAACAACATAAAAACTGGGCCTCTACTCAAACACGTGCATCCACTAAAATATAATGTTCAGAATACACACACACACATATATATATATATATATATATATATATATATATATATATATATATATATATATATATATACGAGGTTCATTCAATAAATGTTGAAACTTGACTAATGCAGGGAATAATAATGCAACACAAAATGTACTTAGAACAAAATGTATTGAAACATTAAAGTGTACACAATATTTACATATAGTCTTTTGTATATTCCTGGGAAGACCGTTCCTTGGAAAATGTGTTGACTAAGTCGCAGTCGGGCAGAGTCTCTAGTGAATCTCTTGATTCGCCTCTCTGTCTTCCCGGTACCAACCATATTTATATAGTCGGTACTCCACTATGCAAATTAGGTGGATCCTACCACAACACCCCCTCCCAAGCCTTGGAATCCCTTTTGGATTTCAAACTGACTTCCTATATGGGATGATGATTATGGCTATTTCTTTGTAGTTCCCATTTGCATACTTCATATGAATCTGTCAATCCGCTTAATTTTAATATCTTTTCCGTTTTGGATTCACGTCCAATGGGTCCGTGAACTTTCGTTTCCTACCGGATCTTCTCGGTTCAGGAGTATTCTGCGGAGGTTCTTCCTTAAAAATATCATACATTACATCAATGGGATCTTGCTCCTCATCCGGTATACTCTCTTCATGCTCTAGAACGTAACATTTTTTAAGTTGGTTCTGATGCCTTTTATGAGTATTCTTCGGCCCTTTAATTATGTAAATCAGGTCACCGATTCTCTTGTCCATATGCCTCGCTCCCAGAACTCAACGTTGTTTCTGTAGCACTTGAAAAACACCTTCTCTCCGGCGGTGTATCTTTTTCTAGCTGTATACATAGTATTCTTTACTCTATTTTTTCCTGGCAAAAGCTTGTCAAACACTGACTTAATTTTCCTAGCGAACATTAGTTCAGCTGGTGCCATGTTTGATTGTTTTCTCTGGTTTGGCGTGATTCTGTATACTTGTAGGAATTGCTGAAGCGCCTTTTCCATTGGAACTCCTGAGGCTTTCTTCAGAGCGCACTTTAACGTATCGACAAATCTTTCTGCGAGTCCATTGCATCTCGGATGATACGGCGGCGTCGTTATGTGGTTAATTTGATATAACTCACAAAATTCCTTAAATTCTTCAGAAGTGAATTGTGTACCATTGTCACTCACAATACACTCTGGCACACCGAACCCTGCAAATAGTTCATGGAAAAAAAGTTGTTGTGGTATTGGACGTAGGCTTTTTGCAGCGTAGTACTGGTTTGAACCCTTCAGCAACCAAAAACTTGATATCTGACCGCTGTTCAATCCTGGAGCATGCTTCTTGGTCAGCCATCTTTGTTAATCGCCAAAACTCTCAAAGTTTTTTTTTAATCTGCAAAAGAAATTAAATCCATGTGAAAAAGAAATAAAGCAAAAAATAAAAAAAGAGTAAACTTCTATCTGTATTAGAAGTCCTTATACCGAAAATTTCAACTTATTTATTGTTGTGGTAGGATCCACCTAATTTGCATAGTGGAGTACCGACTATATAAATATGGTTGGTACCGGGAAGACAGAGAGGCGAATCAAGAGATTCACTAGAGACTCTGCCCGACTGCGACTTAGTCAACACATTTTCCAAGGAACGGTCTTCCCAGGTATATACAAAAGACTATATGTAAATATTGTGTACACTTTCTTGTTTAAATACATTTTGTTCTAAGTACATTTTGTGTTGCATTATTATTCCCTGCATTAGTCAAGTTTCAACAATGGCGACGAAGATGAGATTCGAACTCACGCGGGGATTAATAGAACAAAAAGCTTAATGCGAAGCTTTGTATATTGGAAAGGAATGGATGTGGATATCGAAAACATGGTTCATCGATGTAAAGGGTGTGCGTTAGCAGCTAAGGCACCACCTATAGTACACAACCATGAACCAATATCTTTTGTATCTGTGCGACCGTTATGAATTCTTGAGACTTGATCGCAACGAAGCCCTGTAGGCAGCTTTCCCAGCCAAACAGGTGGCACGCTCCTCTTGTGACTACGAGGCCTGCGTGAGAGCGCTGCGTTTAGCGACCTGTGATTGTCGCATAGTAGTCTGCTCCTGGGACTCGTGGGCCCTTCTTGCCCTCATAGCGGACGCTCTTGCAGAACGAAGGCTAAGACGTACCATCCTTTTTGGCGACATGGGGAAAAGTGATGCTAGTAGTGTTTGATTCGGGTTGCTCAATTGCAGGTGTACAAAGTCTAACTTAGTATCGCAAAGCGTGAGCCAGAATCGGGAAGGCAGGTATTTAAGTAAAACAGCTGAATAAATTGTTTATGGTAGTTGGAAAAATGTGGTTAAACAGACAAACGGAAAACAATAACGTAAGAAACAACTTGCGGTAGGAGAAATGATCAGTTGAAGGAGCCTATCATATCAACCGGATGGTGGCGTAACAGGAGCAGAAGTGAGACCTTCATCCCTGTTCTGTGCACAGCCGGTTCAAATGCGAAGTATTACTGGTCAATCGGTTGTGCCAATCAGCGAGCGTCCTAAGGTCTCGAACACCAATCAGCGACCGCGTACTGCACTCAGCCAATGAGATACCGCTATGTGAAGCATGGTCTCGCATGTGTGAATAACAATCAGCTGTAGAGTCTGTAGTGTAGACGTCTCAGTTGAACATACATTTGATAGGTGTATCCGAAAATTCCGATGAAGACATGATTGCATCGACTTCCCTCAGCTTTTAGTTGGTCACAAAGGAGCTCACAGGGCAGAAGTCTTTAATTGTCACGACTAAAGCCGATAAAGTTAATCAAAATCCCAAGCAAGTTGCGAAAAACATCGCCAAATTCAGGTAAACTCGATTTGAATGGGAAGTCAAAAGGGGTATGATTTCATTGATTTTCATTCGATAATTGACACCGATATTGAAAACGAAAGTCAGCACCTCAATACTGTCGGTAAATACGCAACGGAAATTTTGCTGAAAATTCTTCGCCATTTGCGAAAAATATAGCCAAAAATCAGACTGAACTTGAATCGGATGTCACAAAGTGATCGATTGTATCGATCTTTTCCAGTAATTGATATCCATATTGAAAATGAATGTCAGCACCTCATAACTGTTGATAAAAACAATGCTCAACATAATTTGGGGGAAATTCTTCGCCATTTGAGAAAAATATAGCCAAAAATCAGGTTGACCGGATTTGAATTGGAAGTCAAAAGTTGCATGATGTTATCGATCTTTTCCGATAATTGATACCAATATTGAAGAAAAAGGTCAGCAACTACTAGCTGTTGATAAAACTAATGCTCAACATAATTTTCGTGAAAATTCCTTGCAGTTTGTAAAAAACAGAGCCAGAAATCAGCTACATTGGATTTGAATCAGATGTCCCAAAGTGATCGACTTCATCGATTGTTTCCGATAACTGTTATCAATTTTTAAAAACAAAAAACAGCACCTCAAAACTATAAGTAAGGAAATTGCTTAACGTGAGTTTGGTGGATATCACTTGTAATTTGTGAAAACTATCACTGAAAAACTGATGAATTTTTCAAATCAATATTCGACCTCCTATCGGTTTTATCGATTTTTTCTAAATTCGGAGTAACAATCGAAACATCCGAAGACGTCAAGTACGAATGTCGCAAATTTCCGATCAGTGTGTGAATTTTCATGCCAATCGGACGAACGGTTTGCACAGGATGAGGTAACAAGGTGACAAAAACACAGACACACAGAGACACTAACAGAATGCCATTTATAGATACAGATTTATATATATATATATATATATATATATATATATATATATATATATATATAGATATAGATATAGATATAGATATATATAATTCATATTATACTAATTAAATTTATATATATAATATATATATGACAAAAATATGGCTCCTGAAAAAATTAATTTCGGTTGAGCTCTTTGGTTTGAGGTGTGAGTTTGTAAACAGTGACTGTTTAAGCTAATATAGCATGACTCTTCGGCAGAATTGAGTCACTGTCAGTCACTGTGTGTTTATCTCAATCTAAAAATAAACACGCTAAAAATTCACCTTCATCCCTGCCGTGAGCCGACGGCTTAGTGGTAGAAGTTCCGATTGACGCCAATTCAGTCCTAGTTAATTTCGATCCTAGTTAGAGGCAACCGGACGTCTAGCCACACTGATGAGCTGTGAAACAGCGAAACAATCTGTCTGTGGATGACAAATATATATATATATATATATATATATATAAATATAATTTAAATATATCTATATAATTTATATAGATATGCATGATTTATAGCTATATATAAATGATATATATATATATATATATATATATATATATATATATATATATATATATATATATATATATATATACAGGTAAAATTAGAAGAAATGGAGTATAATTCCACTGTACGTAACATTTAATTTAAAAGTGGTCTCAATACAGAGTAGAGCTAAATATTATTTTGAATATTAAAACAAAACATGTTAACAATCACTACACAATTACAATTATGTCTCAAGAATTATGTTTCAATCATGTGTCAACAAATTACATAACGACATATCGCATAATAGAAACATATTCTTCAGTGACTTTGCTGTGTCATTGCCATACATTCGTTTCTCTTCCATTTACTTTTTAAAAGTACGTTTCGTTCATTATAGACGTCCCACTGTACTTCTGCACGAAATGTCATTGACAGACTTCGAACTCATCAATAGATTCCTCTTCCGCGCTCGAACGTTAAATATTTAATGAGTGACTTGGTCCTTTGCTGCTAAAGAAAGCAAACTGTACATCAGCTGTCGAATCTGTTTGGGTATGAGGAGAAAACTCTTTAACAGCCTCTGACATTTGCACGCAGCGAGAGCCACCAAGTAATTCGCAGAGCTAATAATCAATACACAACACCTGACGTAGAGGAATCGTTGATCTCGCAGACCTGTTTCTGTTGTCTACTGAGTTCGATTTTTGTTTGGGGCTCGGCTATTTTGACCTTGTAGCTAAATAAACTTTAGTATTTACATACACGGGATTTTATGACGTAAATAATTTAGTACCATTCTTGAGAGTGTACGCAACGACAGCGTCCTTTCGTCCTGGTTTTTGACGATAAACTACGTCCGCGTCCTGGGTAAGACGATAAACTACGTCCAACAGCAAGGCCTCTGATAAGGAAGTTTAGAGGAGCTTGGAACCACCTCTTAATTGCTGGTGTTCCCAGGTCCACACTGACCTGGAGTGGTAGCATCTGCTAGGGTCCCAGCTATGGGCATATAGTTAACACACAAACTTGTGTAAAAATAGGATTTAATACCAGAAATACTGTGTAATAAAAAAACAATTATTACCAGCAGTAATTTTTGAAGGAAAAATTATTATCAACAATACTTTTAAAAAAATACCAGTAATACAAACAGTTATACATTCCTTCAAGGAAAAATATTCCCAGAAATAGAATTTTGAAGAAAAACTTTACCAGCAATAAAGATTTTATCGGCATTAAATAACCCATTGAGGTTGATAAGCCGTAAAACAAAAAACAAACCAAAACAGTGTCCTTGTGACATACTTGCCGAATAAAATTTTGACAAATTGCACCTGCCGTATAGATTTATAATAAACTATTTTCGTAAACCAGTGCTAGGTATCTCGAGGAGGGTCAAAGGTAAACAAAGCTAAGCTATTTTTCTATTGCGAGTAAGTTCACACCTCAATGATACCCGATACATAATTTATTATATAACAATGGTTGACATGTAAAATCAACCAACTCATTTTTCTGTGATGAAATCGTTTATCATTACCATAATCAACATGTTTACTCTGTTCAAGATTGAGTTTGCACACACACACACACACACACACACACACACACACACACACACACACACACAGAGGCACACACACAGGCACATACATGAGCACAAGATGCGATGGATAAATTGTCGTCTAAATTATGCAAAAATGAAAATGATACTGACATCCTCATTTTAAAAGACAGATTTACCAAAATTACACAAAAATATCTTGAAATACTAAAGAGTAGATTTATTCAATAAAATCCCATTTTCTTCAAGCACGACCTCCAGATTAAATCGGAATCTTCTGGACGGTCTCCTTGTTGTTGAAATTGGTGAATGCTGCCATAATCCTTGCCTTCAGTTCATCTTTGGTGTTACAAGGAGTTTTGTTGGTCGCTCGCTCAAATCTGCTCCACACATAATAATCAAGATTGTCGCAGTCTGGGTAAAATCAGGTGACTAGATATAAGGTGTTATGTGGTCGCAGATATTGTCTGACAGCAACTAACTGGATACTATTTCCTGTGTGGCATGGTACAGAGCCCAGTTGCCTAACCCAGGTCAGCACTACCTTCGCAAGGCACGATGTAGGCTTCTGTGTTGAGTCTGAGGACCTGTGAAAAGATGAATAGAAGCATCACGTCGCCATCAATGAGTGATAACTCCAAATAATTTCGTATTCAGTCTGAGGCCATCACGAACAAATACAGGAGTTCTTTTCTTATCAGCGTTAGTTTTTAGAGTTGTCGGACCTTTGTAACCACCATTAGATTCATTCAATTATTTCCGAATCCTCCGCACTGTCCTCAGATTAAAACGCAAATACTTTGAAATGTTCGTATAGGAGCTTTTGGCACGAATGCCAAGCAGTAGAGCATGACGTTTGTGTGTGTGTGTGTGTGTGTGTGTGTGTGTGTGTGTGTGTGTGTGTGTGTGTGAGTGAGTGTGCTTGCGCGCACGCGCGTGTGTGTGTCATTAATCCGTTAAAGATTTTAAATGTATTTTCAAAATAGAATCACATATTAAAGAATTTAATAGGGTTTTAGATTTACTCTGGTTATACGGTTTCCACAGATAACCCACGTCAATCCCTCCATGACCGTAATCCTGATAACTACAAATCCAAAATCAAATTTCTTACAGCAATACAACACATGCGAGAAAAAAAAAAACGAAAAAAACAACAAAACAAAAGTGATTCCCACTTCTTTATTTATATTTCGTTTTCTTGAAAAAGGACGCAGGCGTGTCCGATTATTCCGACTTTAAATTCGGTCTCATCCTGCTTCGGTTCAGTCAAAAGGTCTATTAACATATTATAAATATCATCAACCTTACTGACAATATTGATTAAATTTTGTTGTTTTTTTATTACTTAAATTTCATTAAACAGCGTATTAAATCCACACACACACACACACACACACACACACACACACACATATATATATATATATGTGTGTGTGTGTGTGTGTGTGTCTGCGTGTATTTGTGTACACAAAACAAATACTGGTTACAATTTTATATTAGGAAATGCAAATTAAACGAGGAAAAATTGTTATGGCGAAAATTCATTGAAATTGCATTATTTACTAATTGCAGAAATTTCCACCATAAATTTGCGTACAAGGTCAAGAAACGTATTTCCATTCCTAAAAATCTTCCGCTATTACACATTGAAATATTTAAAAGAACAACATCAATGTAAACGTAAAAAATAATGTTACGCATGCAGATGCATCCGTCGCTTAAACTGAAAAATCGTAAAGAGTGTTTATTGTATTTCTCCCTTCTCTCACTGTGTATGATAAAGTCCATTAGTAAATTATTTTTTGTCTGGAAAATCCTTTCGAGTTATGAAACCCGTAACAAAGAATATTTTTTATTGTGATTCAATTCCCCGCTATTAGTCTAATATATAGATGTGTATGTCATATCTTATACTTGTATATAAACAGCAAATCAAATAAATCTCAATAACTCGAATTTGCTTCAAACAAAATTTGTAAACTTTTAAACGATTAATGTAGACGCCAAATCAAAGGCGAGTTAAAATTTAAGTAGTTTCATCATTTTTTATTTTTTAAAGTTATTAGATTTATTATGAAAAATGAATTTTGAAGTTATTCTGTAGGTTAAACTAATATTCGTTCAATGCTTCTGAAATCAAATAAAAACTGTTTTAAGAGATAATTGGACGATAAAGAGGGCTGTTAGAAATATAACTAGAAGTAAAGGGAAAGGCATTAAGGACTTTTCCCCTCGAGAGGAACGTAAATTTAATTGAGTTATATTGAACTGACAACTTTTGACCAATGCTCAGAACAGGTTGTATATCAGGGGGCCAAGAACGGCAAAAGGTATACAATACTTCGCAAATTTGGATTTGTCAAGAAACCTCCTAGACATACTCCTCTCAATAAAGCAAATATTTTAAAACGTCAGAATTGAGCCAATAAATCCATGAAAATTGACTTTTCTAAACTAATGTTCACAGACGGCTCTCGAGTGACACGCAATGGACCTGATAGATGACCCAAAGGAAGGATTTTATCTGGTGGAGGTGTACCCGTGGGCCACAAGGAGACGACAGTGTGATGATTGGATTTGGATTGCTGACCAAATCCTTATTGAATCATTCAAATTCGATGAAAGTGTTAAACTAAACAGCCCTAACTGTTGCGTTTTCATGGACAATACTTTATTTAAAGTGTAAGAGTTTCAGCCTCACAGTTTCAAATTAAATTTGTTTTTATGCCCGGCAATGTTTCTTCTCATATATCTAAGTTTGCCCGTAATGCTATTTGGTGTAAAATGTTTACATGAGAGAAGATAAGGGAATGGCCACCATAAAGTCCCGATCTGAATCCGATCGAAAATCTATAGTCAATTGTTAAAATTAAATTATATGAAGGTGGCAAACGATATGACCACAAAGCACGCCCATGGGAAGCAGTTAAAACCAAAATGTCGGAAATTGAACTTGCTGAAGTAAAAAATAACACTATATTAAGGTGTAAATGCCTCAATGATTTATCATATATGTTTCTTATTTGATCCATTATAGGTTTTAATCAATTTTAGGTGATTTTATTGCCTTGTTACTGAAGTAAAGGTGATTTTTCTGGTTTTGAATTTTCTGGTGTGTTTGTTATTTACATTAACTACACAAGAAATATTAGCCTCATCCTTGTTGATATTACCTCAAAATATCAGGTCTTTTACTCTCCGGTATTCATCAGGTGCTTTTCCAGCCTAGTTACTTTCAGATAATTTCGACTGAACCTCTTTAGTCTACAGGAGTAGATTATTTTTTGTTTCGTTGCCCATGACTATCACGTCCAGTTCTTATTTACTACTGCTAAGTTAAGGCATATCAGCTTTTCACTTAGACAGACTACCCGGTCTAGAGATGGAACACAAATCAACGAACTAAAGCCTTAATCCAGTAAGCTACTGTTCCGTGTTTTGAGTGGAGAACTTGGAACCTTAAACCTACCTTTTATGCTGATAATTGCTTCTGCTGCTGCTATTTGTCACTCTTCGCTACACTCACCGAGGATCTCGTTTTTATTGCTGTTGAGGCTTTGGTGTCGTGTCTTCCATATCGTACTTATTTCTACGCTCGGTCTACTGTGGAGGTTTTCATCTACCACAGTAGATTAGATAAATTGTTCTGTGTGCAATTCCCACAAAAGTGGACTGGATGGACAAGCATCTGATGAAGAGCGTAGGTAAATAATGTAAATAGCGATGATTATTACTCCCAGAATTTCAGAAAAAAATGTGTGTAGCAGAAACGTACATTGAATATGGATTTAGAGTGCTGTTGTCTTAAATCGGATATCAAAAATTTCGCCTCGTCGATTATTTGTTTCACTGAGTTATGCGCCATGTGTGATACACGTTTAGGCGATCATGTATCTTTCGATATATGACTAACGCGGCAGACTTTTTTTCCCGCAGTGGGCTGTCATTTCATTCTGCGGTAAACCAGTCGCCACCCTAGTCTGTATTGCTATTTACCCATAGCGGGGAGGAGAAGAAGAGGATTTATACCTTTCCCAAGCACGTAAGTGAATGTAATGGATTCGACTGGAATTCGAACGGCTCTCCGATTCCTCAATCCGAGCCGCTATCCATTACTCCACTGTGCCATATCACTTTGAACACACCGGATTTCGTCCGATTATTTGCTTACATTTACTTAATAAGCTTTGAATTAAAAACGTACGCGAGAAGAATGTTGAAATAAGGTTATAAAAAAGAAGATGAATAGGAGTGTCGGAATATTCATCTTCTTTTGTTTATATTGATATTGTTCTTTTTCTTTTTCTTCTTCTTCTTCTTTGTTTTCTTCTTCTTTTTCTTATTTCCTGCGTTCCTTCAAAACGTAGGTAATCATGGCTCTGTAAATATCCCTTCTTTTGTAGCTCTTAGTAAGCGTTGTCTTTTCGTCATTTCTCTCAATTTCTATTCTATCATTTATTAACATTACGTAGATTACACGCTGCTTTCCTCTGTTCCTTCTGCTTTCAATATGTCTTGAGAGTGGCAGAATTTCCAAGCCCTCTTTCCTCATTACGTTTCCTAAAAACTTCAACTATCTTTCTGATTCTAAATATAATGATCCTTTTTGTTTCCATTTTCCTTAATACTGTAACGTTACTCCCAAAATCCATGATATTCTCAGTACACTTTTCTAAAACCACGCTTCCGTTGGCTCGCCTCTTCATCTGCGAGAAATTTGTACAACATTCTCTGCTATAAATGAGTTATAATATTACATAACAGTTTAGTACACTTTCTTTTAAAACGATTGTATTATTTTATCTATCGGACCTCATCCCTATTTTGCACAACATTTACACAAGCAGGTTAGATACGTTATGCGTTGTTTTACTCTGTTTCTCTTGCCTTCAATATGTCCTGTGAGTATCAAAGTTTCTAAGCTCTCTTTCCTCACTAAGTGCCATTCGGCATTGCTCAGTCCGTGGTATTCTCAGCATCTATGAAGCCACAGTTTTCTTGCCACAGGTCTCTTCTTCATCTGTCGGAACATTACGTTTCATTAATCGTTCAATTGAGTAGAGCCAATATTATATCAAGCATCCTAATTCCTGATTTTTGACAGATGTTTGAACACCAACAAATGGCGTCATTAGCCGAATGCGTAATTATCTCAGTTGAGCGGTCAACTAATAAGCTCTAGTTATGCTTAGGTTAGTGTCTTTTCTTCTGTGTGAATTACTCGAAGTAAGAGACAGACATTTATATCTGTATATTTCTTTTGGTACATCAAATGAAATTTGGCAATGTATGTAGGACACACACACAAAAAAACATTATTCGTAAGTTTTTTTTAAATAATATACACTGGAATAACATTAAAATATATTTCGTTATTTGCGTGTACTTAATATCTTTATTGTTTCGATTTTTAATTTCACCATAAAACCCATTTGGGTATGATAGTTAATCCGCAGCATCTTTTTCTATGACGGTGGAATAATGGATAGAGGCTAGGATTGAGGAATCGGAGAGCCGAGTTCGAATTCAAATCGAATCCATTACATTCACTTGCGTGCTAATAGCCTAGGGAAAGGTATGAATACTCTTCTTCTCCTTCCCCAGCTATGGGTAAATAGCAGGAAAGACCGGGTTCTATAGCCTTGGATGGCAACTGGTCTACCGCAGAAGGAAATGGCAACCTACTGCGGGAAAAATCGTCCTCGTCAGTCATATAGCGAAAGAGGGATGAACGCCTGATCATGTATCACGCAAGGAACATAACTGACTGAATTGATTTCACAAAAATCACTTAAGTTGTTTTCGTTCATAATTTCAAATCTGTTACGATTGAAATTTACAATGACTTTCTTTGGATAATTTAATCACTTGTGGAAACATTTTAACTTGCTTTCAACATCTTGAAAAATATTTATCGATGCAAATTACGTGATTTTCCGGGTAATTTCTTCAAAAGTACAAAAGTCAACCGTAGTCGGAATCAGCGAGTGAATGAATGCAAACGACCCTCTCCTTACCTGCATAGTAATTGCTTCGCCAAGACTACATACGGGTTTATAATTCAGAGTTTTCCTTCTCCTAGACCGGCTGCCACACAGTACTATATAATCCAGTCCGTCCTAATATTTACCCAAAGCAGAGGAGGAAAAAAGTTGGACTGAACCCTTTCCCAAGGATATTAGCATTTAAGTAATGAACTTGACTGGAATTAGAACTTAGCTTTGATTTAAAATTTGATCTCAAAATATGTCGAATTTACAACTAGTAGAACGAAAGCAAAAGACCTGACGTAGTATAGCCAGGAAAATCTATAGAAACAAAGACCATCTAGGTAAATTGTGTTTGAGGCATCAGTGAAAAAACCTTAGCCCAAATATCGATCATCTTTTCGTGGTTTCTCGAGTGGTCAGAAGGTTCGAAATAAGAGCACCACATCTCTAGGTCAACTTCCCATCCTCTCTCCAACCCATATTCCGTATAAGCCGAGTATTCACAGGCACAAAGACAATAGTCCTAGTTGTTTTGCGTCATCTCTATCACTAAAACATATCTCTCCAGCCAATCCCTCATATTTTGACACATTTTACTACAATATTTCTATAGATAACGAGTCTTTTGTTACCAAGCTTTAAGTGACGTATTTCTAATGAGGATTAAACACACTGCAGTATTCTTTATTTATGTACGGGGTCCCTTCACAATATGGATGATCATGGCTCTCCAAAATATTCTATGCTTTGTAGTTCTAAGCAATGCATGTCCCCTTATCTCTCCCTCTCAATGTGCTGCCAACCCTTTACACAAATTCGTTACGTATATGACTTCCTAACTCTCTCCAGTTTGGTGATCTTCATTATGTCCTTTCTATATAAAATTCTCCAAAAATTATTTCCTCATTATGCGTCTAAGAAATGTCAACTTTCTTATTCTAAGTATCTTTTTGTTTCCATTTTGCTTAGCATACTTCTTTGGATCTTTGTTGACGCAAGTCTCTTTTTTCCCCCGACAGGAAATTGCCCAACATTTACTGCAGGACGATTGATATTGCATAGCAGTTCTCTAATCTTAGCTTTGTAATTTTCCAAGTTTTATTTTGTAGCCGTTTTTTGAATATTTGGAAATCTTTTGTAGTATTCCAATGTGGCTTCTGATTGGTGTGTCTCGTTTTCAGTCCTCTGTTAATACAATTCCCAGAGCAGGTGGTCTATTTGCCATTCACATGTTTGATTAGGTTTAATGGGTGGGGGACATAGACTGTTTTAGCCAAGTACAAGTAATAATCTTTTCTCAGCTTATGAAGGTCCATTGTCGGACGTAGGCCTACCCCAGATTCTGTTCCTGGGAGGAACAGGCCATTAACCCGCCACCCTGGCCCAAAGCGTGTGGATAAGAGCGGTGTGACACAATTGGACAATCATGTCTCTTTTCAATTCATGATCGCCCAAGGCTATTTGCGCGTAAGACAATGTAACGAACCTGACCGCAATTCGAACACGTTAAACATTACACCTCACGCACATGCAAGCTTACAACTCCTGGTATTGTTAAGTGGTCACGCATCTAGGTACTGACCAAGCTTAGATAGTTGATCAATCGTGAACCGGCTTTTCAACATGATATGGCCGTAACCCTCATGAAATAATCAGTGGTCTGTAAAAAAATGATACAATAATTAAATATATCACTTATATTTTTATTATTAAAGAAGGAAAATATTTAATATTTACATTTTGTTTTTTTTATAATGTTTAACAATCTAAATAGGCGATTGCTATTCATGAAGATGTCATTAAAAATAGAATTCCAATGGTTAAAGACTGTATTTCCCTTATAAATCATAAAATAATGGTTTTGAAAGAGTTAAAACAGCTGGCAAACATCCCATTACAAGAAACTAATGTCAGTAGAATTCAACAGTTGGAGTGATGAGTGTATGTTTTTAAAAAACAGATAGTCTTAGACAACCGAGGGTCAAAGAAGAAGAGTAGGGTCAAGACAAGCATTTCTGTTTGATACGAATAAAACTTAACTCCCAGCTACTTGTCTCGTGTGACTTCAAGAAGTTTAGCACCGCTAAATAATCTTATTTACACTAGAGAGGCTATGAACGATCCAATATACATTTTGACGATCACATTTTGCGAGATCAGCTAAATATCGGTACTTATCGGTTTGTTGTACACGGCGTTTTTTTTTCTTTCTTGAAAAGGTGGGTTTACCATCTCTTTGTATAGCGAATAACATTAATATTAAAGGTCTAGAGTCTTAAATTTATTATTTATTATCAGCGTTACTCCGTCCTAATATTTCTTTTTATCACAATAAATAACTACTACTGGTGAATACTATAACAAAGATAGGGCAAGAGATGGGAAGAGGAAGGGTGGTGGCTGGACTAACTATATGAAATCTGCTTAGTATGTAAAACTACACACCCAGTTGGAGGATTCTAGATCAGATCTCATCAGAAACATCGATAAAAGATCGAGTAAAGCTGGATGAAAAATGGCTATAATTCTCCCAGGCACTTCGACGTGGCGCAATAGTTAGTAAGCTTGTCTCGCTAGATAAATAACGACTGGATAAAGAGTTCGATCCTAACTGGGTGCCCCATACTTTCGGCCTTGTACCACATTTAAACCGTACTTAAAATTCACCATGGGCACTTGGACGTGTTATAATGGTTAGCAAGCTTGTCTTATTAGCGGTTCTGTTCTTTAGGTACAGTGTGCACATGGCTCATCGCAACTGACGAAACTTTCAGAGAATCCTCGCAGTAAATGATGGCAGCATTCATGTTATTTCCTTTTCACGCCGAAGAAAGATTTACGAAATATATTCAAATGGATTCTCTTAGTAATCTGTTCATGTCGACGCTTATACACTATCTGTGCGAACTTGAGACATTCAACGCATTCACTACATTTGCTTTCTTGTGATGTGTCTATCCTGGCCTTGATTGCATTCGTTCCGATGGCCTGCACATGTGCTGCAAATATAAATATCTCGGTTTATTTACTTATCAAACTATTTTTTACAAAAAGCTACGTCTCAGGTCAATATTATTATTATTATTATTATTATTATTATTATTATTATTATTATTATTCATTTGAATATTGACACAATATGTCTGACAGTTTCTTCAAAACTTACTTACCCTTTATAAAATAGTATTAGAACGAAACATTTGATCTTTTTCTCTGGAATGACAGTAAATTTTTTGTGGTGACAGTTTTAATGATCGTCTTCCTATAGATTTTCATGATGCACATCTTGTGATTTTAAATGAGGAAAAGTTCCTTTCATCTATTCAGATGCCCTCCACATTCTCATGACTATAATTGTTCGTACACAAAATTTTCTATTTGCTTCGCTTTATCCAAACGATATTAACTTTTCGTATTATAATTTCTGATTCTTCTTCTCATTTGTTGTTCTTATTACTTTGCTGTTGGACTGTTTCAAGCAATTTGTTAGAATAAGATAAGAAAAATAAGATTACAGCAATCTGAAGGACTACGCCAATTTTGACCAGTGTATACACGGTGTAGGAATGGATAGCGGCTCGGATTGATGAATCGGAGAGCCGAGTTCGAATTCTAGTTAAATTCATTACATTCACTTACGTGCTAATAACCTTGTGAAAGGTATGAATCCTCTCCTCCCAGCTATGGGTAAATAGCAGGATAGTCCGGGTTCTATAGCCTTGGATGGCAACTGGTCTACCGAAGAACGAAATGGCAACCTACTGCGGGAAAAAAAATCTGCCTCGTCAGTTATGTATCGAAAGATATATAATCGCTTAAGCGTGTCACACGCATGGCACATAACTGACTGATATGCATACTAAGTACATATGAGAGGGTAGGAGAAGCAAGTTCCACGTCTTCGACCATCAGTGTAACATTACGTCCTTTCTGGATCTTAGCTTGAGATTGGGCACCAGCCTAGGATCTGTATCAGTGTGATCATAAATTTCAAGTTCTAACAGGTGCCACGTTCCTTTTATCCAATTAAGCTTTTAGTGGCCGGGTATGTTCCTAAAATCTTATTAAAACTGTTTATAAATTGTATTTTAACACGATTTGTAAGCACATATTGTATTTGAGTATTTCCCTTGCATATTATCGATAAAATTAAAATAATAAATATGAATTCTAGTTTGATATAAAACAAAAACATGTCTTAAAAAATGTTCGGTGTCACTATGGGCACTAAAAGTGTTAAGTGCGGTTTGGGGAGAATCGATTTTTACTAGGTTCATTTCAAAGAGTGAAACTTCTCGACACAGAGAAGATTCTGTGATCTTCGTTCATATCAGGACAATACTGGCAGAATACACGACGTCCAAGGCAAAGATAGGAGAAAATGTGGCCATAGATGTATCGCTAGAAACCATTGGAAATCGATTTTTTATTGGTAGAAAAAGATGGCGCTTCTTTCTATCCAAAATCCCATTACGCAATGAAACCGTTGTTTACATCTCAAGTGGTTTCTTTAGAATGTCCTTTCGTTGGTGGGAGTATAGAATCAGATAGCACACTGTAATGGTCATTGATGAGAGAGGTTTCTACGTTCAAGTATATGATAATTGCTTCCATATAATACATTCAGCTGGAAAGTGAGATCTTCCAGGATATGTTGGTCTCTGACGCATAGGGTCAACTTCTGGTATAATCATATGATAACTTACAACTCTAAATCCTCTTTGCAGGAACGATGAGCAATAATGGCTGCCACCATCATACCGGTGCTACACCGGATATTCTTCTAATGAGTGACAAATAACATGGCTGACTCTATCGTAGCCTGCGAGAGGATACATATGTGTTAACCTGTACGAGTGATATTCAGTATATTAATATAGAAAGTGAACAGTGATAATTTCTTTATTTTCGAAATTGCGCGCAGATGTATACAGAGTACGATAGAAATACCTCCCATATTTCATATGTGTTGTCCTAGAGGACATAGCAAGTGATAATAGTGTGTTCATCTGTAGATAATGCCTTACAAGGTTTCTCAGATACCATCATGCTTTTGGACCGGTGTACAACGTCCGGTTATTGCTGATGTTTAAGACTGGTGAATATTTACATTATTTGGACTGTTGTCCTCATCGTTATTCCTACACATTCACGACGTTTAGGCGTTTGTACGCTCCGGTCCTCGTCAGGAGATATATGTTCGAATTTCGAAGTGAAACCTTTATTTAGTCCATGGCGGTAAGTTGTTTTAACTCCACGTGCCGTGCCATGGATATCTGAGTTTCATTTAATTCACTTTAGTAACTTACATTTCCAAGTTTCTTTTCCTCTGCTGTGGCCAGGTAATGAAGTCACAAATCTTTGGGTCAAGTCAGTGTTTGGATTACTTCATGCAACGCTTTTATCCACTGGGTTATGTGTTCCTGAAGAGAGTTGGAGCGTACAACTGCCGAAACGTCGTGAATGTGGCAAAAGATGAATACAACTGTCTGAATGATGTAGTGTAAATAGTTACAATACTTCACCTCATAAATATAGACAGGTGAATTTGTAACTGTAATACAGAGAGGTTTTCGATCTCATATCATATTACGTCCGGAGGATGCTGTTCCAAATAGACAATCGATACTTCTGGATGAAAATACCAGGGCTATAGGTTCAGCGCTTAAATGAAAAACACCTTGAAGCCCTCGAAGCGCTCAAATAAAAAAATTACAAGATTTAGAAATTGTCTCTGCGTTTATGGCGAAAAGAGGTTACCATTTAGAGGATGCTATTTTAAAAATGAAATGAAATTGATAAAAACTGTAGAACATTGTTTAAACAAGAAATAATAATTTTTATTGGGGTTACCTTGGTCTTTTTATCAAACTATACAATTTGGGAGCACCCTCTATATGATGATTTACGGTAAACCCGCTATGTTATCCATTTTTATTCCAGGTCCTTTTACAGCGTTGCTAATCATGTCTTTCCCCAGGTTCATATTCATTATTATGTATGTATTGCCATATTTTATTCGGAAAGATAATATAGTGGTTTCCCGTTACCTTCTTCATGGTTTGGAATTAAACGACTTTCTCTTGATGTTTGTTCTAGGCTAGAGAGGCCAATCTACCCACCTGTCTACCCCATAGCTTGGGATGGGAGAAAAGTGGTTTCAGGTCATTCCATGAAGCAAAACTACGAAAACAGATTCGCTTAGAATATAAACTCGATTCGTTGATATTCCTTTACGCGCTTATAAAACTTACCGAACCAGAACATCCGAACACATATATTAGCTGGAGGTTAAACGGGTATTGAGTTGCAGCATGTATTCAAGTTGAATCATTTTTATTTTTCAGTGTATTTTCATAGCATTGTTGTATACAATTCTCAAATAACCTTTTGGCATTCCCAACACATATTCCAATGCTGGTGATTCTTCTGTTATCTTTTCTTTTCGCATATAATCGGACTTTTTCTTCTTCAAAGTGAATAGCCATGTGAATTCTAAGTAGGGTTAGGGTAACCCTAACCCTAACCCAACATCCACCAGTCGATTGATCTGAAATTATCTTTATTCCAACCGAGGACTGCTTTCTGTCTCTCATTCCCGATACTACTTTATCCGGTTTCTGATCTTTGCGTTTCGAAGATTCTTCTTCTAATATATTACTTTCTTATTTTCTTTTATTTGCTCTTGTTTCCTTCTTATTATCAGGATTATTAATGAATGAAAGAGCAATATGCTAACAAAGTGATGCGGGTACATAATAGGCAGTACATCTTTTGTAATATCGTGACGGGTTTGGTAGCAGCAGCGTATAACGTTGTCCTGTTAAAAATATCTTCCGTCAACCTCAGACCGTCTCCAACTGAAAGGTGTCCCGAGTATCTAGATGTGGCTGCAAAACCAACATGGATTCTTCATACCTAAAAGAAAAACCTACTGATATCCGCTCAGGATGGTTCCCAGCTACCACAAACTCATAAACAGAGATGCACAGAGCATCAAACCCAAATAGAACATACCCAAATTGTTGAAATAAATACGTGATACTGAACGGAGTATTTGAGAAACTTATTTCATAGATAAAGTCCTCCTTAATATATATATATATATATATATATATATATATATATATATATATATATATATATATATATATATATATATATAGAGAGAAAAAATTCCATAATGGATAATTTTTTTCCGTTCTAATGAATGCTCAGTAAATTGTCAACCGTTTTGCATTTAAAATAATAATGAAAAAATTACGGTAAGGGATAACAACGCACAACTTTGTATAATATAGTTTTGTACTACCTGCACCCGTGACAATGGTCTTGGAAAAAGATCGAAAGTACTTGCGAAAGGAAATAAAAGAAATTTAAACATCTATAGCACCTTTCTCTCATCCTTTAACATCAATACACGGAAGGTTATTCGTGAGTATGAACGGATTTTGTTAAAAATTAGCAGATATAATGTCTATACATTATTCAATCAGACATGCGTAACAGGGAATTTGCGACCTAAATATTCAAATTTAATATATATATATGTATATATATATATATATATATATATATATATATATATATATATATATATATATATATATATATGTATGTGTGTGTGTGTGTGTGTGTGTGTGTGTGTGTGTATTTCAGTAATATATTTTAGGATATTACAACCAAACCATGTAAGAATTGCTACACAATTGCAGTCCTGTTTCAACGCATAACAAAGCGTCTCTTCAGGCGCTTGTAAATTACTGGCGCGTGAACGATTAATTTGGTTTCAAAAGCAAAATACAATCTACTTTATTGAAGAAATATAAGGTTTGATGGCTTTAACCTGATCAACCAATTGAATATATACCCTCTGTTCAAATTCAAACTATGTGAAAAAGAAAAAAAAACAGAAAGTATTATCGTAGAATTGTGTCAGAACCAGGAGTTGCCATCTAACAGCAGCCACACATTAACTTAAAAACTGATACAAATAATTACATAAAATGACCATATGTCAGACAGACAATTATCATAAGAAATAAAAGCGGTTGGGGGTAGAAGGGTAATTTAACCGAATGCCCAACTAGTTATATGCTTTGTGAATTTCATATATAATTTTTTGTAGTTGCTAAATAAGTGACTTCTTTATGAAACTAGTACATCATCTAAACATATATAATTATTTGGTAAATAATATGCATCAATTAAATAAATATCATTCATATAAGATGTAAATATTACCGACCAATCAATGTAAAATGACGAAAATACTAAATACCAATACATCCGTATAAGATGTTAATAATACTACCAGGAGACCAATGCAGAAGTAAATTAAACCAAAATGAATCATACAGACAGAAAGATAAGTCATATATGGTGCAATACATTTAAACTATTAGGTCATCCTATAAGTTCTGTCCGAATTTTAACTTTTGTTAAAATGAACGAAATTTAAAGAGTATTTTATAATGTCTAATGGAGTTGAACATTATTTTTATGTTTAGATGCATTTAAACTGATCAAATTTTATTTCAGAGAACAATAAAATTAAATTTTGTTTGATTAAAACCCTGCTAATATGGAAGTACCCAAGAATCATTTGAGGCACATAATGCTTTATGAGTTCAAGAAAGGAAACTCAGCAGCCGAAGCGGCTAGAAACATTCACTCATCATGTTTCATCAGGACAATGCGCGACCACACACAGCAAGAATCACGTCACAAAAGATCACAGAACTTGGTTGGGAGGAAATTCCTCATCCACCTTATTCTCCCGACCTTGCTCCTTCACACTACCATTTGTTTCGTAGTTTACACAATAATTTGGAAGAAACAGCTTTTGTAACACAGGAAGAGGTTAAAACTGACATTTGTGACTTCTTCGAATCAAAGCCAAAAGAATTTTACAGTAATGGAATGAGTAAACTTGTTAATAGATGGAAGGAAGTCATAGATTATCACGGAAATACATTGTTGATTGAATCTGTAATTAAATGTAACATTTGGTCACTTGTTTCAAAATTTGGACAGAACTTATGGGTGACCTGATAAAATCTAAGAAAAAAAAACATTGTCAATTTCCAAATTTTAATTAAATTGTAAGGTAAATGGTAGACTGTGTTTACAATTTAACATTAATTCGGATCTTTGATTTAATAATGAATTTTTATCAAAAAAGCTGGTAATTGCCACTTTTTAATTTAAACACGGAAAACGGGTTTCATATATGGATCTACGTTTTTGACACTTAAAAATTTTTGATTTCACTTTAGGAGTTTTATTACAATCTTTTAAACTTCAAAAATATTTAGAAAGCGATGTATGATTTCTATGAGTATCTGTCACCGTTAATACTTATGGAAATAATACATCACATTTGTCAGATGAAGTCCTAAAGGTCGAAACGCGTCGCACAAAAATATTTTTCCTCTTGTCATTAATTTTCTGAACAATCTCTCTCTTTCTCTCTCTCTCTCTCCACACACACACACACATATATATATATATATATATATATATATATATATATATATATATATATATATATATATATATATATATATATATGATAAAATATAGTTTTATCAATATCAAGGATAGGGCGTATGTAAATGTAAAAGTGCGCATTGTTGTTTGCGTTTATCATGAAACAGACTGTCGCATCTGGGTGTTGATTTCAATGTCTATATATATATATATATATATATATATATATATATATATATACTTTATTTATATATATTTATATATATATATATATATATATATATGTATATATATATATATATATATATATATCAGATAGATAGTTAGATAGATACAGGTGTGTGTGTGTGTGTGTGTGTGTGTGTGTGTGTGTGTGTTCCCTACGACATTTTTTTCAAAAAATATAAACAAATCTTAGAAATAACTCAAAACAATTTCTGTTATTAGCTAAAAAGTCTGGCTTCTTGAAATATACGTGAAAAATATTAGGTTATTTTTTTTTCAATTAATTGCTGATTTCCCCATCTATTAGAAAAAAAATTGGAATAATAAACAAAATCTTCAGAATTAATTATTATTTTTGTTCACCACGGACTTTTCTGGTGGCTAGAACTTAGTGAGGCAAGTATATTTCTAATAAAATCAATTCTCTCCATGAAGCTGAAATACCACATTGACTAAAATATCCGTCGCGCTGCCGCTGTTATTCGTGTGAAGAGATACACTAAACGTTATTTGATGATTGTTCCTAAATTTTTGGCAACAGATTATTAACTACATAACAGATTATTTTGTCAGTTAACTAAATATATCGTTTGCTAATTAGATTGGTGGAAAAACTTGGCTGGCAGACGGTTATAAGTGTTGTCCTTTCTGCCCTCATAGCATGCCCCACAGTCATTTCGCTTTGACAGACGCAACTAAGCTCAGCAAGTACGTATATTTCTGTCACTGCTTCTTGACTGAAAGGTTTGTGCCGTTATTTACTTCCGTGTCCAAGCGAGTATTTTAAATCCTGCACAGCTTCAAGTCATGCAAGCACGCAAAACTTTCGGTGCTAAGAATTCTGGCGCAGAAATCTCTCTACTTTCCTGTGCCAGATAATTTTCAGCTATTGAATATTTACTGCGAAACCTGTTAGTCATCATTTTTGAAGGACATTGAAAACTTTTCAAAATGTCAGTAATTTGGTTTAAGTAATCGTCATCAACGTTTGACATTTGGTAATTGCCACGGATCGCTGGGAAAATATCGACGTCTCAATTAAGATAACTTTTCCTGACTGCAGTTTAAGTTGCTCTTCAGTTGGCTAAACCAAATAACCACTTTGAATTCAAAGAATAGTTCTTTTGTTTCCTAACCAATTATCTGATATATCGCGTCTTTTTTCGATTATTTACTTCGGCTGACAATTTTTTAAAAAGTTTTATTTAAATGATATGGATTCAATATATATATGAATATGAGTCGATGATCAACTGCCAAACTCAATACAGGGTCGATTCCTCTGGCCAAAGCTGTTTATGTCCACAAATGTTCTATTCCTTATACTGAGCATTCTTCCCATAGATATATAACAATTTTCTAAATAACATACATACTTACACACACACACACACACACACACACACACACACACACACACACGCACACGCATATATATATATGTATATATATATATATATCAAATGGCTAAATGTAGAGCCGAAAGCGTTCGGATAAAAAATTTTGATATAATTTATCATTCCAAAAGAAAAAAAATTATTAGATCGCATGAGAAATTGTATAAAAAACTAAATAAAAGCACCTTATCTGTCGTATTCAATGAAATGTGCATGAAAGAAGGATTGCTGTCTAAATACACAAATATATATATATATATATATATATATATATATGTGTGTGTGTGTGTGTGTGTGTGTGTGTGTGTGTGCATGTGTCTGTGTTTGAAAATTCTGATACAGTATATCTGTAAAAGGACAATATGAATAAAGACAAAAGGAAAACTTATCTTAGCTGATGTATTCCGTCCTCTTTAACTTGATAAACTTCCCCAGAGGTCGACTAAGATAACGATTCATTTTATTTTTATTCACATACAAAGGCAGACACACAGAAACATACATATATATATATATATATATATATATATATATATATATATATATATATATATATATATATATATATATATATATGATAGGGAACTTGTAAAGAGTTATTAACAGACAAAACCACATATATGTTCCCTAAATGGTAAACGTTTTTCGGTCAAGCCTCATCAGAATAATCGTTGGCGACTAGTTAAATGTTGATTGTAATTGCAGAGTGATAGGCAAACTGGGACGGAACGAGTATAACACATTTCGCCATTGCCTAGACCCGGTAGTGTAACTAAGCTTTAATGGTCCGGCCCTCAGTGTCTTAGAACGACGTTATAACTACGAGGCTACAGTTGCGCTGGTCAATGATGACGATGGTCCAAGCTGGTTGATGATTGCTGGCCGCTTTGGTCAACGTCAAGTCTGTCCACGTTGTGTTCTTGATCTCAAAGCAGTATAAAATCAAAGATCGTAGTCTCGTAGCGTATTTCAAGACGCAGCGTGTGCTATCTAAATGTAAAATATCTTCACAACGAAAAATAAAACGAGAGTTTCGTGGGCTTAACCTTGATACAAGCGAAACTAACCCTTTCCGCATCAATGTCCATAGTGACACTAGGCATTTTCTAAACTCCTATGGGAGCTGGATTCAAAGTCGTGGTGTAATTTTTTAAAATTTTTTTTATAGGATAAAACAGAATTTGGACATATCTTAACATAGTTACCTCCCCTGGCGTTTACCTCGTGAAATTAAATTCGTATAGTCCATAACCTTAGCGTTTTTCACTTCACATGTAAAATATTTAACTTTCAAATGAATACGACAATTTTGTCTTAGAAAAAAATGTTGAACGCAATAATTTTTGTCTAAAACTAACAACCCCTAACGATGACATTGTGCTAATGTCGAAAGTACTCTGAATAAATGAATATGTACCAACATGGTAATTTTCTCTTTTCCTTTAATAAGGGTACGAAAGAACTTCTCCGTGAATATGAGAGGATCCAATTGAATATAAGTAGACAAAACTTGTCTAAATTGTTATATGAAACATATCATAAGGAAACCTGATGGCAAAACTAAGCAATATTCATATACGAACACACACACACACACACACACACACACACACACACACACACACACACATATATATATATATATATATATATATATATATATATATATTTAATTATCATTATTATATACATATATTATTATATATATATTAGTATTATATATATATACTGTACAATTTTGTAGTGGATATTTACATGACCTATTGTAACATTGCATAATATAAATATATATATATATATATATATATATGTGTGTGTGTGTGTGTGTGTGCGCGCGCGCACGTGTGTGTGTGTGTGTGTGTGTGTGCTTATATGTGTATACGGGGAAGGAGCTATTTAGGCAGCAGTCCCTCTCTAAAATACGTTTCTTTAACAATTATTGAGTAGTTAATGTGGTTACGTTATTGTATTTTATTCTTCGTGTGTGCTAAGAAAAGCTTTCTTTTGCGGACTTAAGAGTGCTAAACATGTAATATCAATCCTCCTGTGCAGTAGTGAATGCCAAATGATTTCTTTACAGATGAAGAGAAGATTGGCTGCAACGAAAACGTGGTTCTGCAGAAGGATGTTGCGAATTCCGTGGACGCCTCGCGTAAGGAAAGGAGAATCCTTTAAATTATAAAATGGAAAGTTATATTCAGGATCAGAAAATGATAGCTGAAATTTATTGCATACATAATGAGGAAGAAGGACTTATGGAATTTGATATTTCGATGACACTAGGAGAAGATATCCCCCCATTCAGCGTGTGTGAACGGGTGGCGACACTAAGATGTAAGACAAACGTTAATAAGACCTACACAAGGTAAGAGGTTGGGCAGAAACATGTGTAACACTTTTTAGAAACGGCAGGTTAATTAACCAATTAATTAACCACAGAAGTTAATTACGGGGATTACTTAAACCGATAGATATAACGAAAGACATACTGAGCGATAACTTAGACCGATAGATATAACGAAAGACATACTGAACGATATTCTTTTTTATTTTGTTATTCCCCCCCCCAAAAAAAGGGATCGGTGAAAAGATTTTTTTGTTTTGTTATTTTCAAGTGCGAATCAAGATAATCATTTTTACTTTCTCGCTGAAGTTTGATGCTGAGATATGCCAAATTCTCTGCGAGGGCAAAGGAAGGAGAAAGAGAAAGAAAAGAAAGAAAGAGAGGGACAAGACTTAACAACTTAGATGATAAAAGAAGGAAAAAGGCCACCCACAAAAGCGATGTTGTTTTGGGTAGTGGAATGGCGAAAATTCTGATGGCCATTGTCGTAAAAATTAGTTGATGAATCCCAGAGTTTTTGGGCAGATAAAGCATTGACTGTGTCAGGATGACGAACTTGTATTGTCGGGTGGACAGGACATCTGTGTTCTGTTGAAATTCGTTTGTGATAACAAAAGCCATGTTATTGTATTTATTTTAATTAACCCAATTTCGCCAAAATTCCGTCCACTTAATGTTGGCGAAAAACTTGATTGAGGAATTCCATATGCCGTGAAGTTGGATAAAAATTGAGATTATCATTTGACGCCTATTGGCCGAATAGCCAGGCGGAGGTGATCATGTGACGCAGGGAGGAGGCCTGCCACCGCCCATTGAGAGGATAGGTATGTGATGTTACTGCGAGGAAGTGGGAAAACCGTTGACGCCCTCTAAAGTATGGTGAGATACCCATATGAGAGCAGAAGAGGGTGGGAGTGGAAGATTTCCAAAAATGGAAAATGATAAGTGTTTCTGACCGAAAACAAAGAAAATCCTTATTTTGGTTTTGATCGGCGTCCATATAAGCAAACGTCTTCGGGTGTTTTAGACAGTGAGTGAAGAGTACAGTCAGTACAGTAAGAGAGAGCAGTGCAGTGCAGTGCAGTTCGCAGAGAGATCCAGTCGAGCCCAAGACACAGGACTCGGAAGATAACGCCTCGCACAGGTGACCGCACGATTCCATGCCTTCCGACTTAGACTTCTAACCAAGAACAAATTTGTTGAAGTCCGACTTTAGATTTCCCACCAAAGCAAGTTTCCGACTTAGACTTCTAACCAAGAACAAATTATAGAAGTCTGACTTATATTTTCCACCAGAGCCGACTTTATTGAAAAACAGATATCCAGAACTAGCTGGGAACGCAAAAGTGTTACAATCCACATTTTTTTTTCTTCGGGCTGGGAGAGAAAGAGAGAGACGCACTCCTGTAACTCAACAAACCGACATAAAATTAATCACTATTCCTAACCAGTCGCTCGCCTTGAAGTTGTTGTTTGTGCTTTTGTTTTTTGTTTTTTGTCTACAATTATTGTGTAGTATCAACTTGACCCGGATTCGGCTGGCACTACGGCCCGACATCTGATTGATCTCGTCAACCTAAGATCAAATCACAACGTGGGTAGGTTGAATCGGGATCAAAGCAGTTGCTTCGGTGACCAGGCGTTGGAAGCGAGCCGAGTACGACAAGTTGGTACTAGAACCCAACAAGACTTCAACCGATGTTCCAGGGTTAGCCCGTCACAAAGGACCGACGTCACATTTGGCGTCGTGACTGAAAGAAGGCGGGTGTCACACATGATTGCTCATGGTAAATAAAAAAGAGCTGGAGAGCCATTACTGCTTCTATGGTACATAAAAATGAATTTAAAAATTGTCCAAATAATTGTTTCGAGCTCTTTCCGCTAATCGACTAGGTTAATTTTCAAATGTTTTCGGTTGTACTTTTGGAAAAGGTTTGTGTTGTTGTACATAGTGTAAATAAGGTAGAAACGAAGATATATTTCTTAATTCCTGAATTAATTTTCAATCTTAGCGAGTTGGGATTGCGTTTATAGCTGATGCTGTTAAGATTTGATTTTTTGATTTTCTTGTAAAGGCTTCTATTATTTGCAAACACTTTCTGCAGTTGAAGGTGCGTATCATATTGTGTCCTCGATAACTTTCTTGGTGGATACCTTTTCCTGGTGGTTTAATTTTGCCCGTAGGAAAAATTGGCCTGAAAGTTTTAGTGTCAGCCTTCTTAATAAATGTGTAGTACTATTGCCGAAATTCGGAGACGCTGTTCTCAATGGGTCATTTGAATTCATAACGCTGGTCTTATAAAATTTAGGTTTCATCAGATGATACTGTTAACTGTTTTCCATATTTTATGATAGAAAATTAACTTAATTTTTTGACTTTTTTCAACTAGAATCATGCACGCACACACACACATAGACGCACACACGCACACACGCATATATATATATATATATATATATATATATATATATATATATATATATATATGCATATATCAGTAATGCTTATATCTCGTATCCACCATACAGCCTGACGTGCCATACCATTTAGCTACAGAGGAAGTCTGTCCTGTTAATTAACCGATGTCTAGAGAACAAAAAGTTGATTCATGCTTTTGCAAGGGCATTAGTCCTCTCAAAAATTAAGAAGATTTTTTTTCCGACAGGAATCGAATTCCCACTTTCGACCAGAGAAACGGTTTGTAAATTCGAAACATTTAATCACGAATTTGACAATGGATGACACTTTGAAAGAGCAAGCTTTGAATAGATATTCAAGGAATGTAGATGTCCCGTTGGTACTTCTACGTAATTTATATCTGGTTGGTACGCAAAACATAAAAACACCAATTTCTGAACACTATTTACATTATTCGGACTATTGTCCTCAAATTTGTCGCCATATTTATTACAACGTTTCGGCCGTTGTACGCTCCGGCGATCTTCAAGTGGTTAGATTGTCGAACTAGACCCTTTATTTCGCTCACTGGAGTAGACTGTTCTAGTTCCACGTCCCATGTTTACCGGATGTCAGTTGTCAGTTATCTCCTGTTAATTCCCCTCTCCACGTTCTCCACTGCATTAAACGGGTATTGAACTCACACTCTTTGGGTCCTGTCACTGGATCTAACTAACGCCTTTATCAACTGTGCAATGTGTCCTTAAAGGGTTCAGTTCGACATCCTAATCATCTGAAGAAGGCCGGAGCGTACAACGGCTGAAACGTTGTAATCAATATGGCGACAAAGATGAGGACAATAGTCTGAATAATGTAAATAGTGTGCATAATACCTCATCTCAGAAATATAGACACTGCAATTTTTAATTAACTTTTTATTTAACATTATCACTTATTACTGTATTCATTTTTTTTAATTGATACCCCTGTTTTTGTCTTAGACATTCAAATTAAATACCCACTGAAAATAATGATTGTAGTTTTGTAATAAGAAATAACTGACTATGTACATATGGAAAATACATATTTCCTCATTAATAGTATTTCAATTTCAACATAGAATGAGGAAATTTTGCTTTTAATCTCAATACTATTATAGTAGAACACTCCAAAAATACCTCATTATATCACAAGACTTTTTTGTCAGACTATGAGAACGACAAATTCACGAAGATACAATGTCTGAAAGATCTTCCATTATATATATATATATATATATATATATATATATATATATATATTTCAGTTCTGATACAGATACTATTATAAGTGTAACTATGTTTCAAGATATAAAATTCAATAGACATGTAATTCGATAGCGTTCCCTAACCAGTTTTTCAAATGTCATCATATTATTAGTTTAGGCATGATTCTCTTCATTATTATGATTCACAGACTAAAAGGATGAGCCCAAAATGCCATCTGCAGGCCGGGTACACTAGAATCAAGCAGACGGGTAAGTTTAAATATCTGGGAAGCGTTTTGACAGAGGACTGTAAGTACGACACTGAGATCCCTAGAATATTGGGATGGCCAAGACGCATTCCAAAAACTGGACATAATACTGCAAGACAGGAGGATTTCTTTGGTAACGAGAAAATAATACCGAGCCGTTATATGACATCTGTCCTTCTTTACGACAGCGAATGTTGGACGATTTCCTCAAAGATAAAGAAGTGACACCAGGCGACGGGGATGTGTTTCTACAGAAGGATAATACGGGTATCATGGATCGAGCGTGTGAGAAAGGATGAGATTTTAGAGAGGATCCAAACAAGCTTATACTTAACATCAGGAAGAGGCAGCTGAATGTTCTGGGACATATAATGCAGAAGGCGGGACTGGAGACTCTGATACTCACAAGTCGAATAGAGGGAAAGAGTGACAAGGGAAAACAGCGCATGATATACCTAGCGGTGAATGATAGAACGTTTGATTTGAAAAAGTTCACATTGGACGAAACGCGTCAGCAATTAATACTGTTTTCCTATTGTCATTTATTTATATATATATATATATATATATATATATATATATATATATATATATATATGTATAACAAAAATTATATATGACATTAATATTCTTAAATGTAACTTTTACTTACTTACTAGTGCTTATCTATTTTTGCCAGTTAATATATCATATTCCTTATTTTTTTAAGAGGAAAATAAACGCAGATAACATCGTGTTCTATTTAACACGGAACAATAAAATCAATGGCATCTCAAATTCTTAGATCTAATTTAAGTACCACACCAGTTTTTACAGCTAAAAATAGCATTTCGGAATGGAGAAACATCTTCCTGTGTTGCAGGATTCGAAAAGAAGTCACCTCATTTTCATGTCCGGTAAAGATTTTTTTCGCATCGACTTCACATGCTACAAGGAAAAGAAATTGCATGCCGTATTTCGCTGTCAGTTAAGCTTACATTTTCACACAGTGTTGCTTCAATCCTTTGGCATTTGAGAATTGATAGTTACGCCGTAAAAAGTAGTTACTTCTGCAATAAAGTTGTATGGTGTCTGGTATTCATCGATATGTTTAGCAGCATAACATGGTGATTTTATTTTTATCATCCTCATCTAATGATACTTGCGAAACAAGTATGGTTATAACTAACCACAATATATATTTGATTGAAAGAGTGAAACCCAGGCTCATATCCATACGACTGAATATATATATATATATATATATATATATATATATATATATATATATATATATATATATATATATATATAAAGAAATATAGTCTTAAAGTGTGGTTTATTTATGGGATAAAGTGCTCAATATCAGAGATAGAGCGGCGTGTGTAAATATAAAAGTGAACATAGAAGTCAACACTTAGAGGCGACAGTCTGTTTCATGCTAGATGCAATCGTCGGGCCACCAGTACTGTTATTTTATCGCCTATTTATATATACGGGTCAGTAGTGCATAATGGGTAGTCATTTTTGGCAGGAGTTTTACCGGAAGTCGTTTATTTGTTTATTTATTTATTTGTGTCAAATTATTTTGCTTGTTTTTATTTAATTTAATTTTTGTTTTTTATCCTTTATATTTATTTTATTTTTATTTATTTATTATTTATTTTGATCGGTGTTTTTATTAACGTAGTAAAAATTTGTTTATATAGCTTATTGTCGGTGGTCTATTATATATATATATATATTCAGTAGGTAAACAAAATCAGAGTGTAAGTAATGCAAGTAGATCCTATTAATATAAAATATCCACAAAAGAGAGCTGAATTGAATTTTTATTATAGAGCGTATAATTGAATTACAATTAATGAGATCCAAACAATTTAACTCATACAGATGATCATTTCGTCCATGTGAAAGTAGTTTTTCCCTGGATTCATCGATGTAAATACATTTCCTAAAATGAATAAAATTCTACGTTTCTTCAAAGGAAATTTGAAAGGCAAATGGATGAAAGAAGGAAAAAAGAAAAAGGAATGAATAAAAGGAGAAGGATTAAGCATTAGCCTATAATAGAGGAGGGAGTTATATCGATATAGAGAGTAAGGGGCCGAAGGTGGTGATATCTGATGAAGATATCACCACCTTCGGTCCATTACTGATATTTGATGAAGATATCAATATCATATTTGCTGTCAGTAAGTCAATTCTATCCCTCAATATCTCCACCTGCATTAAATGTGGGAGTAACGACTTTGACGTTCCAATGGGGTTATATAATTCGGGACAAGTTGGTTTTGTCTGTATTTACTTTTTGGAGGTAATTGGTAGAATTATTGAACCGGGTCTAGTCGGTCTGTTTAGAGATGACGGGCTTATTTATTTTCCCAATAGTAATGGCCTCTTACTACAGCGTGCGGCTGGTATTTGAGGACAGATGTTATGGATTAGTAAAAAAACTTGCTGAACAAATGAATATAATTATATTTGATTACAAACAAATAAGCCTGAAATTTAGCTATTATTTAATTTTATTCAATAAAACCACTACTAACATCAATAATTGCCTCTACACTAGGTCGAAATTGGCTGCAAGTTCTGATTAATTGGTCCTTATTTATGTCAGACATTACTCGAACTATTGCACCTTTAAGAGAGTCTTTGGTGTTATGAGGCTGTTTATTAACATCCTTCTCAACAAAGCTCCACGCATAATAGTTTAGTGGAATGATATCTGAAGAGTTAGGAGGCAAAATGCTGAGTGTGATGTGGCCGTACAAATGGCCAACCATCCATTCTTGTGTTCGTAGTGCATTGTGGGATGTGGTCGAGTCTTGCTGGAATATGTGAGGCTTGCCGTTGCATATGTTGTCAATCCAGGGCTTAACAACTGTTTCTAGAACCTCACTGTAAGCAGCAGCATTTACTCTAAGACCTTTTGGAAAAAAATGTGGTGGCATAACATGTCCTTCATTGCTAACTACACCCAATACCATAACATTTGAAGGAAATTTTGAGTGCATCACTCTTGGCACCGCAGAGAGATCTGACGAAGCCATCTGTCAATTCTTCTGTTAAGTTTTCGATCATGATGAAAATTTTCCTCATCTGAGAAAAACCAAATCACATCAGCGTCTGAAGGATTTTTAAGTTTGTTTAAAAGCCCTTTGGATTTGTTTAGACGGTTTTCTTTTGTTGTTTTTTTTTTTTTCAGACATAAATTGACCTCTCTTCATCACGTAGGACTTGTATCGAATGTCCTCATGAACACTCCTTCTGATTGTTTTTTCAGACACATGCAGCTTTTTGGCAATTGACCTCATTGATTGACCTCGGTTTTCATCAATTGTCTGCTTGACTTCCTGAATAAATTCGGATGTTCTCACTTTCTCGGAACGTGCAGAATGTCTTTTTACGTTTTGATACAGACATTGGGGAAATGTCAGCGTCTTCTATCTCTTCTCGTATCTTGTGGACAAACGATCTTGCAACTCTGAGGAAACGTGCAATATCCAAATCGCTATGATCAGCCTTTAATGCCACAATCACGGTATGCCATTTCGTTTCATTTGTTATCATAGGGTTTGCCATTCTTGATTTCTGAAAAAATAAAAGCATTAGATGTTAGTGGGATGCAGTTGTAATCTTAAAACTCCATGTCCTCAAATACCAGACGCACCCTGTATTAAATTACAGAAAAAATCATTAGAGCTTTTAAGCTCCTTGGATCCAAGACATAGATCAGTTCCAATATATAAATCGTTGATTACTTTGACCTCACACTTAACTTGAATATTAATACATTTAAACCTTACCACAAGGAACACGAAACTCCTAATTATATTAGCATTATCTCGAACCACCCCATACCATCTTGAAGCAGATACCAATTAGTGTTGGTTCTAGAATCGATAAATTGTCATCTAATAAAATATATTTGATAAGAATAATGCATTGTACGAAAACGCCCTCCGGAAAAGTGGTTTTGCACATTAACTATCTTACTCCACAAATAGCCATAGTGAAGAGTAGTTATCCACACAAAAATAGAAAAAGAAATATTATTTGGTTCACCTCCATCTTCTGTAGATTATCTAGAATTAATATTGGACAAATTTTCCTGAAACTTATAAACAAACATTTTCAGAATAACAATCATCTAGGTAAGATCTTCAATAGAAAAACCATTAAAATAAGTTATTCATGTACTTACAACATGTTTAGAGTAATTGATTCCCACAACAAGTATATCCTTAATTAATTTATTGGTGTCAACAAGAATTCTAATAACTACCTCCCTTGAAATTGTAGTAATAGCAACCTTTGCTCAGTCGAAGGAAAATGTAGAGCATATAATGTTATTTATCAAGCCACCATTTACCCTAAAGAAAATAAATCATACCATCAAGTTTATATTGGGATTTCTGTGGGGGAATGAAAAAAAAAACTTTATAACCACATATAATCTTCATCCAACCCAAGACTAAAACACCTCTAAAACTACTCTCTCCCAAAAATTTGTGTAAGTGAGGAAGAAAGACCTGAACCCTCAAATTGACTGGGAATTGATAGGTTTTGCTCAGACTTCAAATAGCTTTAAGGGCAGATGTAATTTATGTTTCGAGGAGAAAAATTTTAATCATTAAATTTAAGAATCAAGATATTCTAAAAGGAATGATTTGGTATCCAAGTGTCGCCGTAGAAAAAAAATGTCAACTGACACAACATTATTTCAAACCCACATTCCAAGTGTCGCCACAGGAATAAATTTCAACTACCAGAGTATCAGCCGAAGCTCGCACTTTTCTCTTTCATTTATATTTTTATATGTGATTTTTTTTCTATTATATCTTCACTATATGTAAAAAAATTTCTATATGTAAAATTGTTTTCGAGATGTGGAATTTCCTTCTATATCTAAATATTTCTCTCCTTGTTACATGTTTTCTATATGTGGAATTTTCTTCAATATTTAATTGTTTTTATAATACTATTTTTATATATTGAATTTAAATCTAATCCTTAATTAGTATGATTATGATATAATTTAACGTATAAACTTAGCGTTTGAAAATTAATTAAGATGAGATTGATTATATTTAAATGAAATTAATATATTAATAATTAACTTTATTTTAATATTTATATAATTTTTAACTTTATTTTAATATTTATATAATTTTTTACTGTAACTTTTAATATATAGATAAAGATGTAGTAATGAATGTGGTAATAGATAAAGATGTAGTAATGAATGGATTTATATTAACATATTTTTATAAAAGTATTAATTTTAAATTCTTACTTCCATTCTATAATAATTTTGAGCTCCACTCTTTTTTGTTTTAATGTTTTAGTTTTTTTTGTTCATTCTTCTTCCTTACACACTTTATTTCCAACCATCGCGTTTATCTGTAGCCGACTCCACCACAAACATATTAAGTCCCTTCGCTATTATTTTATTCACTTTAGTAAATGTATTTGCATTGATATGTCCAGGGAAAACTCCTTTTCCATAGACGAAATTATCATCTGTATGAGGTAAATTAATTGGATCTCATTAATTGGAATTCACACACATACACACACATTTGTGTGTGTGAGTGTGTGCATACGATGTCTGATAAAAAAGTATTAGAACTATTGTTATAAAAAAGAAAACAACAACATATATCAACATTCGATATTTGATCTCATTCGAAGTAGTCCTCTTCTGAAGCCACATACTTTCTCCAACGTTGTTTCCTTTGCTAGAATAATTCCTGGAACTCCGTTTTGGGGATAGCGGGAAGTTGCCCAGTTGTATTCTCTCGTAACGTCTTGAAATCGTGTTCCTTTCAAATGGGATTTGATATTTGAAGCTGAAATAGTCGCAATCTGGGGAATATGGTGGTTGTCGATCTGAGGCATATTGATAATGTCTGAAAACTGCTGTTCAAGGCATGTTCACTGATGGCACCTCGGAGATCTGGTGAGACAACCACACTCTACACACTCTCTTCCCAAGCACTGCTATGAACAACGGAAGTGAATATGTTTAACAGAGTTTGAAATCTGTTTGTAGCGAGTTGTTTCACTCTAACAACTCTCCCGATACTTTTTATTACACCTCGTATATATATATATATATATATATATATATATATATATATATATATATATATATATATATATATATATATATATATATATATATATATATCTGTTTGTATATATTATATTAAATCTAAACGTTTGCCCCAAACATTGCCCATATATACACGTGTGTAAGTCAACAATTATTCGAACTGTCCCCATAATAAATATTTAGACATGGTTGCATATAATTTTAAACTTTCCTTCGTGTATATATATATATATATATATATATATATATATATATATATATATATATATATATATATATATATATATATATATATATATGTACACGAAGGAAAGTTTCAAATTATATATATATATAACACGCACAAACGCACACACACACGCATCACACACATATATATATATATATATATATATATATATATATATATATAAGTAATACCCAAAAATTTGGGTAATATAAATAAATGTACCTCTGTCAACAGCCAAACATGCATTCCTGTTACACTGAGAAAACACCGACAAACAAAATCTAAGGTTAGCCTAAATCATATACAGTTTTTATGATAGTTTTCCCAATTTAAGAGGTACGTTTATATATATATATATATATATATATATATATATATATATATATATATATATATATATATATATATACATATATATATATATATATATATATATATATATATATATATATATATATATATATATGAATGTATGCAAGCAAAGACCCGATAAGGTCTCTTTGTTTAATTTTTTTATTATATTATCCCGATTTTCGAATTAGGTGTTGAGCATTGTGCTTGAATTTGTTGATAAACTGCCCAAAATTCGTTTTTATCGTAGTTAGAATTCCCTTGTCTACATCTGGTATTCTTTGAAAAACTGTACGTTAGAAAGCGGGATGTCACGTGTAACAGCTATTGGGAAGGAGGCCGCACAAAAATAAAGCTATTTATTTATTTTATTTTTAATACTAGTATATCTACATACATACATATATGTATTGAGAATTGAGCGCTCTGGCTGCTGTTCTGGTCTATCGTTTATTTACATTACTTTTATAATACGTTAAAAGATTTAATTCGCCGTAAGCTTCGCGGTAAAGTCTCTGATTGATTTAGATCCTGGCTTTAAGCTAATTGGAGGTTTATCCACACTGCTGAGGTGCAAAGCAGGGTTTCTGCACACACACACACACACACACACACACACATACATATATATATATATATATATATATATATATATATATATATATGTATATACGGATATATATATTTTATATACTTCAATATACCGTCTCCTACGTTCCATGATATTTAATAAGATATCATTTACCATATTAGACACTATCGAGAATAACATATATTGACTTTTACCACATGGAGGGAGTCAATTTGTTTCTGTATTGCCTCTCACCCCACAACTCTCACAGACATACCCGAATGTTCACCGTATGTGTGTTATAATATGGAAAGTCCTTAAAAACGGTACACCAACACAGACCGGTAGGACTTAACGGCACGCTGAAAGAAATTGAGAACTCCAGCTCTACCTAAACGAACTTGCATTGTCTGTTTTTGGTGAAATTCTTTATTAAAAATTGATTCAATCTGCACTTTATGTTGTTGTGGAACACTACAATGAGATTAAATATAAGAGATATCTTCCCCTGTCGAAATGGCTAAATGTGGCCAACTCTTCCACTCCAACAGCTTCTTATCTCGCACCTCCCGTCAGTGGAACTCCCTTCCTATCACTTGCTGCCCTGATAGCTATAATCTTCCAATATTCAAATGTAATGCCAATCGATACCTTTTGATGCCTTGATCTTGAGACCTCTCCTTATCTTTATCCTTTTCCCAAACACTCCTCTTTACTCTTACTTTCACAATCTGTAACTCCTTGCATGCTAGCAGTACTCCCGCCTTGCTCGGGGTGTTTTGCTTAAAAAAACGTCTTCCACGACAATGCCTATACTCACACTGCAAACGCGACTCTAAAAAACGGTCAAAACTCTCGGACAGGGTTTCGTATGAAGCATAATCTTTAGACCTTTTTCTCGTTTTCATTCGCTGCATCAATCTTCATCTGGTAAGTGGTTGAGAAAATTACATCTTATTGAAAAATATTTTGCACCGTTCATCAAAATCATTGTAAATATTTATTCCAATAACCTGGGTATGGGGATAACCTGCCTCCGCGTCCTGGGTGAGACGGTAAACTACGCCCAGCAGCAAGGCCTCTGATCAGGAGGTTTTGAGGAGTGTGGAATCACCTCTTAATTGCTGGTGTTCCCAGGTCCACCCTGACCCGGGGTGGTAGCACCTGTTAGGGTCCCAGCTATGGGCAAATAGCTAACCCCCAAACTGAGGCAAAAAGCATTATAAAAGTGTAAAAATAGGTTTTAATAGAAGAAATACTTTGTTAAAAATTATTACCAGAAATAAATTTTTGAAGAAAAAACTATTAGCAGAAATACGATTTGGAAAAAAATAATATTACCACCAATACGTTTTTGAAAACAATAATATTACCAGCAGCACGTTTTTGAGAAAATAATATTACCAGGAATACGTTTTTGAAAAAAATATATTATCAGCTATACATTTGTGAAGAAAAAAATATTAACAGAAATAGATTTTTGACAAAATAAAAATATTACCAGGAAAAAAAATAGTTGTCGGCATTAAATGACCCATTGAGGTTGATGTGCCGTAAGACAAACCAAACCAAATAACCTGAGAAATTATTTCAGAGCTGTATATTGATGTTTTTAATAAACTTAAAAAAAAAAATAAGCCTTTCACATGAATTTAATTTTCCCTATGGATACTAGTCTCACAGAATAAGTAAATAATTTATTGGAATAACTTATGTTTGCATGTATTAAGCTAGCTTGGTCATATGTCCCATAATGTCCATTTGTAGGAGCCCTGCTTTTACAGCTGATCAGTATTTCCGCAGTCCTCGGCTACAAGAACAAGTTCAGGACAGCTAAATAGAAAGAGTCCTTTACCATATGACATGCTTTGTAAATAAAGACATCATTTCGCAAACTCCACTTGATTTTCTTTTCAGGGTCGGAGAGATAAATAAATCATATTTAAAAGAACAATTGCTTCCTAATTACAATTCTAACACTAACATTTTGGTAATTATCTTGGGTGCCTGCTAGCGAACCACACTTCGATAGCTAAATAGCTAGTCCATGGCTACTGTTCTCAGTTCGACCCTTTGGCTTTTCTTTTTAGCCTTATGTAAACTTATTTTGTACCTAGAGATCTTCAACCACTTTCTGTAAAGCACTGGTTAGCGAGCTAATCTAAGAGCCCTATGTACTAAGTCAATTGTAAATTATTATTTTATCAGTCGGTATTTAATATCCCCATTAAATTGACAGTAATTGAATAATCATTTTTGGTTGTAATTCTTTGAATGCTAGCCTCGCGGATTATTAGGTAGTGATTACCCTTAAGAAAGATATGATCTCACATCCGGGACTCCTCTCCTATTTTAAGATATCTCAGCAAAATATCTTACCAGTGCAAAACTCTCTAGATGGTGGAGACGGGAATGAACAGATTGATAAATCGAGGATTTGAAAAGTTAAAATTCAAGGTGAAAATTAGATAAACAAGGGGTAATAATGATGTGGACGCATTTCCCAGATATATGAGTCCTGTCAGCGAGGGAATTAGTATTTGTCATACGAAAAAGAAATAGATCAAAAAGGATTCCTAATGGAGCGATTGTTTCTTAAAGTATAAATGTTCAGAAGCTGTGAAGAGCTATCATCTCCATCTCCAGGGAATACAAAGTGAGATGAAGAGGTTTACTTCAAATACTGCACCATTTCAGGCACCAGGCAAAATTTGAAAGAACTTGCTGTTGCACCAATGACTAAATCATTAAAGATGTTTAACTTGAAAATCAGCCTTTGAGTTGTTTTAAGTGAACTCAGATTCCGTTGGGCAATACACCAATCTCTAAGCCATGAAGCAGATGAAAGCAGATGAAAAAGGTCTGTATTATTATTCATGTAACTAAATCGTTTAAATTATTATTGTCATTAACAACAGAAAATATTTTCTGCCATAATATCACGTTTTTTTTTTGCTTTATACTTAGTAGTGATTGTTACCGCCAGGGCGGCGTTTATTTCAATGGAATTGTTTTGTGAAAATAACAACCTCACCAAAAAAAAAAAAAAAAAATCTATTTTATTCGTGATTGATCTTCAAACCAGAAGAGTTTTTTTATTGTCCCCAATGCTACAAACTTTATTACCTAGACTATTTGTCTGGAATTGAAACGGATTCAATCTATATAAACAAATTTCCAAATATTTTATATACTTTATATCAAAGATTCAGTTGATTTAATAAAAAAGTTTGATGTCAGTAGACCGTAGCAAATATTTGATTTTCTCTCGTCAAATGCCTTGAATTAACGGAAAATATTTCTTTTCCAGTCTGCAATTTGACTAGAATTTAATGTTGATATTACAGTAGTGGAAGTTCATATATATATATATATATATATATATATATATATATATATATATATATATATATATATATTCATCTTTACCGCATATAACAACTGTGTCGCTATTCATATAAATATATATACATATATATTTCGTTTCTTGCTTTGAAAAAGTCCGCATTGGACGAAACACGTCAGCAGTTACTGTTTTCTTATTGTCATTTATTTATAAATATATATATATATATATATATATATATATAAATCTGAGATTTGTCTGACGATAGTGATTGGTTCGGTTTTATTTGGTTTGGTTTGGTTTGGTTTACAGTATGTCGACCACAATGGGTTTTTAATGTCGACAGTTTTTATTGCTGGTAATAATTTTCCTACAAAAATAATGTGTAGCTGGTAACACGTTTTTTACAAAGCAATTCCGGTATCAAAGCCACCCCTACACCTTCACGGTGCCCCGACCCCAGTTTTGGGGCCAACCACCTGCCCATAGCTAGGGCACCAACAGGCTTCATCACTCCGGGTCAGGGTACACCCGGGAATACCGACAACTAAGAGTTGGCTCCACGCTCCCCAAAACATCCCAAACAGAGGACCCGCCATTGCAAGTAGTTTATCAAATTACCAAGAAGGCGGATGTAGTCATACCCAGAACTGCTGACGATAGTGACATGCATAAAAATCAAACGGCGAGGAACAATATATATATATATATATATATATATATATATATATATATATAATCATTTATTTAAATATTATAACATAAATATGTTATAAAATCACTACAAAAATAGCCATTTTGTTTCAACACTTCTGATGATGTTCAATGTAGAATAAATGGTTTTTAAAGTTTCAAATTAATTAACGATCCTTCGCTAGGGGTAAACGCTGTTACATAAGCTAGAATGACCAATCAAAATACAAGTATATGGTAATTCGATATATACGGAGTAAATTCTAATAACCAACAATTATTATTCTTTAAAGAGTGCTCAATACAGATACAGATTATATCTGCTCTACTCTGTATTGAGCACTCTTTAAAGAATAATAATTGTTGGTTATTGGAATTTACTCCGTATATACCAATCCCACACTTGGGTATATATATATATATATATATATATATATATATATATATATATATATAGATTACTTCAAATGTTATTGCCAGTGCATATATGTATTTGTGTAGACGCTCCGCTTATTTTAAGCACTATTTATTTTGTCTAACGGATTGCGTACTCGAGAAACTTAATAAATTGTATCGGCTGTCCGGCAGGATTCGAATCTACGTTCGCCTTGGCAGGGGGTACCGCCATCTCGTTCAGCATGCTTTTAGCGCTCGGCTACGTAGAGTTTCACAATAAAGCAAAACGTATATTTTCCCTCTAAATCCTATTGTCAAAACGTATATAAAGATAAATATAAGACCCACGTATATAAAGATAAATATAAGACCCACGTATATAAAGATAAATATAAGACCCAAGTATATAAAGATAAATATAAGACTCACGTATCAAAAGATAAATATAAGACCCAAGTTTTTCGCAGTAATAAACATGGAATAAGAAGAAATTCGACAATGATAATTTCGCTACGTAAGTCCTTATTAATTTTTTACGTAAATAATACTAAATATATATTATCGTCCCTTAACGCCATAATAATATCCCTTGCTATGTTTTATTTTTCACATACTTTAGAAAATAAACACGACACTATTTTACTTCTTTACAGATTCTGAGTTTTCTTGAACATTACTCAGAATTTTCATTCATATATAAACACATATATGTACATTTCATTCGTTTGGGCCAGCTTCTTTTTAGTAACGGCAAATACTTATAAAATCAATTGTAAACGTAAACCAGTCAGATTTTTAAAGTGAAAAAATGCTTCGAAAATTTGGAAATCAATAAATATATTAATTATACATCGTTAATTAAAAGGTAGAACGAATTAAAAAACTGCATCTTTTTCTTGTGTCATTAACAAAATCCTTCCTTTTTGTAGGATTGGCTCGACACTTAAAAAAATGGTTCAGCTTTTTGCTTGAACAAACAAACAGCTCGCCTAAGAAATGTGCAGAAAAGGATTTAAAGAAAAGATTTGGCAAGAAAATGCGTAAAATTTCTCTGAAATTAGGTTTTGATTTCTTAAGAATTGGAGGCGAAATGGTGAAAAATTGTAGTGCCAAAAATAAAATGCCGAAAGGAAAAATTGTGGAGAGAATTATTGATTAGATTTTGATTTCCAGTTCAAAAGGGTGGGTCGAGAAGAAGAAGAAGAAGAAGAAGAAGAAGAAGAAGAAGAAGAAGAAGAAGAAGAAGATGAAAAGAACAAGAGGATCAAGAAAAAGAAGTAGAAAAGGAATAAGAACAACAAGAACAAGAAGATCAAGAAGAAGAAGGAGGAGAAGAAGAAGAAGGAGATCAAGAACAAGAAGAATAAGAAGAAGATAAACAAGAACAAGAATTGGAAGGGGAACGAGAAGAAGGAGAAGGAGGAGAAGAAGGAGAAAAAGAAGAAGAAAAAGGAGGAGGTCAAAAAGAAGAAGAACAAGAACAAGAAGGGGAACAAGAATAAGATGAAGGAGGAGGAGGAGAAGGACGAGGAGAAAGAGATCAAGAACAAGATAAACAAGAAGAAGAAGAACAAGAATAAGATAAACAAGAACAAGAAGGGGAACGAGAAGAAGAAGAAGAACAACAACAAAAATAATTCTGATGATGGTGATGAAAGATAAAAAGAAAGATACGTGAGTAAATGGAGAAAGAAAAAGAGACGATGTAAGAAGAGGCATCGAAAATATAGGAAAAGGAAAAGCAAAATTTATTAAAAAAACTCACAGGAAAAAAGTGAGAAGAAAAGGGAATGAGAAACACAGAAAAAGTAAAAAGCTACAATAACGAGAAAGGAAATAAAAGGTAAGAAGAAAGATAAATATAAGGAAGAGACGGGTAAGAGAAAAAGAATTGATGAAAAGGAAAGAAAGATAAAAAGATGACGAAGACGAAAGTGTCTAAGTGAAAATGACTTGAAGAACATGAGAATCAAGAACGGTAAATGAAGAGGACCAACGAAAAAAGAAAAGTATTGACACGAAGGAGAAAAAGGAGGCAAATAAACAAATATAAGAATGAAGGTTAAGAAAAAATAAGGATTAGAGTTCAGACCACTAAAAATGCCAAAAGACGAAATAGCAAATTATACATAAACAACCAAATCACCACCCAGTAATGGAGTAATATACAGACAGAAGCCAAAGAAAAAAAAATCGAAATGAAAGAAAAACAAAGACTACAAGTTAAATATAAAACATTTCCTGTCAGTGAACTATGGTTAGCAAGATATTTTTGCACAAATTTAATTCTTCTTTTATATACCGGGTTCTTTCAGAAGAAGGAAGTTTATAGATCCTCACTTCTTAGTCTACTGGCCTGTATTTTCAAGAAGTCTTATTAAAGAGAAATATGCGCTCTCCGGGAGGAGTCGAACATTCGCTCAATAGGGAGAAGGGAACCGTCCTACAACAGACGAACCCTAGTCCGACAGAGCTACAAAGATTTTAACCGATCAGCCGAGGTTGAATAGTGTTTTTAAGTGGAATGCTTTACGCCATAGACTCATGAAATTTCACGAGTATTCCTGGTCGGTACACGAAAATAAATATATTATTTAATAAATAAACGGAACGTCTACTCAATCACGATTATCCACTAAAAATGAAGCGTAAAATGAAAAAACTGTCGAATTAATAAATAAATATTGATTAATTCTTCAGAATACACACACACACACACACACACACACACTCACACACACACATACATATATATATATATATATATATATATATATATATATATATATATATTGAATTAGTAGGTCTGATAAATTGTATCGTGATTACGATTCCAATGTCATAAATTATAACCATGGAATATTAGTGTTTGAGCCTTTTATATCCTATTCTTACTCTGTCCTGGACATTGAGTTCTACCTGAATTCTATCCTCTTAGGAATTTATTCATCTCTTAGGAATTTATTCATCTCTCTCTCTCTTTCTTTCTCTCTCTCTCTCTCTCCATATATATATATATATATATATATATATATATATATATATATATTGACCACTAATATTATATATATATATATATATTGACCACTAATATTATATATATATATATATATATTGACCACTAATATTATATATATATATATATATATATATATATATATATATATATATAGATAGATAGATACATACATACATACATAGATATGTGTGTATCTCTCTATATATATACATATATATATATACATAAATATGTATATTTATATAAATATACATATATATATATATAAATATATATATATATATGTGTGTGTGTGTGTGTGTGTGTGTGTGTGTGTGTAATAGAAATAGATTTCAAACATATATGCATATTAAATTTAGAAAAATAGAATTTTTCAAGAAAATTGTCCTCAGCCTCGCTACCAGTTTTATGCGATTGCAGGATCTACTGAATGACTGACAATCATGTCCACAATGGCTGTCTTCCTAAGAGGGGCTCGTAGGTAGTCAAGATAAAGTGGATAAGGATGACAGATAACAATATTGACCCTTGAGGTGAAGATTGTAGTGTTCAAGAAAATCCCCATACAGTAGTATGCTCCATTTCTTGTGGAAAAACTTCCTGAAGGAAACTTCATTTCTTACCACTGAAATACGGAAGATATAATGTATATTGCAAGAAATTCGGTAGTAAGAATTTCCAATGCTTTACTGGTTAACCAGATGTAATATATTACTTAATTGAAGCAATCATTACCGTGTTCATTCAATCGGCTGCTGTATACCTTGGAATTATGCTCACGAGTTCTAGTAACGTAGGTATCTTCCTGGTGTCTACGGGAAGTCGTCCAACGTTTGTCCTATTTGTCTGTGTAATTTAAAGTAGATGACTATCTTCGAGTGATTGTAGTTGGTGTCACGAAACGACGTACCTTTTAATTAACTGTGCCAGATTGGAATCTGCAATGTTAATGTTCTTGATACTTCTGAGAGGGATATGATAATGTTAAAACTTGGCGTAGGCTGCGAAACATTAAGTTCGGTTACATTCTATTTTATATACTGCATCATCAATACTTATATCTTAAGTAAAATCTAGAGCCTTGTCCTAGACTCAACTGTGTTGAATGAATGAATTTATTCACAATATCTGAAAAGTAGCATTTAGGAAACTTTTCATTCAGACCATTACGAGCATTTCTCATTGGGTGCTTCACATTGCTGACCCGGTGTGCACTCTAGTTAAAATCGATGGCGTGATTTTGTGTTCAAGGCGAAATGATCGATATGACCAGAGATCCTGTCAGCTGATCTCTCCTCTGAGCTGTCGGGACTCTTCATCCCAGGCCTTAAGTAGAACCGATATATATGATCCATCACTTTGGGGTACTTTAGCAGGCTTCTCTCGCTAGATCAATTACAATTGAATAGTTAGCTGAGTCCTCATTGGGTATTCCATATTTTCAGACTTGTGCCACATGTAAGCTACGCTTAATAAATAATAATAGACAAATCCTTTTTTTGTGAACTCCGACCGGGCTGCAATGATTAACCAACTTGTTCTCACTTGATCAATTATGAGTGAGTTCGATCCATATTTTCGGCTTTGTTCCACATCTAAGTCATGATTGGTAAATAACTATCTATCGCTAAACAGGATGCAAAATAATGTATTCGTTGTATCGCTCTTGAATATATACGATTCTTCCTGCCAGATAAGATGAAAATATGGAATACTGACGCCCAATTGTGACTAGAGCAGTTCATCTCGTTCTTTCTAAAGCAAGTTTGGGTATGTGTCCTTTTGGGCGAGGAATATATTTCCACACTGAAATGCCTTTCTACAATATCGACATTTCCACGCAGCTACATTCTTATTTCCACCACTTCAGACATTCACAGCTAGAACCCACCTTGCCACCGATACAGAGACAAATCATCTTCATCCAATTTATATTCCTTTGGAAAGAACGATGTTCTATTTGAACAGCTTCTTCCTAATGTCCTCTATTTGCGGAACAAGTTCTCAAGAGGAGGCTACTCCGCTCAGTACAATCTTAAGTACTTCAAACCTACATTCAACCGTGATCTACCATCAAAAGCCACATTCCCTAGCCTTGAGTGGCTCTTGTGCCCTGTGTTGGATAAACAGCAGTAAAAAATGAAATGCTGGTTTACAAAGTGATTGTAGTATATATAAGAAAGAAAGAAAGGACGAAAGAAAGAAAGGAAGGAAGGAAGAAAGAAAGAAAGAAAGAAAGAAAGAAAGAAAGGAAGGAAAGAAGAAAGGAAGAAAGAAAGAAAGTTATCGATAAAAAAAACTTATTTTGCAGCAACGAAACACGAAGACAACGAATGACAGATCCATTAAAATAATCAGTGTTAAAATGAATTCATTTCTAATAATGGCATCGTTAGTCAATAATATATTTGATGAGGAAAAAGAGTCTGTTTATAACCGCAGCATAGTTTTCTACGAGGCCATATTAAAGAGACACTAAGGAACTATATGATAAACACAGTGAATTGATTTCCAAGATCTTGCCTACCACTAAGATATCTTTGGCGTCATCATTATTTGCCTAACAGAAAAGATGGTAGAACTCGCATGCATTTTGTAAGCTAACAACCCGTTTCGTTCGCGTTAAAGCTTTTAACACCTTTCCAATCGGATTATTTCATTTTTCAACGTTGCTTCATGGTTTTGCTTATACATTGATATTAATGTAATCTTTTCGATACGCCATTGGCTGAATAGACAAATGTCAGTCTCGACGATTGCTAGAGAGATGTTGACCCTTCACTTGTGTTCGGGCAATCAAGCGGTGTACGTATTTCCGTATAATAATCGAACTTTGATATATTTGTATTCTACAAGGTACGAATTGAGCTCTTGATGTACGGATAGCATAACGGTTATTAGTATGGATTGCAAGTCGATTTCACGTGCCGGACAAATCTTTTACGCCCACTTCCACCTTAATGCCCTGGTAAAAAAAAAAAATTTCAAAACCCTTCATTAACTTATTTATTTCATATTCAATGCGAAAGAAAAGGCTCAGAAAATATTTCAATATAGAAAAGCTGTCCTTCCTTACAAACCAATCAAACCAAAAAAATATATTATTCTACCCACTAATTCTCTTGCAACTACAACTAAAAAGAATTCATATAAACTCAACGTAAAATATGTCACAACTATATCTAAAATAATAAAATACTTAAGCAATACAAAACAAAACAAAACAATAATACAAAACTTTAACGCGGAAAATTACTCTATCAACTGCAAGGATTGCAAGAAAGAATATATTGGAGAAAGCACAAAAATTTAAACAAAGACTACATGAACACAAAAAAAAAACATTAAAAAATACAAAAGAAATCCACTGGCTGTTCACCGTAACGAAACTGACCACAGATTTTATGGTAATATCCACCATTATATTTTAATTCAAAATCTGTTATCAGGCAATAATAAATTTATTATTCACTACACATTAGGCCTCACGTCTTATAGGGAAATATATTAGAATGTTTTCCCGTTACTTTCTTCACGGATTAGAGTTCTTAATTTTAATTTGCTTAAATTATTGCCACCCAAAGAGAGAATGTCCACTTTACCATACTTGTTTATCTGATAAACAGTCACGCCTTTCCCAAAGGCATTAGCGCGAAAGGAAAAAAACAACTGATTAGAACTGGGCTCAAAGTTTTCTTGCTGATAACTGTTAAACTCCCCGCACGTCGCGCTCGAGTCCTGTTCGAAACTTTAAAAGTATTTATATTTTAATATCTTATTATAGCACCCTGTCGTGTGTAATTGTTAACGTGGTCATTACTCGTCTGTAAACATTTTGATCTTTACTGGCTTCACTATGCTTCTGAATTTGTTAAACGTGGCGAACGTCGTGAATACCTACATATTCGGCAGATAATGAATCACTTCACCAATATATTGCGACAATTAGATTAGTAGATAAATCTTATATTTTGGCAGTAACCAAGGAATTTCTAAGAGTTCGGCTGCTATGATATTATCTCGCCTGCCATAAAAATGTCGTCTGCTATATCACGACGCCAATTAATTCCTTCGTTGCAGCCACTTGCTTGACTGCAACCATCCATTATCGGAGTAAATACGACGCCAGGTTATTGTGGAAATAGAAGTAAATCAAGACAATAAGGGAAGAAAAATATTTTCTCGTCCAGTTTTACACCATCAGCCGACAATGACCATCTTCTAATGGGTTGACAATATACTCGAAATCAAAAAGACGGATGCAGACAATTGCCGTGCATTCACTGCCTGTTACAAAAGATTTGTCTTTGCACACGCTGGTACCGTTTTTTTTTCGGCATATTCCTCGTCATAATTCAGATATTATTTTTCACAGGAAGAGATATTACCATTTAAAATGCTTATACGAACATTGATTGAATAAAATGAAGAATTGAGTTTACGTTATTTACATTCGACTAATGTCGCCATCTTTTTTGAGATTATCACAGCGTTTTGGTTGTCGTGCTCTGCATCTTTATTCATTTTCTGTCCATCCGCATAACCTTCAGAATACTTCATTTAATTTAGTAGGATGATCTAAAAACTTCGTCGGCTGACTATGAAAGAATGCCGCTAGACCTGTGTAAACTTGCATGCATTAATTTTACCATTCCTTATTAATAACAATAAGGTTTCTGTCTATGTAAACTGATATATGATTTTTTAAAGAAGATTTCAATTATAACCACAAGGAAAGTTAATTCTCTGTGTCGTGCCAGATCTTTCTCGTCTGAGTCCATCCTACTCATTTACAATTCTACCATTCGTCCATACTTTAAATACTGTTGCCATATATTGTCTAGTGCCACTGCTGTTCATTTCGATGTCCTCGACAATATCCAAAGAAGGATCTGCAAGTCGGTCCTGACTTGGCATCTTGACTCCAGTCACTTTCTCGCACACGTGACGTAGCTTCCTTCTGTCTTTTCTACAAATATTTTCAAGGTAACCGCTCTGACGAGATATTTTCCCTGGCGCCCCGACTACATGAACTTAAGCGTTCTACTAGGTTCGCATCGAGATCTCACACTGTTACTGTTGAAACAGTTAAATGCAACCGTCGCTTCTACGCCAACAGTTTCATTTCTCGCACTTCCCGACAGGGGAACTCCCTTCTTCTTACTTGATTCCATGATAACTATTATCTTCAAAAAATTAAATGCAAAGTCTGTCGTCATCTTCTGATGCTTTGATCCCCGTTCTTCTTTTTTATCTTTTCTCTTATTTTCACTCTCTGTATCCACATGCGTATTAGTGGCACTCCTGCCTTGCGTGGAGTTAAATGCTTAAAAAACTGTAGCGATTTCTCTTGAAATTGGACAAGATTTGGCATCGTGGTGTTATAAAGTATCTACAGAAAAAAGCGTTTAACTTTCAAAGACCTTCATGCTGACATGTTTGCTACATTAGCTTCTGGCCTTCCAAATGTATCAACAATGCAAAAGTATATTGCTTCATTTCTGTTTAGTTATTATTTAAATAAATACGTCTGCCGTTCGAGAACTGGATTAATGAGTCCATCCCTATGGTCGAGCAAACCTCAGCAAGTCACTCAGTACATTACTAATTCACTGCGAGTTCTAGCACGTTGCCTTTGTGTCAGAAATAATTATGTACCTCTTCGTGGTTTCAGACTCTATGGGTGTCTCTCTTCTTACGGAAGATTGGCGCAGTGCAATCTTACTAATCATATTACATTTCATTTTTACCTAGATTCATTAATAGCGATCAGAATCTTAAAAACGTAAAATATGCAAATGACACAGTGTTGATAGACTCACAAATGAACCTGCAAGAACGCCTATATATTGTAATAAAGGTCAGTTGCAAGAAAACAAAAGAAGACAAAAATTGGAGATACCATAAACAAAGACGGTCAACAATTTAAATATCTGCGAAGGGTTTTGTGGCCTACGCGGATCAGTTCAGGCGCAAAAGAGACATCGGATCGTATGCGGACATGTTTGTCAACACCAGTTACATCCGGGTTTTCCCCAATAGCAGCGAGACAGTTTGGATACGGGTCTTTTGTAAGATGCCGCATGCTAATAAAGGCTAGAGAAAAAAAAACAGCAGTCGGCAGTTGGCCTGACACAGTTTTTCGTGAATTCGGTCACGTGAGAATTTTGTTCCTCAAGTTGCTGTGATTACCGAACCAGTTTTATATTTGTTGCCTCTCGACTCTTTTCCCCCTCTGTGTCTAGTACCCCCGTAGTTGCTTGGAGAGCATTTGATTTGGTGTCCCCACCACGGACCATTGTCAGCAGAATCTTAGCTTACATTACAACAGGTTATAATAGAGAACGCAAAATGTGACACTCGAATCTGAAAGAGCATTAAGGTAAGCGCAAGATGACTTCCTAAATCTAAGCAAAGTATTAAGGAACAAAAATCTTGTGATAAACAAAGAAAATAGTACTGAACTCTTACGTAATATCAGACTTTTTATATGTCAATGAATGCTGGGCAACCTCCTCAAAGAGGAACAAGAGACAGGAGATAACAAAGATGTGATTCTACAGAAGGATGCTGAGAATAAAATGGATGAACATGTGAGCAACGATGACGTTTCAGAGAACATGGAAACCCAAAGGACATTTCGCGTTAAGGTTAAGAAGAAACAGTTAAAATTTATTGGGTATATACTGAGAAAAGACGTGTTGGAAAGTTCGACACTCACAGGACGGAATGAAGGTCAGGGGGACAAGGGAAACAACGCGCAGGCTAACTAGAGAACTTGATTAAATGGATGGCGGAACAAAGTTTAGGAGGGATAATAAAAGACAAAAGAACAGGAAATTGTGGAGAGCCATGATCGCTAACATCTTGAAAGGATACAGCTCAAAGAAAAAGAAGAAGAATTTGAATTCAGTAAATTCCAAATTTCTAATAACAAACAAGATATTTAAAGATTGAAATTAATTTCAAACTAATTTTCCTACTAACTTATCTTTAAGAATTATTTTATTTTTAAAAACAATAGACCGTTTCATTTTCTTTGAGCTTCACACACACACACACACACACACACATATATATATATATATATAAATATATATATATGTGTGTGTGTGTGTATATATACATATGTGTGTGTGTATATATATATGTATATATATGTGTGTATATATATATATATATATATGACATGATATGATATGATATGATATGATATGATATATATATATATATATATATATATATATATATATATATATATATATATATATATATATATTCGTAAACAAGATTTTCACCAGGAAAACACTTGGCGCTTTTCATCCGATTTATTTTCCATTAGAAGCTAAAACCTCTGTTTCATAAACCTTTGTTATTACAACCACTTTGCTCTTCGGATACTATCACGATGCTCTTTACTCACTCATGAGAAGACTCATCGATGAAATCCATTAATGTTTTCTCATCAGTTACGATGTACTTTAGGCCGATTCCCCGTCCTTCCTAATGTAAAGTCTTACAATTTTTTTCTGCTTACATTTTTCCGAAACCCGTGTGCCGTTAAGTTGTACAGATGCTTTCTGACATCATGGGTCTACATATGTCTAAATTATATCTACTTTATTATGCCAGTGTTCGCCGAACAAATGTTATTCTGCTCAAATTTAATTCATCATATATATATATATATATATATATATATATATATATATATATATATGTGTGTGTGTGTGTGTGTGTGTCTGTGTGTGTGTGTGTGCGTGTGTCTGTGTGTGTGTGCGTGTGTCTGTGTGTGTGTGTGCGTGTGTGTATTTAGGCAGCAATCTTTCTTTCATGCACATTTCATTAAAAACAACAAACAAGGGGCTTTTATTTAGTTTTTTTATACAATTTCTCATGCTATCTAATAATTTTTTTTTTCTTTTCGGATGATAAATTATATAAAAACTGTCCGAATGTTCTTTTTATCAGAGCGCTTTCGGCTATACATTTAGCCATTTTCAAGGATTATATTTTAACCATTAAAATATAAAAAGAATATTCGGTCAGTTTTTCTATAATTTATCATCCGAAAAGTGAAAAAATTATTAGATCGCATGAGAAATTGTATAAAAAAACTAAATAAAAGCACCTTGTCTGCCGTTTGTAATGAAATGTGCGCGCTCACACACACACACACACACACACACACACACACACACACACACACACACACACACACACACACATATATATATATA
>OZ038484.1:45174184-45191684 GCA_964036315.1 Acanthosepion esculentum
GAAATATACTGCACAGTAATATTGCATATATGTCCCTGAATTGCTGCGATAGTTTTCTAAAAATAAAATATAGTTACTAAAGTGTAGACGAGGTGTAAGTCTAAAATTGTAGGCCGTCATTGAGGATTGAACTGAGAACAGTTGGCTCAGCTGCAAACAAATCTACAAACGCAAAAGCTGCCTATCCATTTCTCATTTCATGTAGCTTAAAATGTTTTTATCTATCACGAAAGAAAGAATGAAACAAACAAAATGCGATGAAAAAAAAATGAAAATGAAAAGAAAATGAAAGGCAAGAAAATGTATGAAAGAAAGGAAAAGGTATAGAAGCAGAAAGAAAGAGAACAAAAAGGTATATATATATATATATATATATATATATATATATATATATATATATATATGTGTGTGTGCGTGTGTGTTTTGTTAAAGACAACTGACAAGGTACAGCGATTAAGCTTTTAATTTCATTTTTCTCGCGTTCGTACAAGTGTTTTCTTTTCTGGACGCAAAACTGTAAATATTGTCCAAAATGCAGGATTTCGGATCAATTTTGGGTATCCTTTTAGCATTTATCACAGATGATTTTATTTTTTACATTTTAACTGAATATATTGTTTGTGTTATCTAGACATCTAGAGTTAAATGGATGTTTTATTTTCAAAACACAATCAGTACACTGCAGCCTTGTTTATAGTTAATGTAACTGAGTGTTGTCTTCCTCCGTTTTTTATTATTAGGGCTTCCATTATTTTTATCTTTTTTCTAAATGTGGATGAAGTTATTACGCTTGTATTTTACACTAGTATGTTTCGTATTGGGTCTGGTAGGTTTGTGTGTGTGTTTAAATGATTTCTAATAGAGCTGTGGTCGGACAAATGTAATGTAAGTCGTCTAGATATGCATGTCGTAGTTTACCCAATGTTATTATCTATGAGTTTGTTTTTATTTTGATCAGGGCCACAGATCATTCTCGGGCACTTGAACTCGGAAATAATGTTGATTCTATGCAGTTCTGATTTTACAGATCTATTGTTACATTTATGATAAGTTTAGATGTTTTAAATTTGTTGCCGTGATGATAGTCTGTTTCTGTTTACATGGAAGATTTCCAAGCAACGGCAAACTCGTGCATATAAGACGCTGGAATGGAAAATCGAACCGCAGCTCATGACGTCACAGATTTTGTCCGTGTATTGATTAATATATTGTAATGTAATTGTAAACTGTGATAATGGCTTATGTAAGCCGAAAGCTTAGATAGGATTAAAAAATATGTATCAATATTGTGATTTTCTTTCTTCGTTTAATGATAATGTTATTAAGCTTATGAGACGATATGAATAGAATTTACATTAAATAAATAGACAACACTTGTCTATATTATTTATTGCAACAGGCATCAATGAAAAAATGCTTCCTAAAAACACACACAATATATATATATATATATATATATATATATGCATATCACATTTTTTTCCAATATCTATCTATCTATCTATCACATTTTCTTCATAACTATCTATAAAATTATGTACATTTCTATCGCACCTGACCAATACCTACCTACCTACCTACCTACCTACCTATCTATCTATCTATCCATCTGTCACATTCTGTTCATACGTATCAATCAAATTCTGTATATATCTAACCATATTTTATCTATATATATATACATATACATATATATATATATATATATATATATATATATATATATATATATATATATATATCGTATTCTCTAACTATATATGTAACATATCATGTAAATCTTACACATACTGATGTTGAATAAAATCCATGTGATCTTTTCTAACTCATTCTTGCAATGTCCATATTCTAATGCACAATCAATTTTCAGTCTTCAGCTGCAACTTCCTATCGGTCCTGGGTAGTTATTTTTCAGTGACGCAGCGGTGGGTCGCTTGAGATTTGATCAATCGAAGTAGCAAGAGCAATGGCCTGTTTTGTTTTTAAACTTAAGTGCAATGCGGAGAACGGAACAAAAAAAAAACAACCTGCAGCAAAAACAATATTGATTTCGCTCGTTCGTTTGTAGGTTTGCAGAAAAAATATAATTGAACATCACAATCCCGTTCTGTACATGAAACTATAAAGGAGACTTCTTAGAAGTCGACATTTGTAATCGTACACGACAGTTAAATTGAAATTAACTCAATTCAAATAAAGGGTTTTCGCAATAAATTTCAAAATCATGAAAAATACATTAATTGTATTCTCATCTAGAAAAGATCCCTAAAGGAAATTACCTCAAATATATATCCATGTGCATCAGCAACAAAAGTAAAAACAAGTAAATATACATTATTGCATAACGATAACTGTGTAATCGGTTTGTCTTTATAAAAAGCTTGAACGATATTTTGTTTTATCAAATGGGTAAATAAAAATTAACCTCTCTTTCTCTATGTATATATATATATATATATATATATATATATATATATATATATATATATATATATATAGTGATTTACATATAATGTCTCACTGATAGCACGATGTGAATTTTAATGCACTGTACTGATGTGTATATATATATATGTATATATATATATATCTATATATCTATATATATCCCCACATATACATGTATATATATATATATATATATATATATATATATATATATGTATTTACATATAATGCCTCACTGATAGCACGACGTAGATTTTAATGCACTGTACTCATGTGTGTGCATATATATATATATATATATATATATATATATATATATTTATATGTATATATGTGTGTGTCTATGTATGTATACATATATATATATATTTATATTAATATATATATATATATATATATACATACGCCCACATATTAATATATATATATATATATATATATATATATATATATATATATATATATATATATATATATATATAGTAATAATAAAATATGTTAATCCGTATGGAATTTCCAGGAAGATATACATCCAGAAAGAGCTATATGTCAAAAGACAGAGCAAAATTATTATTAATAAAAGATTATCAAACACTTGAAATCACATGGGTAATAATTTTTATTTCATGAGGGCCCAAAAAAAGCAGCTCTCAATATTCATGTCCTAGAAACAAAATCACATTTATATATATATATGTGTGCGTGTGTGTGTGTGTGTATGTATTGTGTGTCTGTGTGTGCTGGTGTAAATAAGACAGTGCTCGATATAATACAATAGAGCTATTAAGTATATATTAAAAAATATATATTATTATCCCTCACCCATAGCACGTTGCGGGGTTTCATTCACAACGTAATCTTCAGTGTGCTGAGTACAGTGCAGTAAAATCCACGTCGTGCTATCAGTGGGGCACTATATGTAAATTTATATATATATATATATATATATATATATATATATATATATATATATATATATATATATATATATATATATATAGGAATATACAATATATAAAGGAATATACAAAATATCTTATACTGAGTTCACAACTCATGACGAAGAAATTATCAACTGCCAGTATATTTATTTATATTTTAACTTGAAGTTTACACCGGTTTTGTAAAATTTCTACTCATCCCGAGGTACATTATTGTTGCGGTGAAATATCATGGCTTTTCAAATATTTTAATGAATTGTGGTTTAATTTTGAATTTGAATTTAGGACCAGATTAACATTAAGATTGAAAATAAGTTTGGAAATTGTAATAATAAATTCTAATTTAGAGAGACGCTGCTCTGGTCAAAGTAATAAACAAGAATAGACGTTGGAAAATCAAGGGGGTGACTATTTTTACCATGAAAATCACTAATTAATTAGCAATATAATTAATGATATTATTAATATAACTATTAATATTACTGAAGTAACTAAAAGTAGTGATATCAATAATAATAAAACATGCCGTGCTAAAACAAAATTAAATTAGATTACTAATAAAATAAAATAAGTTAAAATAAAATAAAATATAGTAAAATAAAAAGAACCATATATATATATATATATATATATATATATATATATATATATATATATATATATATATATATATAGGGACATATAAATATGTAAATAATTAAATAAATAAATATATAAAGAAAGAAAGAAAGAATAGATAGACGTTAGAAAATCAAGTGGGCAACTATTTTTAATATGAATGTACATAAAGTAGTTAATAATATCAATAATATAAATATTAGTATTACTGAACTAACTAAATATAGTGATATCAGTAATAATAAAATATGCTGTGATAATATAAAATTAAATTGCAAATAAAATAATACATATCAATAAAAATAAAATAATATTAAATAAGATAATGTAAAATAAAATAGACAGATATATAGGACCATATACATATGTAAATAAATTGGAGAAATACATGAATAATTAAATATAAATAATAAATCTGAATAGATAAGTATATAAATAAATGCGTTTCTAAAAGTAAGACAAAAGGTAAAAGAAAAAGTCAACAAAACAATAATAAAAGTCATATCTTAAAAAGGTAATGATATGATAATTGAAATAATGGATTAACAAAAATGTTAAATGCGTTACGGTCTAATATTAAAAATATTTGTATAGTAAAGGTAGAAAAAAGTAAAAATATTAATAAAGATAATAGTAATACCAGTATATGTGGACACCGGGGCCGGCTACACTATATTAATCTGGGTCAAGGTTTGACCAGAAATTTGGTTCTAGGTAGTAAATGGCGGGTTGACTCACTTCTTTCGTTTGAGAGATTAAAATTTTTTTAAATATTTTTCAGAAGTATTAAATTTTCAGAAAGATATAAGTTACATTTATTGCCTTTCCCGCTGAAGAGCTTAGCGTTCGCTATTAATTTCCAGGTGATAATTTGGTTTTTATTCTCGCTTTTTACCTTCTAGAAAAATTTAGAGAGGCAAGAGCTGTTACTATATTTGAGATTGTCTAATATCATTTGCTGGTGGTAGAAGCTCAATTTCCAATAGTTTTTCGTAGAATCCTCATAAACCTTGACCTCGTCATCATATTTGATTTCAGCTTTATAAATAAACTATTTGGACATACATTTAGCGTTTAATGGGAAGGTTTTTTCTGCAATTGCAATTCTTAGTTGCGGGTATGTTGTTCTTTTGAAGGTTGTTGAATTGTTTGTTTAGAATGGACCAATTATGCTGTGCTATGTACTGGTCGATATTTTTAGCACAACTGTAGCTAACTTTTACTTTGTTTTTGTTGAAGATGTTAAGTGTAGAGGAATGACTGAAGTGCTCATGGATTAAATTCAAAAACAAATTTCCGGTGTTTGTTTCGACGTTTTTGTTGTAGGGTAGGTTGAACCATATAATATTACGTTTACTACGTTTCGGTTTGTTAGCTTATACTCTTGTTTATTATTTTGATTATACCAGCGTCTCGCTAAATTAGAATTTATTATTCTTATCTCCAAACTTATTTTCAATTTTAAATAATAATCTGTGCCTAAATTCAAATTCAATATTAAACGACAATTCATTTAAATATTTTAGCAAAAATAATATTCCACCCCAGCATCGCGATAACCTTAGATTTTGCAAAACTGATGTCAACACATAATTAGAATTAAAATAAATATATCGGCACTTGATAATTTCTTTGACATGAAACACGCAGTAGTGTAATCAATGTAAGGTATTTTGCATATTCCTTCATATATATTATATAACTGTTTTTTCTTAGACTATTGAGCATTTATATGCATTTGTGTACGATCGCACGCGCCTATATTTACCTATTCGGTTATATATATATATATATATATATATATATATATATATATATATATATATATATATATATAAGTTAACGCTGTGGTCAACACCGAGTGGCGACAGACTGTTTCATGATGCTTGGAGACAATTTCAGGCCATGATATTTTTTATTGTGAATAACTTCAAAAATTCGTATTAGCATGGTCGAGAAAAGCGTCTTCAGTAGGCTGACTGGAATGCTGTTCCAAGTGGTGAAGATGGCTTCAGGAATTGACGTCAATTTCTATAGAAAACGTCGAACCCAAACATTTTAAATAGGATTCCGATCGGTTAACACGCTGGTTTATTCAAACGAATCACGTTATTTGCCACGAAAATGTCCTTTGTACTGCAGGCATTATGGCTTGCAGCGTTGTCTTGCTGAAGTGTTCAGTCATTTCCACACAAGCGAGGGCTTTCACTCAATAAGGATGATCTCTCATACATACCAATGTAGACAGTCGCTATTTGACGCCCCTGCCTCACCTGGAGCGCTATTATTCCTTGAAAGGTGATAACGCCCGAGATCATGATATATATATATATATATATATATATATATATATATATATATATATATATATATATATATATATATATATATATATATGTATGTATGTATATGTATATATATATTTAAGTTACGAAAACTTGGTAATCCGTATGGGTAGTTCCAATATCAGGATTGATATATACATCATGATCTCTATCTCTCTCTCTCTCTCTCTATATATATATATATATATATATATATATATATATATATATATATATATATATATATATATATATATATATATATATATATATATATATCATGATATATATATTTATATATATATATATATATATGTATGTATGTATAAATAAATACTGTCACAAAAACAACATTCAATTTTTTTTAATTTGCAACTTTTCAGTTGATTTATATATATATATATATATATATATATATAGTGTATTTAGGTAGCAATCCTTCTTTTGTACATGTTTTATTACAGATGACAGACAAGGTACTGCGATTAAGCAAGATAATGTGATTCAATTTTTCTTGTGTTCGAACAAGTATTTTCTTTTCTGGACACAGCATTTGTAGAAACTGTCCAAATGTTCTGTAATTCCGAAAGCTTACGGCTTTACTTTTAGCTATTATCAAGGATGATTTTATTTTTGTTTTTATTTTATTTTTTCACTGGGTGTATGGGTTCCATTAGAATACATTTAAACGCAAACACATACTTATCAGACTCCATCCGAATCATACTAGTAGAAAATACGAACATAATAACCTCATCCACATGTAAAAAAAGATTAAAAATAATGGAAGCCTTATTAATGAAAAAGAAAAAGCAAACACACAATGCCATTTACTACTAACACACCCACAATATGGTTACTGTGTCCGAAAAAAATCCTACAACTATAGAAACACGCCGACAACAGATACAAACAGTTTAAAGCAAAAATAAAATCACCCGAAAGCTCTCGGAATTACAGAACATTTGGGAAGTTTCTTCACACTCGTGTCCAGAAAAAAAATACTTGTTCGAACACAGAAAATTAAATAAAAATCTTAATCGCATTATCTTGTCTGCCGTCTTTAATGATACATACATACACATAAATATATATATATATATATATATATATATATATATATATATATATATATATATATATATATATATATATTTGAAATGGTTAGTTGACTACTGTTTCCAATACAATTAGACACATTCTACAGCAGATTGACAAATGAAACTCCTATGAAAGTTAAGTAAATTTATTTCGCTGAAAAACTATAACGATTGATTGATAAAGTCGTCAATTCTCTAAAACAGATTTTAGACCAGATTGAATAAGAAAATTTGTATATAAATGAAGTCAATTTATTTCTCTCTATAGGTATGTTCTCAGTGTATTTTACATTTTTTTCTCTTTATCTCGCGATAACCAGAATTTTTGCAAAACTGGTGTGTTCTCAATATATATATATATATATATATATATATATATATATATATATATTATTATTATTATTATTATTATTATTATCATGATGATGATGATGATGATGATGATGATGATGATGATGATGATGATAATATCTATAATCGATTGGCGTAAAAAAACACCCGGATAGTATAATTTGCAAACAAAAATATAAAAAAAACAAATTAGTATCAGCGGAATAAAAATTTTGAAAAAAATGAAAACACTAATAACATCCGGGAAATGTCGAAAAAAAAAGTAAAATAAGAGAAAACTTAATGTGCTCAATTCACTAAGTGGAACAGTCTTTAAAAAATCGCTTTTGAGCCAGAGATATCTACCCAGGTTTCACCAAAATGGATCTTCAGGGTAAAATAACAGAATAAGACGACTGCATATCTGCCTTTCGTTGTCGCGATGCAAGTAAAACATACCCGCTCAGGATTCACTTTGTTGATATGATTGATTTTTCTCAAGGTTTCTTGCTTTCATCTCTTTCTATTGTCCAGTTTAAACTGAAGATTCATGTAGATGAATCCTAGGTAGGTAACCCCTGTCTCACTAGGATTTATATTTATATATATATATATATATATATATATATATATATATATATATATATGTGTGTGTGTGTGTGTGTGTAATAAATTAACTGATTTACAATATGGTTTCTTCGCTACACAGGAATTACCATGTTTCAAAAACCGAAGCTAAAAACGTCAAATTTAATTATAGAATTAAAGTAAAATTATGCTCTGTAAATTTACTTTGAGCACTGTTTTGTAAAAATAAAAAAAACAATGTGAACACCGGATTATATATCATACTCTTTTTATAATATATATATATATATATATATATATATGTGTGTGTGTGTGTGTGTGTGTGTCTTTGTGTCTTTGTGTCTGTGTGTGTGTTCCATTAACAGTAAACAACAGATAAGGCGACTTGCCATGTCCTGACATTTAGGATTCCCACTTCCTTCCCTTTCAGACATTAACACGCGAGTTTCTGGCACACGAAATGAAAACCTGCGGTTTGAGGTGCAAAATACTCTGACTCGGAAATAACCATATTCGTGAAAGTGGCTTGTTGAATAGAAGAACGATATATGATTCTGTGGGTTTCCTTCTCCGAAGTTATACACGGTGATGGACACCATATGTTGTTATATTATGTTGTCTCTTACTGTACTGGAAAGTTGGCATGTCGTCCAAGCAATCAACCAAGCATCCGCTTACTGGACTAGGGGACAGTGAGCAAGAACACATTATGACTTTGAACTTATTACCTCCATGTTTGTTCGCCGATGTTAATGTTCATCAAAGATGTTCACGAAATAGAAGTTATTTCTTGAATCGAATTCAGTAGAATTCTGTTTCCGCTTGTATGGCTCGAAATATCTAGGATTGGCAGTCCAGGATTTGTAATCATCATGTCACCTTCAAAATATGGCTTTCAAGCCTTACTGATTTAAATTATCTGAGAGACTTTGCTCGAGATGTAGTGAAAATGAGCTTTTCTAAATAATTAAGAATATAGTCGCACAAGTTTAACAAAATAAACATGTTTGCTGGAGTCACTTCCCTGATAGCATCGATGATATTCTTGGTGTTGTCATTGCTCTTAAGCAAAGAAGGTGCGTTGCGCACACACATCAATCATATCGATGACTAAACTTGGCGGTCTCGAAGCAGCTCATTCGGCGTTATCTGGTTTATAACTTTAATTTGGGCTTGTCCGTAGCCGGATCAAGTCGGCGAATAAGTCAAGCCTTTGGGTATAATATTATGAGTCAACGCACAGCGATTCATTGCTTCCAGAAGTTTAGGTCGGGAGATCTCTCCCATTACGATAAACATCACAATGGCCGGTTACAATCCTGGATGATGAAGCCCTGAATGTGGCCAACGGTGAAAACCACAGCTAAACCTGTGATGAGCTTGCCTAACGTTTCCAGGTCTCTGATTTAACAGTCAGACTTCATTTGCACCGTGTAGGTAATGCGAACAAATTGAACAAGTGATACCCCACACACTTTCGGAAGCCAACAAGCAAAAGCGAGTGACAGTAGGTTTCTCGTAGCTTTTTCAGTAACGCAACGGACTCATATTTGCCTGGGTGATCACCAGTGACGATAAGTGCCAGATATTGGTTGTCATCACGGGACCCACCTCTACACCTAGTTGACGATTTGGACTAGTCAACAAGTGGTATACAGCTATCAATGGGCCAAACTATCACTGTGGACTTGTACTCGCAGCAGTCGAGACGTAACAGGCGCTGAAACAGAAGGACCCAGAATTGGTTAATCGCAAGGGTGTACTCCATGACAACGCCAAGCCACTTCTGGTGAGGTTGGCTAGGAGATACTGTTGTCATCCACTTTATTTCCCGGAGCTGTACCAAGAAATTCCCACCAATTTCTTTACAACCAAGATACTGATTGTTAACACTAGTGCATCGCGCAGTTGGAGGCACGTTGGTAAATACATACACACACACACACACACACACACACACACACATATATATATATATATATATATATATATATATATATATAGAAGAGTAATACATTTCAGATGCAACAAGGAAGGTCTTCAGTGATGCACTGTCTTCATAGCCGATTTCGGGTTTTGCATCATATCGGCTCCAACAGCAACCCCGACCTAATTCCACAAGATTCAGGCCGCCTCCTTGATAGCGTTTTGCTACGCACTTCGACATTGAAAAAAAAGATAAATAAAATATGGCTAGGATTCCGACCGTTCTTATTGACATACGTCAGTCAACATCAGCCAATGAAATAAAGACTTTCCCCCCTTCCCTCCTATATCGTCTTGTATTTCCCTACATCCGGTTTTGATTTGCGCTATTTCCTGGAATTCGTGACGAGGTAAGCTGGACTCGTTCTTGCAAGGTTCAATCCAATGTTTTACATTTCATTAAATACTAATTCAATAACTTAACTCTACCACTTACATTACCCCCCCACAAAAAAAAACATCAATAATTCTTACTATTCTATAACAATCTTTAAGTCTAACCCTATATGAAACCGTATGAAACCGTTCATTACAAAGTTATCTTGTACTATTTATTTTGTAATTTCTTACTAGTTTTGTAATCTATCAATTAAAACAGAACGATGGCCTAATCTAAGCAAGGAAAAATAATAATTAAAAATATTTAACTACTTTAAAAACCTAAATAGCTAATGTAATATAAACTAATTTACGAAACCGTTCATTGCAAACTTGTCTCGTCGTACTATCTATTTGAGATTTCTTACTAGTTTGTAATCTATGAATTAAAATAATACGATGACCTAATCTAAGCAAGGAAAAATAATAATTAAATATATTTAAATTAGTAAAAAGGATCTAAGAAAAGCTAAACTACTCAAATAAGTAACATATTCGCTTTTAATTTTTAAATATTATTCGACATGAATCTAGTAAATTAATACTAGTATTACCACTAACTTTTAAACTATGAACACTATGATCTAATTTTACATACATAAAAATTAGATTGAAATTGATACAAAAAAAAACAAAAAAAACTCCTATGACCCTCCCCCAACGTGCGCTAACACTTCTCACCCCCTCCATGCTGGATTAACTACCTTAAATTAAAATTCCTCAGTATTACCGTATAGATTGAAACCCTCCTCCATTTCCCTAAGCATGTTTGGGACATTTAATTCTTCCATGGCTCTGATCTCTTAAGCCAAATCCACTTGGAAGCATTTAAAACTGCATTGGTAATGTCCTTCAACGCTCTCGCCCTCTCTGTACCCACTATGCCTATTTTTGCAAGGGCTCTACACAGTGACTGACCTGCAAAGCCCCTGCAACCAACTTCTATCGGATCATAATGTATTCTCCATGACTTGCGACGACATTGTTCGACAAGTTCTTCATATTTGGACCTCTTCCTCTCATTGGCCAGTGTGATAAACTCTTCCCACGACACCGACAGTTCCCAAATTATACACTGCTTCGTGTTGTCGGAGTGTAATATCAGATCTGGCCTGAGTGATGTTACGGCTATGTGTTTGGGGAATTTCAGCTGGGTCTTTAGGTCCACTATCAACTGCCAATCATTTGCGGTAGTTAACAGGCTCGTTCTCTCTCTCTCTTCTGTTTCGGAACCTTTACTCCAGTTTTGATGAAGTTAATTCGGTTTAGCGTCTTCCCTGGTTGAGGTTTATTAGCCCTTATTGCTTTGGTCACCTCCTCTGCAATCACTTTAAGGGCTTGGTCGTAGAGCCACCGGTACCGACCATCACCCAAAGCTTTTGGGCAACTACTCAAGACATGTTGAAGTGACCCTTTCCTTGCACACAGTTGGCAATTGGGGGTATCGCTCTTCCCCCATATGTGCAGGTTAGTTGGGCTCGGAAGAACGTCGTAGACCGATTTGATCAGAAATCTAATCTGGCTGAAATCTGATCGCCAGCACTCTGACCAGGTAATTCTTTTTCGATCAATGTTCTCCCATTTTGTCCAGGATCCCTGCTGACTTAGGCCGACCATTCTGCAGTACCGTGCTTCTTCTACGCTTGCACGGACTTCATCTTGGATGAGTTGTCGCCTTTCCTTACCTTTTGCAACTTTGTTTAGTTTGCTGGGAAAAAATCCCAACCCGGCTTTGCCTTTAGATATTGACCCCAGTATAGCTTTATGCCTAAGTCTCTCTTCCGCCACTTGCAACGCTCCCTTAGCGCTCCATTTCCTGCCCGATCTAGTCTGAATTCCAGCTGCTGCCACTTTTGGATCTTTGGATATAGCAGCTGTTCTCTTGTTTTTGTGACTTTAAATTCTTCTATAAGGCTACTAAAGGGGAGGCGCACTGCGTTGCTGTTACCATAGAGGGCCGCACTACTTAAGCATCTCGGCAAACCGAGCCACCTTCTCAACCGATTGCTTATAGTTCTCTCTAACATTTCCACGGTGGTAATAGGGACATTATAAACTAGCAACGGCCACAATATCCTGGGCAATACTGCATTCTGGAAAAGCCATGCCTTGAAACGCCCTGGCAATCCTGATTTGTCTATTTTTGTCAGCCACTCCTCAAGATCCTTTTTAGTCTGCTGGATCGCGGCCGTATCCTTCAGACCAGAGTTGAAGGTTTTCCCAAGCTCTTCACAGGTTTTTCGCTCAGGGTCGGAATTGTTGCTCCTGCAACTGAAAAGTGGACTTTCTCCATGACTTTGCCTCTTTTTAATACTAGAGACCTAGATTTATCTGGTTTGAATTTCATTCTGGACATATTTTCTTCGATGCCCTTTAATAGCCATCTACCTCCCGTGACAGATGTCGTTGTCACAGTTAAATCATCCATATAGGCCCTTATCGGTGGTTGGCGAACTCCTGATTGAGACACGGGGCCTCGACATTCAACCTCTGCTGCCTTTACCAGCATGTTCATGGTCAAAGAAAATAAGACAGCAGACATTGTACAACCTGTGATTATACCCTTTTCCAGTTTCACCCATTCCCAGACCGTGGTACCTGCGCCAACTCTCAACTGGAAATTCTCGTAGTAGTTCACGATGAGATCGCAAACCGATGTAGGTACGTGATGTCTCTTTAGAGCTTCCTCCACCAGTTTGTGTGGCATGGACCCGTAGGCATTGGCAAGATCTAACCACAATACAATCAGGTCCCCTTTGCTTTCTTTAGCTTCTCTTAGGAGTTGTGTCAATACTCCTGTATGCTCAAGGCAACCCGGCATTTCGGCGACTTCGCCTTTGTGGACCGATGTGTCAATGTAGCCATTTCTTAGAATGAATTTCGATAGGCGTCTTGACAGTAACCCGAAAAAGATCTTACTCTCGGTGTTCAGCAAGGAGATAATACGAAATTGGTCCAGCGACTTTGATTTGTCCTCCTTCGGGATCCAAACCCCCTCAGCGAATCTCCACTGCTCTACTATCCTGCCTCTTCTCCAGATTACTTTTAATATTTTCCACAACCTTTTGAGAATACCTTTACACCGCTTATACACGATGTAGGGTACTCCGCTCGGTCCTGGTGCTGAGGCAGATCTGGTTGCTTTCACAACTTCTTGCATTTCTTTCCAGGTGGGCAAGCCGGTGTCGAATTGGAACACTGGTGGCTCCTGAGTGATCAATCTGGTATTTATACCTAGTTCTTCCTCTTTCGAAGGATCACTCATGGAATTTCGGAGATAGCTGTTAATTTCTCCCTGAGATGCCTCTAATTTTCCATTGCGTTTATCTCCTAACAATGCTCTTGCGAAGCCAAAAGGGTTGGACAGGAAACTTGTTCGATTCTTTGCTATTTCTTTTATTCTCCTCCTATGCCACTCAGCGCGCCGTATTGTTTTTAACTTCTCTCTGAGAATCCCTCGCAGCTCTTCCAGGGGTTGACGCTCCTCTGTGTTCGCCCTTTTAAAGATCTTCTTAAGGGATCTTATTTCTTTTCTTAATTCCTTAATTCATTTCTCCCTACGGTTGGCAGTATAGGTCGTCTTTGGCTGGCGGGGCTCGATGAAACCAAATCTCTCTGAAGCCATGCTAGTTATTATTGTCATGAACTTCAGACGACTACCCATGTCTCCCTTTGTAGCTGACTGGAGTATGTCGCAAATATCCGTGTCGAAATTCTGCCATGCCCCCTTGTTGTTCGCTGGGGGCCACTTTATCTTCTTTTTTGGACTCCGTGCTCTGAGTGGGAGAAACCGTAGCTTGGAGTGACTGGACACTGTGGTATGACTCCTGGTCCAGCACCTCCTCCGTTTTACCAGGTAATGTACCTGCACGTTGCTCCTGATTTTCCCCCTCAAGACATTTCATCCGGCTCTGATGTATTTTTAAGCCTTTCTGATTTTTGCAAATCTTGCCGCATATGCATCTTCTCATAATCGATTGGGCATTTCCGTCCGATACCATTAAATCCGTCCTGCTGGGGATCTCTTTCGCCCCCCCCCACTCTCGGGATCCCCTGGGGGTATGATGCATTTTGGTACTTCGTAGCATTTTTGTGTTGCTCCTCGCGGAACATTCAAGATGGGTAGCTAACCCAACTTGCCCCAATAACCGTCTTCCCGGCCTGCCAATTGTCTCTCCAACCGTAACCAGGCCTATTCCCTGGTATATATATATATATATATATATATATATATATATATATATATATATATATATATATATATATATATGAATTCAAGCATGTTGTTTGAATAATCGAGATATAGTATGTCTATCTTATTTTAATCCTCTCAAATCCACTGATAAATTTCTTAGTGCTGTTAAAAAAAACTGTGTAAGAAAGACCCCGTAGTTTTAGTTATTTATTTTACTTTCTCAAGTACTATCAATCTCATCCAAGGTCACCTTCAGATGAATTTGCTAATACAAAAATTAGTGTAATTGATAGTTGTGAATTATTTTGTAAATGCGCCTGAAACGCCCTCCGTTATATTCAAATTACGTTCAGAATATGTAAGATTGGTAACTGAGTTGAATTTTGTTATTATTTTAAAAATACTAAACCTTCATTTTTCTTAGAAAAGACTTTTTTTACAACTTGTGCATCGCAAAACATTGCTTTTATAGACACTTTAAAACATTGTTGCTCGAGTTATAATTAATTTTATTTCATGTGTGTATGTGCGCGCGCGTGTATGTGTGTGTGTGTGTGTGTGTGTGTGTGAGTATGAGTATTCAAGCGTGTTGGTTGAATAATCCAGACATATTATGACTATTTATCTTATTTTAATCCTCTCAAATCCACTGATTAATTTCTTAGTGCTGTTAAAAATAAAAAAATAAAAAAACTGTGTAAGAAACCGTAGCTCCAGACATTTGGCACCGGAGATGACGATATTCAAAATGAATATCACATTTTTTTCTTCTACGACGTCGGCTTTCATGGCTCTCTATAACAACCTACTCTTTGTAGATCAACATCAACATCATCATCATCATCATCATCATCATCATCATCATCATCATCATCATCATCATCATCATCATCCTATGTCCTCCCTATGGTTGGTTGGAACTACATTGGCAATCCCCTTTTCACACTGTTCGTTCCTGTATTGCTGTCCCCAGTTCCCCAAATGTCCAACCCTAATTCCAGAGCTATGATGTCTGGGAAAGTCAATTTTCGTGAGAAGACACTTCCAGAAGGATAACATAGGAGTAAGTGTGAGACGATTTCCCTGTCCGCTCGGTGGCAGTGGCCGGCAAACTGTAGTCGTTTTTGTTTGAGCTGAAGAGCGATTGGCCTCAGTTCTCTATAGACTGTCTTAAGCATTGCATGGGATCTCCAACTGATGTTCTGAATTTTTCTAAGGAGATTTGTATATGTTCCATCCAGTCGGCTTTCATCTTGTAGCTCTTAGTAAAGTTTGTCACTTCGACATCTCTCGCTATTCCCACTGTTTCTCTTGCTTTCAAAATGCCTTGTGTGTCCCAGATTCACCAGGCCTTCATTGTGTGTACTAGAAATTTCAACTATCTCTTTCTGATTCTATACGTGTCATTTTTGTTTCTATTTACTTTAAACTTCTTCGTTACTCACATGTTCAGTCCATGTTAATCTCAGCATCCTTTTGTAGAAGAACAATTATGTTGTCTCAGATCTGTTTTTCATTCTTGTGGAGATTGCCCAACTTTCACTGCCTTATAGGAGGACTGATAATATATAACAGTTTAGTAGTCTTTTCTTTATTTCTAGTGAAATTTTCCTGTTTCGTTATACTTTGTCTAGTTTTCGGAAGACATCTCTCGCTGTTCCAATGAGCCTTCAAATTTAAGTGTCAAATTCCCAGTCCTGTGAATTTTCAACGTTTTCAGATGTTTAAATTTCCAATTCGGAGTTCAAATCTTGTGCTCTTCCTCTGGCTGGGAACCATGCATTTTGCCTTCTTATAATTAAATGTTACATTACTTGTGCTAAAAAATGATTTCGCACAAGGTTAGAATTCTTAATTAGTTTAAAAGGCTGTGCTTTATTCTGTCAGCACCAACATTTAAAATGTTGGAATCAAATTGTTGCGTGCCTTCATGTAAATCTGTATCTATAATGCACAATCGGAACTTCACTTATAACTTAAAAATATATACGAGGCTGACTGAAAAATACGCAGTCGGGGGAAGAGAGGATTACTTTTTGGTCATTTGGTCATATATGGAGCAGTGGTTCGAGTCGAGAATTGTTTAGTATCAATGTTTAGTAATTTGTTCAGATTTTGTGAAACGAGTCGGGCTAAGAATCTTTTTAATCATTAACCAGTACAATAAAATAACCAATATATTAAACACGTAATGTTTTTTGTTGGTAACCTTTTTCTCTATCTAGAGCTATTTCCTTTGCGCTAGCGACGCTAGACGCAAATTCTTTGTTACGAAGCTGGGAGGGGAAGAATGACATCGTGAATGAGAGGAGTACAATAAAGCATATGTAAAATGCCGCCCTCTTTAACGATCAGATTCTCTTTCTTTGTCTATGTACCATCATCTCTTCAGGACATGTCTGTCCACAATTCCCTATCATTTATAAATCTTAGTAAAGTTTGTCTTTTTACTATCACTCCTAATGCCTGTTCTTCCAGTCATTTGCGCATGCTCGTTAGTTAGGTTAGGGGATGCTTTATACTGTCCCTCTTGCCATCAATATGACACGTGTGCGTCTATTGTGTATATTGTGTATATTTTATATTGTGTAT
>OZ038484.1:45196684-45256684 GCA_964036315.1 Acanthosepion esculentum
CAGGGATTAAGGTTATTTTAAGCGTATGTTTTTTAGATAAACACACAGTGACTGAGGGAACTCGATTCGATTTCTCGAAGAGTCGTGTATTATTAGCTTAATAGTCACTGTTTACAAAACCACACTTCCTCCCCAGAGAGCTCAAACGAACTAGATTTTTCAGAAGCATATATATAGTCATCCACAGACAGACTGTTTCGCTGTATCACAGCTCATCAGTGTGGCTAGATGTCCGGTTGCCTCTAATAAAAATAGACAAGAGGAAAAACTATATTTAGCCGACGCGTTTCGTTCACTGAGGGACTTTATCAAGCCTATGTAGTATTTAATATGCTGCACATATTTATATGCACAGGAAACTGGGGAGATGGTATCATTGGTTTATCAAAGCTTGCAAAACTTTGAGATGGTTCATGAATGCTCATCAGGTAGTTGAATGTTCAGTCAAAGACTTTGAATTAGGACACGTTGAGTCGTCCACATGTTTTAACTGACCTTTATCGTCGGATTGGATTGTACTGGTTTGATTCACTTTTCAGTTAGCATTTCGATTCATCCTGATATGCATTTCCAGCTTTTTATTGCGTTTAAAGTCTGCATTTAAGAAAAGGAGACATGGATTTATCAATCACAAAAATGTCGGATTATGTTATGATAATTCACACGATCCTATCTGCAAAGATTGAATAAATGTGCCGTAAAAATTTCCATTCTTCATAATTATATAGATTTTAGTCAGTCTGATTAATAGAACTTTCAGGGTTTGCAGAGTTATCTTGAAGGATTATTTTTAAAACATATGAAGAGATAAAACGTTCCCTCCGAATTTTTTCTCTTCAAACTATACGTTTGAAAATTACGACATATCAGGAATATTTTAAGGTGCGTAATAATGATGATGGGACCTATGTTAATTACATTATTCTAAGTAATGAATGTGATGTCAATAAAAGTATTCTAATTAATGAATAATCTATGTCTTATTGATGAATGATTTCTGCCAATGAAAGCATTCTAATTAATGAATGATTTCCGCCAATGAAAGCGTTCTTACAAATGAATGCTTCTGACAATGAAAGAATTTTCATTAATGAATGACTTCTGACAATGAAAGCAGTCTTATTAATGAATGACTTCTGCCAATGAAAGCATTATTATAAATGAATGAATTCTGAAATGAAAACCTACTTATTAATGAATGGCTTCTGCCAATGATAGCATTCCTATTAATGAATGACTCATGACAATGAAAGCATCCTTATGAATGAATGACTTCTGACAATGAAAGCATTCTTATTAAGGAATGACTTCTGATAATGAAAGCATTCGTATTAATAAATGTCTCCTGAAAATGAAAGCATTCTTATTAATGAATGACTTCTGCCAATGAAAGCATTCTTATTAATGAATGATTTCTGACAATGAAAGCATTCTTATTAAGAAATGACATCTGACAATGAAAGCATTATTATTAATGAATGACTTCTGCCAATGAAAACATTCTAATTAATGAATGCCTACTGCCAATGAAAGCATTAATTTGAATGAATGATTTCTGGCAATGAAAGTATTCTTATTAATTAATGACTTCTGACAATGAAACCATTCTTATTAATCAATGACTCCTGCAAATGAAAGCAATCTTATTAATGTACGACTTCTACCAATCTAATTAATGTTGATTTATATCAATGAAAACATTCCTTTTAATATGTCGCGTCAATTAAAATATTCTTATTAATTAATATCCTATATCAATTAAGACATTCTAACCAATGAATGACCTATGTCAATTAAAACGTTATCATTCATAAAAAAAGTCCTTAAGACAATGAATACATTCCAATTAATCAATTACTTATTTCAATGAATATATTCTGTTTAATTTTACCTGATTTCTTTACCAAAAATGTGTACATTACATCAGAAAAATCTGATGATATACTCTCATGATATGAGAAAAGACAAAAAATATAAACGGACCGCAAGAAATACAATTGTCAGTGTTCGAATCTAGATAAAGCACCAGAATGAATATTGACTTTAGAAAATGAATCATTTTTTTCTAATTAGAGAAATAGCGCAGAAACTTTTCTTTTCTAATAGAAAACTTTCCCTTGAGCATATCACCAAATGAGCATAACAACTTAAATATCTACATGCATTAAAATTAAAATTTCAAAAACTTATGTGCCGATATTGACTTTTGCTGACATCACTCGGCTCTTCAAGAGTAAGATATATCAATTGAATCTATTAATAGATATCACATTTATTTTAAAATGCGCTACATACAAGATATTGATTTTTGGCATCAACTTAATTTTTTTTCTTTGAAGGACGTTATTACGTGACGTTTCCTAATCTAAAATCGTTCGACTTTGTTATCGAAGAAGGTAATGACTTCTCCAGTTTTCAACCATTAAATTTTGGCAACTTTTTTTTAAAACTATCATAATTGCCTCAACTCACATATTAAGACTTTACCACTGGGATATTCAATGTTAGAAAACTTGTGAAAAAGTAGGAAACCAGGCATTACTTCCTCGGGGCTTTGATAATAATAACTTATGTTGTTTCGAAGTAACCAAAATTAAATAACTTAAGATTAATATCTTAAAGCACTGGCTAATAGCTTTGAAAACACGCTGTAAATATTATAGAAAGGCTTATTTTCATCTATACCAAATAGAAGAATAACATCCATTGGATGAACAACCATTTTATGTACATTGACCGATAGCATCATGAGTAAAATTGCAGCACATTTTCTCTTATGTTAAATTGTAACATTCTCTGTGGAGATTTCCAAATGCCTAAGGGCCGTAACACCAATTTAATTATATATTTTTTTCATTCTACAGTTGACCCTAAAGATGCTGGTGCTGAGCTGCTTCTGCTGCTGCTGCTGATGATGATGATTATGATGATGATAATAATGATGATGATGAAGATAATGATGATAAATTAATTCATATTATAAAATACATTTTTTATATTTATATTTTTATTTTTGTATTTATTTTTATATTGTTTTTAATACCTAAAATTAGTCAGAAATTATCTTAGTCATTATTATTATTGTTATTACTATTATTATTGTTATTACTATTATTATTGTTTGTGTGTCATGTTTCCGGCTTTGTATCCTGTACAGCCGGGTCCTTAGGTCTTATAGGAGAATTGTCATTTAACTGATAGCACTTTTCTTTGTATATGGGATGGTCCTAGTAGGGCTATTTTCTGGGACACTGTTAGGTAAATTGTCCATTCCTTTTCTCACGAGGCCCATAGCTCTGATCACTATTGGTACAGTCTGTTTTCATTCCATACATCTTGTTAATCTCGATCTCCAGGTCCTTGTAGTTGGACAATTCCTCGATAATTTATATGGAGGTGTTCCTCTTAGATAATACTGCTATGTCAAAAAGCATATATTTCCTGAATTTCTTGTCTTTTATGATAATATCAGGTCTGTTGGCTTTTGTTTCCCTGTCAGTTTGAATTGACATATCGCAAAGGATATCTACATCGTTATTTTGCGTAAACTGTGTGTGGTTGGTCCTCATGCCATCTTTCGGTGGCTTCATGCATATCTTCCAATGCACATATATCGCTACTTTGTTATGTTTCTGGGTATATTAATTTTTTGCTAGTTCCTGACATCCTGAGTTAATATGGTCGACAGTTTCATCATATTTTTTCGCAAATTCTGCATTTCGGTTAAGTTCCATCCTTCATTATGTGACAGTGATAGGATCTGGTTGCGAGGTTTTGTTCCTGAGCTGCAACCATGAGGCTTTCGGTCGCAGCTTTCAGCCCGGCGCTCCTCAGCAACTGATGTTGTTGTTATTATTATTTTTATTTTCTTTGATATCTGGCGTTTACACATTTCTTTCCTGGTCCCGCCCAGGCATCTAAGGTTAGAAATGGCATCATGACATTTTCCACTGCAAAGAAAAAAAAAATTATTACATAGATAAAGCTCTTCGTAAAGTGTGGGCTGTACTTGTCAGAACAATTTTTTGTATCTCTTTGAGGCATGGACTTCCAGAGATCCCTTCAATCAGCCTACTGGAATCTTTTCCAACCAGTCCAAGTGCTCCAACTACAACGGGGATTCATTATTATTATTATTATTATTATTATTATTATTATTATTATTATTATTATTAAGATAGATAGATGGGAGAAAAAACGATTTTTTATAGTTTTTACGAAATTTTGTATCTCCCTAAAATAATCCAATATTTTGTAGCTCTCTATCTTGCCATAACCACTGAAAAAAGTTACATAAAGTGAACACAGACAAAAAAGGAAATTTCCTTTTTGAAGACGCTGTTCTATGAAGTGAACACGTGATATTTTTTTTTTTTTTTACACGGCAAAAAGTTACAAAAAGTGTCCCTGTGCAGGGAAGCGTCAAGTCTTAGGGAAGAGTAAAAAGCAGAAAAAAATTTAAAAGGTAGTTTCTATAAAAACACACAGACGCATATGTATGTGAGATTTGTACTTGCGTGTGTGCGAGAGAGTGTGTTTGCGCGTGTGTATGTATTTTGACGTATGCATGGATATATGTAAAAGATATTAACTTACGTGCGTGGTTGAGTGTGTTTTCAGTTCTATGGATCGATGCCATTCCCAGAATAAATCGCAGACTTGGAAGTCAGCAGCTGAGCTTCATTCCATATGCAATGATATTTCCTGCCATTCTTCGGTCGTTGCTTTTCAACCTTTCTTCGATTTTTTTTCTCATAATGGAAGGAATCGACGGATAAAGAAAGAATCATTTCATACCTGGACAGCCGCGTGGAAATAATTTGGAACATGATCAGCAAATATAAAATTACATAAGTTTTATCTTTTTCACTACGCGAAGACAAAAAAAAGAAGAAGAAAAGACAAATAATGGGAAGAGAAAGAGAGATATATATAGAGAGAAAGACAGAAAAAAAAACAAAGATGATCTCAATGGCATAAAAACAGATAAGTAAAGAAAACGTTTTCCTTTTCTATCTATAAAGGATAACTCATGCACAAATTTCATGTTAAGAGTTACTTAAATACATATATTTGGTATCGATCTTTTGTATATAATTCAGTCTGTGCAGTTTTTCTTTTTCATGGAACTGAACATTTACACATGATTTATTAAATCTTTCTTTAGACATTATTTGTGATGAGACTTTAAAGATACGTGACTCGAGAAGAAGAAAATATGAGAAATCGCTTCCAAAATCGTTCATCTTTTCTAAGATTTTTCCGTTTAAAAGTAAATCTTTAAAAAATCCATCTTCCGGCAAAAAGTGAAATCAGTCGTATGATAATTGCGCGTTCTTTATTCTTAAAAAGAGTTGAAAATTATGAAATCTATAGCAAAGATATAAACGGGCTCTTTTTCGTGAATAGGCATTATGTAACTTCGCTTGTCTCCATTTAAAATACAGGATCGGACCCAGTCGCAAAGCTAAAAGCATTTTGCTGTTTATTGTCTTCTTAGTTAGCTAAGTTACTGGAAAGTGGTTTCAACCATGTTCTCCTTTGTCCATTCTTTTCTCTATGGTGGCAAATAAGTGACACATTTTCATAAAGATGTATGTAAAATGTGACTGTGCAAGGTTAAATTGAAACAGACTTGTTTTATTAGTGAGAAAGGAACAAGCAACTCTAACTGTAATGCGAACAAATATATACATATTTCGTTTCCGGGAGCAAAGAAAGACTAACACACACACACACACACACACACACACACATACACACACACACACATACACACACACACACACACACACACACACACACACACACACACACACACAAACAAAAACAAATATATATATATATATATATATATATTGAGCTCTCTGGGGAGGATGTGTGGGTTTGTAAACAGTGACTATTACGACTAATAATGCAAGACTCTTCGGTAAATCGAATCGAGTTCTCTCAGTCACTGTGTGTTTATCTAAAAATAAATACGCTTCAATTCACCTTCTTCTCTGCCGTGCGCCAACGGCTTCAGGGTAAAATTTCCGACTGACGCGAATTCAGCCGATTTTCGATTCTAGCCAGAGGCAACCGGACGTATAGCCACACTGATGAGCTGTGATGCTGCGAAACAGTCTGTCTGTGGATGACAATATATATATATATATATATATATATATATATATATATATATATATACAGGGTGTCCCTAAAGTTCGTGTACACTTTAGAAATTTATAACTTTATTTGGTATTTGTGATAGAAATAATCTGTAAAATTGTCAGAAAGTTTTATGTACCTAGTTTTAATGTATAGCTAAAATAACTAATGTGATTTCGGGCATTACTGTGCATCAGTTGGCAAATGTTTTCCGTGAACTGCAAAATAGTATTACCCTTTGTATTGGTAATGATGGAGGACATGTGGAAACTTAAATAAAATTCCTCTAAAACCTTAAGAAATATAAATTTACTTCTTTCTAATCCTTTTTACAAATTATTTCTATCGCAAATACAAATAAAGTTATAATTTTTTAAATTGCACACAAACTTTATGGACATCCTGTATATATATATATATATATATATATATATATATATATATATATATATATATATATATATAGAGAGAGAGAGAGAGAGAGAGAGAGAGAGAGAGAGAGAGAGAGATGTGTGTGCGCATACACAAATATATGTCTGTATATATACATATATATATATATATATATATATATATATATATATTTGTAAACATTCGCATACCTCTATGTGTGTGTGCCTGCGTGTGTGTATACACAAATATTTGTCTTTATATATACATATGTATATATATATTTGTGAACGTTCGCATAACGATATATATGTATGTATGTGTGTCTGTCTGTGTGTCTCTGTGTATAAATGCTAAAATGCCAACCAACTTCGCAACCCTTCGACCACATGCTCTTGCCAGGTAAGTGAAAGGATGTACAAGCTAGAAAACTGCTCCAACATTCCAGAACACCGGAAGTGAGGGGGTATATGTATGAGGATAGGGGAGTGGAGAAAAATAATAATAAAAATATGAGGATAACTGAAGTGGAGAAAATTATTTTACTCATCCGGGTTCATAGCTACCTATTAAATATTTTCATAAATGCTTGCAACTTCACATAATCAAAGTTCTCTCATTTAATAAAACACCTTTTTCAGGATATGTAGCAATGGTAAATTTCTCTTCCTGGCACAGCCGGCAACAGTTACCACGAATTCGGCCAAGTTTTACTTTCCATACCATTTTCCACTTAACACAAGCAGTCCTGCCATACCTCTCTCTCTCTCTCTCTCTGTATTTACAATCGGCCAGCTTGGTGTTACTTCTATGGCTTTTCAACCTAAAAGACGAAAGATGATTATAAAATCTCTTTTTGGAAGGGCCCTCGGTACCTCCAATGTATACTTTCTTGATACCATTTTTACCACTGACCCCGGCAATGTGAAAGACACATTTTGTGTCGCATTTCCCATCTAATGGACAATTAGTTTCATTTCTGCATTTGAATTTATTTTTTTCTTCCCTTTCAGTTCTTTTGTCTCCAAGATTTTGACATTATGTTTCTTAATTATTTTCTCCAAGATACCAGTGTAACTGTAACTAAGTTTTACTGTATTTATTATTAAACACCTTAAGTAATAAAGAGTTTTTTCTGAAATTGTTATGCAATAACTTAAGAAATATCTTTCCAATTTTGGTTTTTGACTGCAAATTAAAAATGTGGGTGGTTAAACGAGATCGTATCCCTGCTTCTGGTTTTATATTCAGACTCGGGACGAGGTGTGAAAACCAAGCTGGTAATATGTCACTCCTCTCTCAAAGCATTGTCATATTCTTTTTTATTATAATTAAAAATCTTACTGGTTGACTAAATTCTTGTGATCCTAAATTCAAACCCTCGGAGGATGTGTCTATTTACGCTCTCACTTTTTTGTTGTCTATACCTTTTAGGCGTATCCTTCCTATTACATGTCTATCCGTATATATATATATATATATATATATCAATTATGTGGTGCGTGTTCAATTTATATTACGCGAATCATTCCTTATCTGCTTTTCGTATAAATGATACGCGTAATATATATATATATATATATATATATATATATATATATAATGATATGTTTAACGTTCTTTTTATAGATACATATATTTAAGCAAATGCTCTGTTTTATAATAAACTGTATTAAATAACATTTACCGGCTTGAATGTCCGAGAAATTTTCATAGAAAATTTTCGTTCTCCGTTCTATGAAAATTTCTCGGACATTCAGGCCGGTAAATGTTATTTAATACTGTTTATTATAAAACAGAGCATTTGCTTAAATATTTGTATCTATAAAAAGAACGTTAAACATATCATAAATGTCTTTAAATAAATTGTCTGACTTTGTCCAATTCAAAATATATATATATATATATATATATATATATATATATATATATATATATATATATATTATTAACGGGTTTAAGATATTATAAAATATATTTTTAATGTATGCTATAATTACGGGTTAAAGTGATCTATATCAAAGATATGTCGTATATAAATATGAAACTGGACATTACACGTTAGAAGGAAAAAGACTCTCGCAGCTATATGTTGATTTCTAATATATATATATATATATATATATATATATATATATATATATATATATATATATATATATGTATATCTCCAAGTATAGGATTTGTGTATACGGAATAAATTCCAATAAGCAAAAATACTATTCTTCAAAGAGTATATATATATATATATATATATATGTGTGTGTGTGTGTGTGTGTGCGTGTGTGTGTGTGTCTGCGTGCGTGTGTGTGCGCGCGCACATATCTGAGATTATCTGAGTTTATATTTTATTAATCGGACAGGTTTTATCACTTTAAATATTATTTATGTGGATACTCGTATTTGAGTCGACGCTTGGTTTATTTATTAAACAGTATATTTATTTATTTTCAGCTACTCACACACACACACACACACACACACACATTCTAATCATAGAGGCTTTTCGATACCACAGCTGATTGCCCGTCCGACCATTAGGCTGTGAATAGGACCACCAGTGAACACAGAAGAAGAACTGACTCCACTATCAACGCGACAAGCCCAAACCTTTAGCCTTTTAGCAGTCAGCCGGATAAAGGATACTGCTTTTTCACGCTCTAATTTAAAACATCTTACACCGTACATTCAAACGCTACACTATACGACTTAACAGAAATATTTTCATATGTTGTAAATGAAAATAAATCTCTATTCATTTCTTCAAAACAGTGTCTAATTTGTTTCTTTACTCCAACTTCCACCCCGAACCATCCCCCACGCTTTGATAAATAAGGCTTCTACTTAAACACTGAAACATCACGTTTAAATTAATCAGAAATAATGCCGTATTATAAATTAAAAAAAACAATTAATTCCTTAGAAATATATATTTGAGAAGGTGCTCAAGAATTCTCGACTCAACCTACAAACGTTCCCGGTATTTTTCATATTTTAAGAGGCACAACAAGGTGAAATTCTTTCAAGAACCTACAAAGACTCATAGTTCGAGTTGAGAACTTTTCTGATTGCCTCTTGTACACACAGATAGATAGATAGATAGATAGATAGATAGATAGATAGATAGATAGATACACCCACGAGAGACTTAAGGATACTACTTGTACTCCAGTCGGGTATCAAGCTGAGAGTACCACGTGTACAGATGTAGTAACATTGTCTCTTGTCTCAGGTAAGATAAATCGACGCGGCCCATTCTTTTACAGGGTGGTTTTGCATTCCGAATTTTCCTTCTAGATCGATTGCCCTCTCAAGGATAAAGAGTCTGTTTTATCCTATATTTTACTTCGAAGCCTTCATCTTCCCTTGGTGATGGTAATAGTAATATTAGCCGTTTCCTTATAAGGAAACATTCAGCATTCATTGGTGGAGAAATCAGTATTGCTGTCGGTTGAAAATTTTTAATCTTTCGCTAAATCTTTATCTTTCTTTTAATTATTTTCAGGAAAATACGCTTCTGAAGTCCACTAACTGTTACCGCTCTTTCCAGTAAAGATGGGAGTTTCCTTCCAAACCTTTTATTTAAAGTCATGTGGAATGTCAACATATTATGCCACTCTTTTCTCTTTGTGTTACGTGTGATATACATTTTAGCAGTTGCGACTTACGTGAAATCTTTTTTTTTCTGGTTATTTCTGACAGTTCTTTATGAGTGGATAGCGCCAGTCCACAAGGCTCGAAGAAGTTTGGCTGCGCCAGGAAGGACTGGCGTCACTCTCCCAATTCCTTTCTTAACGATTAATATTAGGAAGCGGTTGTATACAGATGAGGGTTTAGATATTTCTGAACGGATTTAGTGTCATATGTAACATCTATATAAATGTCTCGATCTGACGAGGTGATCTAGGAACATGAATAGAATTTTCAGATTTCTACTTGCCAAACAGAATTTGACCGCGAAAATCCCGAGCAATAGACGTTATATCTCACATATATTATGTATCCTCACTGAAGAAATTTATCGCCCATCTTAAAAATACAGAGAAGCGAAATGACAAAATAAAAATTAATTAACAGGATTTTATGAAAGTAAATGAATAATTATTCATATATCTAACATGAGACATCCCTTCCTCCCACGCTTTGATAAACAAGGCTTCTACAGCTATCAGTCATTCTGACTTCTGGTTGATCAGATATGAAAGATGGACTAATCAATAATCAGTATATGGAAATGTGCAATCAATATCTGTTAGCGGCGATAGAAAATCACATATTGTGTTGAATCAAAGGTATCTGTTTGCACCTTTATACTAAATGATATAGAAATTTTGGCAAATTTTAACCTTTGTTCCAGCTAAACAAGGGTGTTACAAAAATGCGTCTTTTTTTTCTTGATACCACTATTAGTTTATACTCGTTACGCAATTTTTATTGTTAAAAAGACTATTTTTTAGAATTTTAATACCCCACCGACATTTGGATTTATGCTTTATATATGTTTTCAGAAATCGACAACAAATGATTTGAACTCTATTCGTGTAAATATATATACAGATTTAGACATTTTTATGTCATTTCTCAAGAAAGAAAAGCATAAATCTTGATGCTGTCAAACTATTTTCGTAAATTTTAAGTGATCACAGGAAATAAAAGAAAGGACCTGAAAAACCATTTACCGCTAGTCGTTGTGGGACATTTCGACGTAATGTAATGTTTAGCTTATCTCGCTAAATCATTTACGACTAAATAGTAAGTTAGATCCTCACTGAAGGGTTCCATACTTTCAGCCTTGTGCCACATCTAAGCTACGCTTAGAAAATCATTTGGGTACTTCAACGTGGTGTAATGTTTAGCAAGCTTGTCTCACTGAATCAGTTATAACAAAATAGTGAATTAGATTCTCACTGGGTGCTTCACACTTTCGGGCATGTGGCAAATGTAAGAAGCTACCCGTAGTTAGATATTAATTTAAATTTTCTTGTCCTCTTATTCAGAGACATTTTTTTTATATAGATTTATGAATGAAAGAAAATATTTTCATAATGATTTCTTTATAATATGATAAATAATAAGTATTTCATTCTAGTTAGTTCCCACATTTGCATAACGTTGTAAATAAATAAATATTGTTTGATTCTTTCGTTTTCAATTCTCACGAAAAAAAAAAGAATGCATAATCCAGTTTCATATGTTTGGGTTTTATTAAAATTCTAAAAATAGCTTTCTAAAAGAACCAGAATTACTGAGATAATAAAGGGTTTTCCAATAACTTAGACCGATTTTAAATACGAATTAAGTTAATCGTCTAATGATATTTTTCTTTTTCTTTAAAACATTTAGGATATTTGGGCGATATTATTTTTTTATCGCCTTAAATAATATGATCCAATAGAGAAATAAATAAATTTTCACCAATAACACTGATTTATTTACTGCTGACTTTGATACGTCTTAATGAAACATCCTTATATATAATCCGTCTTAAAGAAATATCCTTTATAACCCCAGTGGTGTCTAGAGAAAAACCGTCATTTTGTAACGCCATTTTTTGGCGCATACGAATGTTACAATTTACTGAAATTGTTTTGCTAGCAATTATTTTTATTTTTCACTAGTTCCTTTTAAAATGTTACATCAAATTTGGGTTATAAAATTAATCTATACAAAGTCCTTTCTAAAGAATTGTATATGAGGTGTATTGTTTAAGTCTCGTTGGCATAAACACCTGTTTTTTTTTGTCTAAATAAATATCCTTATTTATATTATTTATAATTGTACTAATCTTCGAATTATTTTTTTCTTTTTTTGCTTTCACGTTTTGATCGTTGTGTCCCCGAACTTAATGGAGTGTAAGAAGTTAAAGCGTTCACGTTCTTCCTTCCATCTCTGGGCTTAACACGTTCTTTCTTTTTTTTTAGTACTGTTAAGTTACAGCTAGTCCTGTGTTGACTGAATCTGAGTGTATAGCCAATATAATTAAAGCAACGGGACGTGCATTTGGTGTTATATTAATTGTGAATTGTAATTAACCTGGCTCGGATGAACCAGCTTCACCTGAATTCGTCTAACGATCTACATTTCATAAATCCCGTGACGTCATTTCCGATGTCCTTTCACGATACAGGGAGTCTTAGACTTACGGTAGAGATTCGTTCGTACGACGTGATGTAACCTGATTTTCGACGTAGATTGGAGATCACCTACATATGCAACACCGAGTCTGCCTTACGCTTGGGGGCCATAACGGAGGGAAACATGAAAAAAAAAATAAACAGCATAAACGGTATAGAGCGAATGTAGCCCAATCCAATATGGTGTACTGCCAGCGAAGAACAACGCCGTCTTCCTCATATGGCGACATATTATATCATTAGAGATGGTGCCGTAACCACGAAATGCCGTAGGACTTTCTGTATATATCGAGGCGGAGCGATAGCAGTAGTCGTGTAAGAATGTCCGCTGCAAATAAAAAAGAGGGTTTCTTCTATTTATTTCTAACTGCATGCAATCTTCTTTCTTTCTTTCTGTCTTTCTTTCTTTCTTTCTTTCTTTCTTTCTTTCTTAACAGGATTGAATCAACTCTGGAAAAAATGTTTATATCAGGAAATGAACTTGAAATACCATCAAAGAAAAAGAACATTAACTGCCATCAGATGAATCAACTGAGGTTTTCTTCTTCGTTTTATATTCTATTCCTGTTTTTTCCTCTTTTTAATGCAACACTTGAAATACTTACTGACACATTCTGTTGAACTCTCTTTCATTATTGGATAATAATACTGAATTGATAAAACTGGTTGTTTGTGTTTTTTGTTCATAAATTGTGTAAAATGGCACGCCCGCATGCATATGCACAAACAATCTTCTCAGTAGAATGAAACATCAAATATTAATACTGCGAATTAAACTGATGAATATGCTCAATTAATTAAAGTTTGAAATGTTCACGTTTGAGCGATATATTTTATCCCAAACATTTTGTCTGTTGGATCATTTTCTGAGGCAAGAACTTACGATTAAAAAGATTAAATCATAGTGTTTATTCCAAAGAAAAGAAACACTATAAATGTGATAGTTTTCAACTAACAGACAATAAGAAGTGGAGAGGAAAGGTACTAGATTCTTAGAAAATAACAGAATTCTTTGTTATCTTCACTTCTGATGCTGTATTTTTTAATCGGATTTACCCCCTGCAAGGAAGTAAAGCCACTAAGTCCCAAGGGATTATTGGAGGTGAAGGAATTAGAATACAGGAAACATTACGAAGGAACGTGAATAACAGAAGAGTAATCAGTAGATAATGAATGACATTGAATTTAAAAATGTTGAAGATCAAATTTGACCGGAAAGCGTTTCAGAGAATGAGTTCTACAAGCGAGAAGTGTAAGAAAATAAATAGTTAGCATGGAAATTACGGTTACATTACGACAACATATCTGTACATTGATGAGACTTTGTTGCCGATCTTGTACTACGCTTAAATTTACAAAGTCTACGTCGCATAATGAAGAACACACCCAAACAATTACCATCAAAGATGTTCTTAGAAAATGCACGGAGAAAGCTACAATATGGCGGTGGGAAAGTGACTGAAGCCGAAACACCACGTCAGGATCTATAATATTCCTGAATCTCTTATCGATATGACCAAGAATATCAGGAGTACCGGAACATATATGACAGCAATATTCGAAGTAATATGTGAACGGTAGACACACATATATGTAAGATAGATTCTGGAGATAAAAATGGTCTAGCAAGACACAGGGAACCAGTATTAGCCAATATCATTGTCTTTGTAAAATTAACGAGCAAGAAAAATCAGTTCTTTTATAGTACACGAGTGTAACAAATATCGATAGCAAATGTTATCCTGCTGTTAAACAGTTCAGTGAGAAGCCAGTCAGTCACTAAATTGCTGAATTCGATGCCAAGCGATTCGCCTGTCTAATGCGGTAGATTTTAAAGGTTAAGATAATGACAGCAGCCTAGTTTCTCTTACCAGTAAATGGGAGTCAAATTCCGCGCAAATATCAAGTTCTAGATGACGAATTGATTAGAAAACCAACCTGGTCTCTTGGTATTAAACCATATAAATCGATTTTCTTTGGATAATCAACTTCTGAAAAAGAAGGTCGACTTCCGCCGACTGATTCTTGATTTTACTAACAATATGCCAGTTGGATGTTCGTCTTTAAGTTTCACCACCGATAAATGAAATATATTTAAAAGTGAAATTCGATAAATATCAACAGCTGACATTTGAGCGAAGACTGGTCTTCAATTTTTAAAAGCTAATTATCAGCGATGTATTTGTGAGTAACAACAACAGTGCATTTATTTACTAACTTTAGTTTCATCTGGAACATGGTCACTCCCATTGAATTGTCAAAGGAAGGAACTCATTAGCCTCTTAATGGCCTGCACGTCCAACTTGTTAAACTTCGGACAAGAGCAGGTGACATCTCGCTATTGAACGAGCGCTTTAAACACATTTCCAGCCTCTTTCTGGTTGCACCATCATAATTAAACTCAAAGTATTTATAATGTCTACATGCGGTCTATTGCCCTCATCTCACAAATTATCACAAATCTTTGGACGTTATGACCTCCTGTCTTTATAAGATGTATATTGACCCGTGTTACCTAAAGGGAATTCCGAACTGACTTCTTTATATAATCTATAGAAGTAGAGAGTTCACATCCCACTGCCCATATTTAGGGATATCTTGCCTAATTCTTAATACTGCTCAGTTATTGCACGCCTTGTTTCCACTGAGTTCAAGTAAACACTGCCCGGCCCAGAGATTGAACTTACACATATTATGTCACCAAATTCACAAATTAATGAGCAAAAGAAAAGTTAGTTCTCTTATAGTGCACGAGTGTAAAAATATCGGTAGTAAATGTTATTCTGCTGTTAAACAATTAACTGAGAAGCCAGGCACTAAATGCTGAATTCGATGCCAAGAGATTCGCCTGTCTGATGCGATAGATTTTGAAGGTTATAATAAGATATATAAATAATCCAATCTTCAGAATGAAGGTAATCATGCCTCTCCGCAACTTCTTATCTAATGTAACTCTTAATAATTCCTCACACTGCCATCCATTTAGACAAAGTATTTCTCGCTCTTTCTTTTGTTTTCACTTTGTCTTTTAAGTGTGAAATTTTCCAAGCATGATTCCGCATTATATGTCCTAGAAATTGCACTTATCTCTTTTTTAATTATAAATATTAGCGTTCTTTTACTTTAGTCTTCCGTAAAAAAAAACTTCTTTGTTAGTCACATGATTCGCTCATACTATTCTCATCATCCTTCTGTAGAACCAGTTATCTCAATTATTTTCCTCTGAAAGTAAATCTTCGAGCATTCGCTGCCATATAGGAAGATTGCTATTACATATCAGTTTAACATTCTTTTTTTTTTGTTTCCAGTGAACATTTCATAAATCAAATTAGTCTCACTCCATGTATTATGTCCCGACGTGATTATGGTTCTTTCTCGTTTTTGTTGGTTTCAACAATACTTCCTCGTTTGCGACCTTTATATGTTTCTGTTGTACTTGTTTCGCCTTCAATTCGCACAAATTAGGGTCGTTACTGCTTTCTTATGTTTTTTCTTGCCTTCGATGTGCGCTTTGAGTGTTAAGATCTACGAACTTTATTTCTTCATTCTGTAGTGCTCAAAATTCTGATTTCTAGAAACAGTTCCACTGTACGTCATCTTCTAGTTTTACAAAATAGCAAATAACTCTAAAAACCATGGTGGATGAATGGATAGCGGCCCGGATAGAATAATCGAAGAACCGAGTTCAAATTCCAGTCTAATCCATTACATTCACTTACGTGCTAATACCCTTGGGAAAACTATGAATCATCATCTTCCCCCTCCAGATATGGGTAAATAGCAGGACAGACCGGGTCATATAGACTTGGATGGCAATTTTCTACCACAGAAAGAAATGGCAACCTACTGCGGGAAAAACCTACCTCGTCAGTCATGTATAAAAAATACATGATCGCCTAAGCGTGTATCACGCATAGTACATAACTGACTGGCTGACTTATATTTACATATAATTATTTCCAAGTAACGACGGTATCTTTCGGAGAGACTATTATAAGTAAACATCGAAATATTAAGAAAATCGCTTTTTCTCATTTTAAGGTAAAGTCCGGTAATAGATTGTTCTTGTTAATTCGGACCAAAAGTATTCTTTTATATTACCTTTCAGAGTTGGGCACTTCCGAGGTGTGTGATAGCAAGCTTTTCGCGATGGATCAATTACGACTGAACACTGGGTTGACTTTTAGATTTTCTCGCGACATTTATCTCACCGTCGATCTGCAGCAGGAAATAGAACGTTGATATAGGAAATATTAAAGGATAAGTTCCTTGTGAAACTCAAATTTATGACTCTTTTTCATTCAGGAAAGACTGCTTATCACTATCATCTGCTTTGCCGACTATTACAAGTATGTGTACTTTCTGCAGAATGTCAAATCTAACTATAAATATGCTACTTTTTCCGTTTGCGTTGCCACCTTATCTGGTATTTTTTTTTATATTAAAAACATAAGTAGCAACAATAGTATCTTTAAGTGAGAACGTTTTAACGAATAGAACAACTTTTAGTGTGGGATGCACAAAAATTGCAAGGAAGAAGTCGTCAAGAAAATAGAGGCTACTAGAAGCATTAACCTTAAAAATTAGAATGAGTGTGTTAAAATTTCTGTGACAGTAAGTATGAAAAGAGAGTACAAGGCATTTAGAAGCCAAGAGAATCAGCGGAGAACAGATATACTTGATGGGTGTCAATTAATCGATGATAGAACAAGAACAAAATTGGCTGTAATGTGTATAATGTTAATTAGAGAAAAGGAAAATATAGGAAGTCGTGGAAGGAAGATGGCATACAAAAGAAGACGAGTTTTGCTATCAGACTAATAAGGATGACAATGTGGATGATGGCTACTAACGTCGGTTATACGTCGTGTTCGTTGATCAGAGAATGTTAAAATTTATGACACCTGCTGATGGCAGTTGTTTAGAAATGGCCGAAAGGCAAGATAAAAACAAGAACGCAATTGTCATCGACTGTGATTGTCTTGTTTATTGCTTATATTTTCATTTAAAAGATCCTGCCCAGATTTCTGGATTCGTCAAACATACATTTTATAGATCGTAAATCCTCAGTTATGGCTACTTTCCAACACATTTATTAAAATATATTCTATAACGATCCCAACGAATAAAAATTTAAACGAATAAAAATATGCGCCGTGTCTTAATCGATAACACCAAATTGGTTTGCATAACAGAGCGGGCGAATTTTGCATTAATACGGTTTTCTTTTTTAAATTTCATGCATCTCTTTTGATTGGTCGACTTTTTAGCCAACCATGTCATTTTTTTTTTTTTTTTGGTTATTTTCTTTTGTTATTTAGTTATTTTTATCTACTTTTAGTTATTTTTTCTGAAACAACTTTATAAATGGACGTCTTAATGATCAGTGTGTCGATTCTTTTATATATTTTTTGTTATTATAATTGAATTTGACTGTTTTTCCCGCCTAAGCATTTATTGATTAATGTATTAGTTAATATTGATTTAAAAGAATTTTTTTTACTGTAGCTTTAAATTAACAGATCTTCTCTGAAATCTTTGAACAGCTGTTCCCAAAATAGAGATCGCTTGCATTCTTATTGATAAATCATCAGGATTATAGCGGGTTTTGCCTTTATAAGAAAATGGCTCTCCTTAAGGTTAATGATGCAATATATATTTGTATTCATTTATACGCAATGCAGGTTTGAAAATGGGGCAATAAATCAGTTCCTATCCACAACTAAAAGTAATAGTTTTGTATATACGGTATATGCTCTTAGTTTGAGGTTGTCAAAATGTGCATATGCGGTTGAATCGCAGATAGGCCGCACTGTAATCTGTTGAGTTACATGTCCCTTTTTAAGGTAAATATAAGTAATATTTGTTAAATATTGTCAAATATTCACCTATATATCAAAATTTGCTTAAATACATTAAAATATAATTGGTTGTAATTGCGTGGTATTTACTTATCGAGTGCGGGGATGCTCTGTTTAGATGACAATTTGGATACAGGTAGTCGCTTCATCCGTAAAATCACTTCAAATGATAGTCTTTCGTCGTAAATCCGATAATGAATGGTAAATATGAGAAGCGCTGATTGATTGCTTTTAATCAATACGTGAAGAGGCGATTGCGTAAAATCGAAATGTCGAGAAAAATCCATTTTCTCAGTTGCTCTCGCTTATGCTCGTGCCCAGGTTATTCGTCTGGACTAGTGATACGCCAGAGTCAACTTCAGATTCCCTATGATGTCGAGGGGATAAGTCTTACACCTGATTTTTATTGGAATTTTAATAAATAATTGTGCAACCTATTCTCGAGTATATAAGGTATTTGTTTTGTCCTAATGTTTGCATGTTCGTCTGTTTAAGTGTGCTACTAGAGTCGTATCTAGGTCCCACTCTTTTATTTTTGAAGTAATTAAATGTAACCACCACATCTACACCAACAGATTCTTTTCTCGTATGTTCCCGCCTGTGGAACTCTCTTCCGATTCCTGGCTTCCCTGATGACTACAATCTTCAAAAATTTAAATGCAACGTCAATCACCATCTTCTACCTTCTTGAAGCTCGTTCATATTTTATCCTTTCTTCGATGCCCCCTATACTCAGTCTTTACTCTCATTTCTACTTTCTGTAACCTCCTGCGTACCCGTGGCATTCACGCCTTGCTCGGGGTGAAATGATTAAAATTTTAAAAAATCAAATAAATGCTAAATATGAGAAGTGTAAATCGAGAGCTTTTATTCGATACTTTTGGAAGAGGAGATTGCGTAAAATCGAAGTATCGGAAAAAATTCATTTTCTTCGTTGCTCTCGCTTACGATCGAGCCCAGGGTATTCGTCTAGACTAGTGATACGCCACAGTCTACTTCTGATTCTCTATAATGTCGAGTGCGTAGGTTGCACCCCTGATTTTTATCCAAATTTTGGTGGAAAAAAAGTTTGACCATTATATTTTAAGTATAATTGTCTTGCCAGTTCTCATATGTTCTATCGAATTTCCTCGTTGTACACATATTAGATCCATAGCATTCTTAACAATTATCAGTAAAATCCCATCTGTTTCGTTTTGTTCGGGTTTCTTCTTTATTCATAAGGAAACTGTCCAGCAGTTACTGCCATACATGACGATAAATATAACATAACACTATTTTCTTTGTTTCCAACGAAACTCCCCTGTGTCATAATATTTTAATTAGTTGAAAGAACTTCGCTATTCCGATGCATCCTTGGTTTCTACAAGAGAAGGTTTGAATGAATACTAACCTGCAAGAAAAGTGTCAAATGAATGCTAATCTACAAGAGAAGGGTTGAATGAATGCTAACCTGCAAGAAAAGGGTCGAATGAATGCTAATCTACAAGAGAAGGGTTGAATGAATGTTAACCTGGAACAAAATGCTCGAATGAATGCTAATCTACAAGAGAAGGGTTGAATGAATGCGAACCTGCAAGAAAAGGGTCGAATGAATGCTAATCTACAAAACATTTTTACGTAGTCCACACCAAGCAATGCGGATTATCGTGTCTCGCCAAAGCTTTATCTATGTTGTTGCTCTAAACAATGTTTGACTCTTCACCGTCTGTCTTTGTCCCCGCACTGTCATCCAGATTCACTGGGTAGATTTCTTGATGTTTCTCTCTGCCTCTCTTCTGTCCTGTAAGTAACAAATTATCTAAGCCCTTTTTACTTATTATGTGTCCCAGAAATTCCAACTGTCACTTTCTGTTTTAAGTAAAACTGTCCTGTCAGTTCTCACTTTTTCTATCGAATTTCCTCATTGTACGCACATCAGATCCATAGTATTCTCACCAACTGTCAGTAAAACTACATCTGTTTCATTTTTTCGAGTTTCTTCTTTATTCATAAGGAAACTGTCCAGCATTCACTGCCATTCAGGACGATAGATATGACTTAGCACTCGGCTCTTTGTTTCCAACGAAACTCTCCTGTCTCAGAATATTTTACTTAGTTGAACGAAATTTTGGTTTAGAAAAGTGCGGCCTATTCTCAAGTATATACGGTAATATATATGTCAAACTGTCTTTATGACGTTCCTGTCACGCCCTATTTTGCTTACACTCACGCATACAGATATATGTACGGACACATGTCCATATTAGTCGTATACTAACATAATCATGTACACTCACATTATCATCCCCAAATTCTTTGGTGCTAATTCCCGTTGGGTTTCACAGCATTCTACATAATCATGGTCCAGTAGAAGTGCATACTGGTTGAAATCTATCGTATTTTTATAGACATATTATCTGCACCCAATGGCTTTGTACAGTTTCAGATGAACTATTTGAATTTGAATTCAGAGCGACCTTTCTCCCAGACTGCTCGCCAACGATGGTAATGGAGACCCGTCTGCAGATTCACAGAGTGAGGGGAACAAATATTCGTACACATACACATTTTTAATTTATTGTATTTCCAACTAATGAATAAGCATACTTTTCTATAATTAAATTCACACAGATGCATAATAACTAAATATGCGTAGAAACAAAAATTGATTTAATAGAATTAAATCATGTTTACAGGGTGAAAAATGTATTCGTACAATACAAAAAATACATAATCTTCATTTAATACTTTGTAGAATAGTCATTATTCATTCTACATGTAAAAAGAAATTCTTGATGATCTCAATTAATGATTTTCAGTTTTACTTGGTACTTTGTTCCATTCTTCTTCGTATATGGTCTTCAGATCCGGGATGTTTGTCGGAGCTCTCGATTGGATTTGAATTTTCAAATAACGCCACAGATTCTCGATTGGGTTTCAATCTGGAGACTGAATTGTCAATTTCAGGATATTTACATTATTTTCAGCAAGCTATTTCTTCATAGATATTGTAGCGTGCTTAGGATTATCTTACTGGAAGATCCAATCAGAAGGAAGTTCAAAATAATCAACCGAAATTATTATATTTGCTTCCAAAATATTTTGATATACTGCGGAATTCATTCTACTATCTATCACTGATATGTTGCCAGTACCTTCTGCAGAAGAACATCTCCAAATCATGATGCTGTCACCAGCAACATACACTTTTGGAACTGTGTTCTTTTGTTTGAAGGCATCGCCATTTTTCCTCCCTACATGTTTTCTAGAATTTCATCCAAGCAACTCAATTTTGGTTTCGTCTGTGCATAATACCCTTTCCCAATACGATTGTCCTTATCCTTATGTTCACGAACGAATTTCAACCTGGAATCTCTGTGTCTTTTCAATAGCAGTGAAGTTTTCCGAGGGGAACATGATTTTAGATTGTTCCTGTGAATTTCATTGTTTATTGTCCGTTTAGTGACACAGATTCCTTATGAAAGCAAATCATCCTGCAACACTTGACGAGTAACCACTGGATTTTGACGCATTAATTTCCTTGAATATTTTGAAGAAATCTTTCGTGGGGCGTCTTTTCTTCTTTCGTTTTCAACAGTTTTGATTGTTTTTTATACTTTGCAATGAATGAACTAATGGTAGTAAATAGAATATTTAGGTTATCTGAGATTCCCCTGTAATTTTTACCTTCTTTCCAGAGTTTAACAAACAGTTGATTTTGCGAATTTGTCAGTTCTTTACTTCTTGCCATGAAGATAATCGTCTTGCACGAATATAAGTCACAAAATATTCTGTTTGTATTTTTAGACTAAAAATACCTACGGATAAGATTAATGGAACATTCTAGAATATTCTACTAGAATGATCTAAAGAATTAAAGCAATTTAAATGTTTTTAAAATCTGAAATTTGCATTGTACGAATACTTTTTTCATCCATTATTATATGAAAAAAATGTTATACATTATCTGGAGATACAATAAATTAAAAAAAAATTATGTGTACGAATATTTGTTTCCCGCCACTGTATTTAACTAAGGGAAGAATTGATGGATCCAGACTTTTCCAAAGTGAGTGTGACTAATTTAACCGAAATTGGCGCACGGCTGGTGGATTTCTCGCTCAGTGCTGTTAACAATTACACTATTTGTCACCTGTATGTATACGTTGAAAAGAAAAGAGTTACAGATGAAATATTACTATTAATTTTTTATTAAGAGTTTCACTTTCCTTCACCTGTGTGTTTTTTTTGTTGTTTTTTTTTCGCAACTTCCACGTGGCCATTCTGCCATCAGGAAGTAAGACGCGTGGATTGGAAACGACGGAAATTGCGATGAGAAAAGCAAGGGAAATTATACGAACGACTCAAACGAATTGATAAGTGACAATGCTTCATGCAATAAATTTTAAGACATTTACGTGTAATAATACGAATATAATTGAAATAAAAACTAATAATGATTAACAATGCTGCATCCAACAAGTTGATTAACAAATATTTTTAGATTTATCTTCCTATTACGTAAGAAAAACATGAAAGAGTATTTATTCTTTTTTAAATTGACAGAATGCCATTGAATTGACATGAAAGAGTATTTATTCTTTTTTAAATTGACAGAATGCTTTGTATAATATTGAACGACATGTCATTTTGCACAAAGAGATATAAAGAAAATATTAAGAATTTAAAATATAATATTAAATCTTCTTCTATGTACCGTGCACTTTGTGAACATGGGCGATCATAGCTCTCCACAATTTCTTGACTTTTGTAGCTCATAATAATGTTTGTCTTTTTGCTATCTCTCCTAATCCCTGTTCTGCCAAGCATTTATATACGCTCGTTAGTTAAGTTATGAGCTGCATTACTCTGTCAATCTTGCCTTCAGTATGTCCTGTGAGTGTCAAACTTTCTAAGCCCTCTTTCTTCAATATGTGTCCTAATGACTAAAATAATAATAGTAATTCCGTTTCTACACAAAAGAGGATAACCAAAATTAATGTTTCATAGTTTTAACCAGTGAAAATGGCACATATTTCCTACTTGAAGTTTCTCTTGAATCTTCAAGTAATGATTGGATAAGTTCATAGCAAGTTCCTTTTTTTTTAAGCTTTATACCCCAGGCAAGGCTGAAAGCCACTAGCACGCAAGGGGTTACAGAGGATTTGGAGCGAGAGCAGATAGGAGTGATAGAGGAAAGGATGTGGAGAAGGATGGTAGATAGATCAATGCAACTGTAGATGTCGATTGACGTTACATTTGAATAGTTGGAGATGATAGTTGTCGGGGAAACAGGAATAGGGATGGGCGTTCCACAGGCGTGAGGTGCGAGATATGAAGCTATTGCAGTAAAAGAGGCGTCTACATTTAACAGTTTCAACAATGAAAGGGTGGGAACGGGATGCCAGCCTCGTATGACGCTTGAATTCATGGAGCCTGGGAACCAGCGATACGACAATGAAATATCCGTAGAAATTCCCCTTTCCAACGGTAAATATTTGAGCTTGACATCTTTTAAAAAAACTTGCAATAACAATCAAAATTTTGCATGCTGGTCGTGATTTTAAGAAGTAAGGAGGTACGAATGAAAAGATTTGAAATTAAAAACTTTTATCCATTTCACTGAAACAAACATTATCACTTCCTATCTTCCCTTCTTTCTCTCATTTTCTCGCTGAAACCAAGTAACATCTTTGGTGTCACTTGTCTTTTCACGCGTTTAAAACGGAATAGCCCATTATTTATGAGGTATTGTCAGGGCGTATCGGTCATGCAAACTAATGGAGAGGAACAAGCAATATTATTATATTATATTAATATTTCTTTCATTTTCTTTCTGGTGTTTTCTATTATAACTCCCAGATCGACATTCCCCGATCGTTAAGGAAGTATGGCACGCAGGAATTTTTTTCACTGCGTTGATTTTATGTAGTTATAAAACAAATAGTACGCGTCATACATCTCTGTTCATTGCTATATATATATATATATATATATATATATATATATAAAAATTTAATATTGAGATTTTGTTTTGTTTGAACCTAAAAGTTGGCTTCTGTTGATAAGTGAAAATATTTTAATATGTTCGGTGATTTCTCTATTTACAGTTAGTGACATAGATAGACGTCCGCAGATGCATAGGTGTATCAAAAGCTAATTCGTTTTCTACGGCTCATCAACTCTTTGCAGGTTATTTAAAGCCAGAAAATAATTCCAGATTGTATGTTTTTTTTTTGTTTTTTTTTTGTATAATACGTATTCAGTTATATTAATTAACCCATAACTGGGAGAGAATATGTGGATTCATAACTTCTCCAAGGGTAATTGCGCATAAGTGAATATAACGAACCCAACGGAAATTAGAACTCGCCTGTCCGATTAACAATTCCGGCCTTCTCAAGCGGTAACCCATCTTGGTATTGACCTGGCTCAACATTTCTTAACTTCAGTGATCATTCAGAAACCGATATAGCAAATAAGGACTTTCAGAGTGTATGTATAGTATTAGGAGAGAAGATAACTTCTTTAGAAACAAATAAAAGATTGTTGAATTAAGATGAAATATCTAATCTCTTATATGGTAGTCAAAGCTGGAAAAACAAACGAAGAAAAAACGTAAAACGACAGAAATGTAGTTCGACTGACGAATGCCCAGAATTTGCAGGTCCTATTTTCTTGATGTTTTTTTTCTTTAATCACATATTCTAATTGAGTAAGCACATTGTTCTTAGTCGAGACTTAGCAAATAATTATTTCTGCGATTACCCTTCACTTTAAATCGAAAAAAAATCACTTCACGTCTGTGTCCAGGCGTTTCTTCACGGTCAACTTCTATTCAAACTTTTAAAAAACTTTTAGGCGAAGTGGATTAAATTCCGTACCATTAGAAATAGGACAGTTATGGAAAACTAACTAAAATAATTCGTAATAACGAAAAAATGGATTAATACTTAAGTAAATTAGTAATTTGCAAACAAAAAAGAGAAAAGAAAAAGAAAAAAGTGCCTGATCGTCAGTAAAAGGATGAACCCGAAATGCGATCTGAAGGACGGGAACACTAGAATCAAGCAAACGCGGAAATTTAATCACCTGGGAAGCGTTTTAACAGAGGACAGTAAGTGTGACACTGAGATCCGTAGGCGTATTGCGATGACCTAGGACACTTTCCCGAAGCTGGGCAGAGTACTGGGAGATAGGAGGATATCTTTGGTAACAAAGAAAAGAATAATGAACTGTTACGTCACATCTGTCCTTTTTTACGGCAGCGAATGTTGGACGATTTCCTCAAAGATGAAGAAGAGACTCGAGGCAACAGGGATGTGGTTCTACAGAAGAATGGTAAGGATATCATGGACTGAGCGAGTGAGCAACGATGAGATCTTAGATAGGATGCAAACAGGGAAGAGGCTTATACTTAATATCAGGACGAGGCAGCTGAAGTTCCTGGGGCACATGATGGGGAAGAAGGGCCTGGAGAATCTGATACGGGTCGAATAGAGGGAAAGAGAGACAAGGGAAAATAGCGCGTGACATACCTGGCGGACTTTAGCAAGTGGATGAGAGAACGGGGTCTGGAGGAGGAAGCAGAGGGAAGGGACTTGTTGAGAGCTGCAAGGGATAGAGGGAGGAGGTGGAGAGCCATGATCGCCTACGTCCTGAAAGGACACGGCACATAAAAAGAAATAATTTGGAACAATTCATTTTGACCAACTTAAATGAATTATTTTCATTTCTTTATGTTTGCTCTGTATTTAAAATTGTGTAGCGTTATTTCAACTTTTTATTTTTATTTTTAATGCTTTCAGTGTGTAGGCGATCATGGCTATCCACAGAATTTTTTTTTTTTTCATGCTGCCTTCTTCACGGTTTTGCTTTCAAAGAGGTCACGAGAGAACCCAGTCAATACTATTTAATGCCCGAGAAGAGAATCAAAGATGTATTCACGATTTTCCCGACGGGATTTGTGAAAACGCGAATGCAACAGACTAGTCTGGAATTCGAACCTGGTACGCTGAGACCATACGCTGACAACTGTGTTATCTGCACATCATTGCGTTTTTCTTTTTCATATATACGTAGTAGATGTAACTTTTAAAAAGAAACCGTCAGATTTAAACGTAAGGGAAGTTATCGCTAATGTATATAACTGCAGCCTTTAACAAGTTTCGATAAGGAAAATTATACAAAGTTATCTGTGCCATGTGTCTTCAAGGACTCATCGCACAGTGGATAAAGGCGTTGGTGAGATCCAGTGACGGGACCCAAAGAGTGTGAGTTAAATACCCGGTTAAGGCAGTGGAGAAAAAATGATGTTCACCGTCGTTCAGTCCTTTTTGTTAATTATTGTAATGTATGGTGGTATTCTAAGCGAAGTTTAGACAGAGCACAAGGTCGAAAGTAGGATGCACTGAGTGAGGTTCAAACTCACGACTCATAATTGATATAGTGAGACAGGTATGGTAAACATTATACTACGTCGAAGTGACAATAACCGCTAGAATATATGTTTATTTATGATTTCTTTCAAGTTTGAATTTGATCCCAAGCATGCTTATTGCATTTTGAAAAAACAATCGAATTATGCATGTGCAAATATGTGTTTTATATATATATATATATATATATATATATATATATGTGTGTGTGTGTGTGTGTGTGTTATATACATATGTTATATATATATGCATGTTAAATATGTTATATATATGTATCTTATATATATGAATGTTATATATATATATTACATATATATGTTATATATATGCTATATATATGTTATATATATATGTTTTATACATATGTTATATATATGTTATAAATATATGTGTAATATATATGTTATATATACATGTATGTTATATATATATACATGTTCCATATATGTATGTTATATATGTTATAAATATGTTATATATATGTTATATATATGTTATATATACATATATGTTACATATATATGTTATATGTATATATCTTTATATGTTATATACATATGTTATATATATGTTATATATATGCAGTGTATATATATATATATATATATATATATATATATATATATATATATATATATATGTGTGTGTGTGTGTGTGTGTGTGTGTGTGTGTGTGTGTGTGTGCGTGTGTGTGTGTGTTCCCCAAAGCAATGGTTAATAAGAAGCTGTTTGAGTAGAACTTATGACTCACCAATAGGATACAAAAGGAATGGGTCTTTGTTCGTTAAAATGTGCATGACATGACTGATCTCAGTCATGAAAGTGAGAACTGGTGGAACTAAAGAATGTATTTCGTCTGAACACTTTCCCTGTGAACAGCGATAGAGTGGCGAGTGGCTTGCAACCATTCGCCTGTGATTCATGGATTCCAGCTTGGAAAATAATTCGTCACCTACAAAGACCCGGAGAGGCGTTTAGATTCTATAGAGACTGAAATGTTAGGCCTGAGCAAGTCCTGCTTATATGTAGCAGCGGTACTCAATCTTCGACCTGATCTGGGTAAACAAGTGAATATTATACACGAAGAATAACTGTAGTAACACATGCCCATCAGCAGGTTATTATACGCACTAACGGAAATATTCAGCACAACTCTTACGTTTCATTTATAATTATTTTCTATTCCAAGAGAATATATTTGTACAGATAAATCATCAGTTACCTCCCCTTAGAATCTAGGTGGTATAAAAAGCACGCTGTAAATCCATCAGTAGACAGAGTAACTTGCAATAAATCTTTCGTATAAATTTATTCACTGGTTCTGTTTTTAATACAATATTCACTAAATGAAATTAATTTTAGCAGAATGAGAATCAGTTTTCGTGAAATTTTTTGTCAAGAGAAAATGTTTACGTTTCATTTATTCTGTTCGTTTCCGAGAGAATATATTTGTACAGATAAATCATCAGTTACCTCCCCTTAATATCAAGGCGGTATAAAAATCACGCTGTAAATCCGTCAGTAGACGAATAGCCAGAGTAACGTGCGATAAAGCTTTGGTATAAATTTATTCACTGGTTCTGCTTTTAATACAATATTCACTAAATTAAATTAATTAATTTTAGCAGAATGACAATCAGTTTCCGTGAAAAGTTTTGCCAGGAGAACATGTTTACTTTTCATTTATAATTATTTTCGCTTCTGAGAGAATATATTTATTAAATTAAATAAATTTTCGCAGAATGAGAATCAGTTTCTGCGAAAATCTTTGTGAGGAGAAATTGTTTACCGACACAAATGGCACGAGAGAAAATAGATTGATTTGTTAAAGATCTTTCCAGAACTCCTCCATCTTTTTGTAATCAGTGACAGAATCAGGGATGTTTTCTAAACTAGAAATCATTTGTTCTATCCGGATATTTGAGATCGATATCATTTCAGGTGGCTTTTCATACTGTAAACACCCTTCGTGAAGAAAAGAGCGGAATATATAAGCCCCTCACCGACGGACAAACGTGAGTGTCAACTATCAAAATCAAAGTGAGCATACCAGTGCTGCAGGGCAAATTATAATCTTCATTGATTATACATATGTTTACAGTTTTATTTTTTATTTTATTTTATTTTATTTATTTTTTTCAAAGCGGAAATGCATATCAGATCATTCATCAAGACCAAAGGGATGATCTCTTCTAATTTTGGCAGGGTTAAATTTTGACAAAAAAAAAATTAAAGTAAATAATATAGTTCTTTAAAAGAGAGCAAGAAAAGTTTCATATCCCACGCGCATCCGTTAGAGTTTAAAATAGGCGGCACAATTTTTCTGTTGAAAAAAACATTACCTGGCACATCCTTACTCCAATGAATTCTTTAAATATCACTGAATAAATTATCTTCCTGGCCGTTAACTTAGGCTGCGAGTATTCAAGCATGAAGCATCCCATTTGGTAAAAATAGTGGTTTAAATGATGATGAGTGATGGAGTAACATCATCCCGGCAGTTTTTTTTCCCCACAAGTTAATGGTTATTGAGAAAAATGCCCCTGTGTACATGACGTGCTGGCACTTGGATGTGAAGGTCACAGATATTCGGAATTTGGAAAGGAATAAATTATTTACCTACATTATTTTTCTATTAAGCCACAAATAAATGATTTAGTACGATTTAAAAAATATTAATTCGCATCCTACGATTGAAAACCATACCACCGTTTGATTCAAGCCTTGTGAGTGAAATCGAGTTTTGGGACCCGTCGATATTTGTTCTAGTACGAAGTCGCCAGTTATCGTGACCGAGAGATTCAGCAGAGCATACTGGTCTTTTTCAGACTGTTGATCCCAGAAACCTTAACAAAGGTTCGCTCAGCATATTTGCAGTATAAACAAGAGTTCGGCTCTGTGGGAGTTGAAGAAACACAACAGTGCCTGAGCCAAAAGTTTTCAGCACGCATGTCGCCCTATTGGCTAGACACACTCGGATACCAACGGCCACCCTCCACAATCACAAACAGATAATTGTAATGAAATTGGATTTTCTTTCGAAATGAGGAAATTTCCAGCAATGCAGATCACTATACAATCTCAATACCTTTTTTCTTTTTAAATCAGTCAAGAATAAAAATGATCATTCTAAATACGATCAAAACGAAAAATATATTGAGAAAAGTATTAATCGTAACCCTTTTTTATTATTATCAGAAAGGTGCCTTACTAATTTGATCTCAACCCAATGAAAAGTCCACGCGTGCGCAAAAATTTCATCATTTAAAATTTTGGTCTTGTTTCCGACCAGAATTTGAATCTTTGATATTGCCTTATGAAAGCCGAAAGCAATCAGAATCTTTGTAAAATGGTTTATTAAATTCTTCATGGAAAAGAGAAAAAAATGGTCTTAACCATAGGAAAATAAAATTTAAAAAATCGGAATGAAAAATTTCGTTAAATTTCAGAAATTACTTTTGATGAGGGTAAAAAGGGGGTTAAAGAAAGGACTTTCGTTAGTATATTTAGCCATTCCTCACGAGGGCTGCTTTTGGTACAAGGCCGGTTTTAACGTGGGTTCTTCGAGCCCATAGGCTCAGGCAAAAAATGCCCGTGGAACCAGCATAACGGAATCGGGTTGGTCAACCTCCCCTTACGAGACTCTGCTCTTCTGCAGTGCCTCGTCCGGTTTCCTCTCTGCTTAGAGGCAAAGAGTTCGACTGTCTAGCCGAAAAAGATTTCGGCTAGTCAAAGGATTTTCGTTAGAATATTTAGCCACCCGACCACGAAGGTTGCATGTGGCACAAGGCCGGGTTTAACGTGGGATCTCCGATCCCGTAGGCTAAGCCAAAAATATTCCCTTTCGAACGCGTATAAACGGGTTCAGGGTCAATCTAATTCGCCGGACGAGACTCTGCCCTTCGGCGGAGCCTCGGCAGAGAGTTCGACTGTGCAGCCGAAAACAATTTCGGCTAGTCAAAGGACTTTCGTTAGTGTTCAAATTAGTTAATTCTATTGTTTATAAATATAATTGTAGTTGCGGTGCTGACTACATAGGGAGAACTACTCATCGCCTGGACATAAGAATCAAACATGTTCCCACTAAGATCAGGAATCACACCTTATCGTTGAATGGACTTGTCCCAAATACTTATGGTTCCGCCTATGTGAGCACCTTTTAAACAACAGAGGGTGTGCTGCTAAATTTAGTGATGACTGTTTCACTGTTGTGTCCTGGTCGGACTCTCAATTTCATATCAAGGTACTGGCGGCACTTCATATCGGGTCCCGCAAACCTTCCCTGTGTAAACAGCGTGAATGTTTGTTGAGGCTCGTTGTTATTTGTCTCTAGTTCTTTGTGTTCATTTTTCTCTCCCTTCCATCACACATTTTCCTGTTGTTTTACTCTAAGTTAAATCTCCCGTAGAGGCCTGAAGAGCAGGAGCGAATCCGGTTGCTTCGCTTTTAAAAATGTCATGTAATGTTAAGCTACACACTTTCATTTCTTTATTTAGATTTAGTACCTTTAAAAATATTTACAAATATATATATATAATTTTTGACTAAAATATTGACCCTGAAGATGAACAATGATGTTCGAAAGCGCTAGGTCATCGTATGGAAAATACATATTTCGGAACTATTTTCAAATAAAAAGTCTCATTAGAGAATATGAGAAAATTCAAAAGAAAATATGTAAGACTATGTTGTCTTTAACATTCAACACTACATGTTTGAAAGAAAAGTTGCTGCCAAATTATACATATATATATATATATATATATATATGTGTGTGTGTGTGTGTGTGTGTGTGTGTGTGTGTGTGTGTGTGTGTGTGTGTGTGTGTGTGTAAGCAAATATGTGGATGTAGATCCGACGGTATGATGAAAATGTGGAAAAGACAAAGCAAAATCTGAATATATCAGTTTACTGTTTTTTATTTTGTTGTTTGTTTTGCTGTCAACGTCAGACGTTTCGGTCTAATAGACCATCTTCAGGACATGGTTATTGGAGACATATTTATATTTAAATTTAAGTTAACATGAAGAGACGATAGAGACAGGACTAGTCAGAAACAGAAAAACTGAAATTCTAAAGTCAGTGTTCTCTTTTTTGGATTCGGTTACGCGGGCGCCGCGTGGGCGGCGCTGCGAAAACGCGGTCCCAAGAAAGAGATTTTATCTTAAGTGGAAAGGTGGAATTCTATTTGAAACTATAGCTTATCGGTACGTTTGTCAAGCATTAACCTTGCTAGGAAAGGTGATATGTTAAAGAACCCCGGTCTAGTATTTACCGTACGTGAAGTGGATATTATGCCTGCCTCGTAGATCTGTCTAAGGTTTTTATTATGGATATATTTTAAAAGAGTTGAAATCGAAATTGTGATCAGATTGGCATATATATATATATATATATATATATATATATATATATATATATATATATATATATATATATATATATAAATATATATATATATATATGTATGTATGTATGTATTAAACAGGCAAAACCACATAGTTTCAGAAGAATTGTTGGCGAATAGAATGTAACGAGAATGGCGTTTTCTTCGTTTGCTAAGGACGGTCTGCCTTAACTTATTAGTGAGTTCGATCCTCACTGGGTCGCTCATACATTCGGCCTTGTGCCATATCAAAATCAACATAGGGCGGACCAGTCAGCGCTTTGGAACGCGTATTTCTCAACCTGTGTCTGGCAATAACAGACAGGCTATGAATACCCGCGAGTCACGTTTTACGCATTCGGCACAAGATTCCGCCATAGGTCAACACGTCTTGGATAATCTAGTGTGTGTGTATAACTACAGTGATCGGTGGTTTTTCATTTTGGGCAAAGCACGGTCGGAATAGAATATGCACATCTTAGAAGCAGTATATATTAAATTGCACTGACTGTCTCTGTGCCGACAGGAGAAATTTATTCGTTCTCTTTTTTTCTTTTTAAACTCACTGGAACTGTTTTTCTGGTGTTTGCCATTCTCCCGTTTTTCCTCCATTTTTAATATTAAATTGTATTTTAATCGTAGTTCCTCGTTTCGTCGCAATATATCCAGCGGTTATCGTTACATTATACTATTCTCCAACGATTCCTCTGATGAATTGTTGGCCGAAAAAAGTTACATTTTCAATGGGAAAATATGCGGTTTTGCCTGTTTAAAACTATAAGTTCTGTGGTATCAGAAATTTATTTAAATATATATACAGGGTGTCCCCAAAAAATTGACATCATTTCGCAGACCAATAATTTTGACACTTCTTGTTGAAATAACCTCAAATTTTCACAGAATATATAAAAGATCAATATTTTATATTTAATGGAAGAGGATCGTAGGTGCATATCTCAATGAGAATCCACCAGAGAGATGCATCGGATGTAGTGGAGATGAAGACAGTTTTCTGATGAAAATGGCCACCGCGGTCACCGGACCTGTCCCCGTGTGGGTTTCTTTTATGGGCATATGTTTAGGAACTGGTCTATGTCCCCAACTCTTCCTGCTAGCTTTGATGAATTCAGGCAGAAAATTACTTCCGCACTTGATAATGTTACTGGAGACATGCTACAGCGTGTTTGGCAAGAGCTTAACTACCGACTTGACGTGAGCTGTGTCACAGGCGGTGCACATATTGAACACTTATGAAATCGGTACATTAATACACTTATGATGTTCAACAATTAAACTGTTCAATTTTATTGAGATAGACTTAATAGTTTTCAAGATAATTGCTTTTAAAATGATGTCATTTTCTTTGGTTCCTTTGCCTTAAAAATGTTTGCTGAAGACATTAGGTTTATAATACCCAGAAATTCATAAACAGATGTCCTCAAGGGTACATGACACAGCGGATGAAGGCGTTGGATAAATCCAGTGACAGGACCCAGTTTGATTTTAATACCCGGTTAAGGCTGGAGAGGGGAATTAACAGGAGATAACTGATGACTGACATCCATTTAACATGGCACGTGGAACTAAAACAGTCTACCCCAGTAAGCAAAATAAAGGGTTCAGTTCGAGATTCCAACGACCTTCTTCAGGTGGTTGGAATCTCGAACTGAACCTGTACAGCCGAAACGTTGTAATAAATATGGCGACAAAGATGAGGACAATAGTCCGAATAATGTAAATAGTCTACTGGGAGCTTCAGATTAAGAAATGAATGACCTTATAAAATTCCACCGCCTGAGCACAAACATTAATTTTGATGTAAAAACCAAAACTACAGCACTGCGAAGGCCAAGAGATACATGGCTTACTGGATTGAAGCATTGGTTAAAATATATCAGTTGCCATGGCAGATTTGGATTCCACCCGAACGCCGGAGAGTGATGAAAAATCACTTACTATGGTTAAAACACTATTATGCATTAACTGCTTTGAAATATCCCCTAAGTATATAAAACGGAACATAGAAGAACACGCCTTTTGATTGAATTTCGTTCAAAATTTCGTTGAATTTTCATCCAAACTTTTATTTAGCAGGTAAATTTATTAACGATGAATGGTTTTCTCACATCTTTATCATATCACTGATGACAAACGTTTCTTAAGGTATCGAGGGATGGGAGTTATTACAAAAGAATATTGCCTGCTTTATTCAAGAATATATATTAAGTTCACCAAGGATTTGGAAACGCACTTTCATCGGGTTATAAACGAAGGACAATGTTACGCGTCATGCGTAAAACTTTCCGTATTCTCAGCATTATTTTATACGTCTAGATCATTAACATGACAAGTACTAATATATCAAAAAATATATAACTGAACGCCCTCCTTGTGCAGCTAGCCATCAACAACAGCGACTCAGAGAGAGCGAGCTTCTTTAACGTCGCCAGATGAAAAGAAGAAATGATACGGGAATATTTCCGGATCATACCTCAACGGTTTTTTTAATGCCGACAACATTTTTATTGACGGTAATTATTTTTAAAAATGTACTGCTGGTAATAATTTTTTCCTTTAAAAATGTACTGCTGGTAATAATTTTTTCCTTTAAAAATGTACTGCTGGTAATATTTTTTTCCTTTAAAAATGCATTGCTTTTTTTTTTATTCCAAAATGTATTGCTGGTATTAACATTTTCAGCCCTGCGTTCCTGAACAATTTTAACCCATCTGCCGGAGCTCTTGAGTCAAAATTCGCAAATAAATTGTATTTTTCACAGTAGATATAAAAATAGTTATAAGTGTTTACCCACCATTCAATCGGTATCTGGGCATTAAGTCATTTTTATGTGGCTGGATATTACGTCATTTTTCTCTAGCGCCGGTAAAGCGGTGGTCAGAGCTCAAAGGATTGAAATCTCTTTTTATACTTTCATAGTGCTTTGACCCCTTTTGGGGTTAACTATTTGCCCATAGGTGTGAAGCTAACAGGTGCTACCACCCTGGGTCAGGGTGGAACTTGGAACAAAAGCAATGAAGAGGGGGTTCCACTATCCTCAAAACCTCCTGATCATAGGCCTTGCTGTCGGATGTAGTTTAAGGTTCTGCCCCGGACGCAGATGTAGTTTATCATCATACCCAGGACAACGTCTGTGCTGGATGGATATATGAGCCGAGAATAATGAGATCATCATCCTTCTTCTTTCTGCACGAAGCACGAGATGTGGGACACAGCCCTGAGCCCTAGATAGAGGAGCTGGCCGTATGTCATCCAACAGGACACCGCTCACACCCACATCGATCACGTGAACCAGTAGCAGCTAGCGGAAAATATTCGAGAATCACCAGATCCAGACTTGCAGTCGCGTTCGAGACGGCACTAAATCCTTCGCCGTAACTATTGTCGGAACGGTTACATTGAGCAGCATCCCGCTACCACTTCCTTATCAATGTATAATTTTGTACATTTTTATGCAAAAAAGTGGATCAGAGCTTTCTCAGCTTAGTAAATATTTTCAGGAAACATCAGCTACTAATTGGTCAATACCAACCAATCAGATCGTCTGCACATAAAGAATAGTGCTTCCCGCGCAGCGATCTTGATCCTATCACGTGATTACATTATCTATAAATCGAACACACGAGTTTGCCTCTCTCTGTCTTCTTTCTCTTCTTGCTGCAAGAAGTAGTCCCAAACAATTCTCGTCTTGACCATGGGCTGTCAGACGTTAAATAAATATTCACATATTCACGTACGTACGAACTTTTACGAACTCTTCCAACCTTCTCACTCACATGCTGAACATTCCTTATACACTCACATAATCTCTTCTTACACAGGAAGATATTCTGAGAACAGTCATTACAAACATTCTTCCAGTGTACTTTGATATACAAAAAGAAAAGTTTAAGAGATACAACTCTCTGTTTTATTCAACCTTTTCTTACTTAAATGCATGATTTTCACATCGTTGTTTGATACTATACGTCTTGTTAAATACCTATTTTATGTGTAACGATGTCCTTTGCTTATCCTTTTCCACTTCAGTTTTGTTTCCTAATCTAAATTTAAATTAATGTGGTGAAGTCCGCCACAATTGAATAGCCTTTTGCTGCTGTCATTTTAAAATTTTTCAAACAAACTGACATGTTAGAGAAAATACAGGGTGCGGCTGATTTAAGATTAATACTGCTTCCCACTAACTTCTAATGCTTTTATTTTCAGAAATCAAGAATGGCAAACACTATAATAACAAATGAAATGAAAATGCATGCTGTGATTGTGGCGTTAAAGGCTGATCATAGCGATTTGGATATTGCACGTTTTCTCAGAGTTGCAAGAATGGATGGCTGACTATTTGTACGACCACATCACACCCAACATTTGGCCTCCTAACTCTCCAGATCATAATCCACTAGACTATTATGTGTGGAGCGTTGTTGAGAAGGAGGTTAATAAACAGCCTCATAATACCAAAGACTCTCTTAAAGCTGCAATAGTTCGAGTAATGTCTGACATAAATAAGGACCAAGTAATCAGAGCTTGCAGCCGATTTCGACCTCGTGTAGAGACAGTTATTGATGCTAGTAGTAGTTTTATTGAATAAAATTAAACAATAGTTAGCTAAATTTCATGTTTACTTGCGTGTAATCAAATATAACTATATTCATTTGTTGAGCAAGTTTTTAACTAATCCATAAAATCTGTCCTCAAATACCAGCCGCACCCTGTATTTGTTATTTTTTCATTATAATCCGTTCCTAATTACCCGTCGCACTCCATATAACAAAATATTCTATGTCTAGTATATGGTAAAACAATCGGGAACAGTTTTTAAAGTACTTGCTTCGGTAGTTGTCTTACTGCGGATTTAGGCTAGCATTATTGAATTTACCCTCCTTAACTCTGTTCTATCTCATTTTTAATGTCTCGTCTGTACGAGAAAAAAAAAACATTCGTTTCGTCAGTCACCGCAGCTTATATGGGCGTTGCGGTCATTACTTACATGTACGTATATAGACCGTTGAATTTTATGAGTGGCCAGTCGTCGTCCGATGCTAGAAATAGACAGCTACAAAATAGCCGATGGACAGGCGCAATTCTATTATGTGCTGGGGAGATTTATAAACGGAATCGACTGGAAAGCGTTGGGAAGAGAAATATGTAAAAAGGTGCCTGAACGCAAGTTTAACTGAACAAATGGAGTTGCATTAATATTGCCAAGAAAAATAACAGCGTATCTAAAGGAAATAAAACATAGTGCAGCAAAAGTTTAAGAAATAAAGACACAATAACTTGATCATTTCCTTTTTACTTTTTCGATGTCCATTTTATAGAATTTATATATATATATATATATATATATATATATATATATATATATACAAATAAAAGGAAAGAACAGTAAGATATAAAATCCGGTGTTCCTATAGATAGTTTTATTTTTACACAATAGCGCTCAATGTAAATTTACAGAGCATTAAAATTATAAATTAATTGATTTAAAATGTTTTTTTCGCTACACAGTGATAACCATGTTTCAAAAATGGAAGCTAAAGACTTCGAATTTAATGTTGTTATTAAATTAAAGTCATTATTTCCATTTCCAAGTCAAGCGAATTTTGTTTTCTAAGAAATCTAAATGGAATGGAGTGATAATTTAAAAAAAAAACATAATTTTTGCTTCTGAGCTTAGTTTAAATTTAAAGTAGACCATATTTGATTGGTTGATCAAAGTAAAGCCCAGAAACCATATAAACACCACTTTTTTCGTAAAAGAAGGTTGTATTTTGTTTTAAAATCTAAATGAATCGTTCACTCGCCAGTAAATTACAATCGCCTGATGAGATGCATTGATGCGCATTGAAACACGACTGCAATTGTGTAGAGATTTTGAAATGTTTTCGGTATAATATCCTAAAATAAATAATATTAATCTACTTTGTATTGAGCCCTCTTTTCAATTAAATGTTACGGACGTTGGAATTGTACTCTATTTGTTCTCATATTACCTGGATATATATATATATATATATATATATATATATATATTATGAAATGGACAAAGTCCGACAATTATTTCTTTAAGACTGTAATTTTAATTTAGACAGTCACTTCTACCAAGCCTGACTCCATAATTATATTATTTACTCAACTTCATTATTATTGGTATTGTAAAAGGAATTGTTATTACAAAGTACTAGTGACATTTGTTGGTACCAGCTGATCCATCATACCTAAATATACCTCAACACACTTTTTATGTTGATACGTTCTTTTCATAGATACAAATATTTTAAATATTTTGCGGAGAACGCATATTTTCTATGACAATTTCTCGGTCATTCAGGCCGGTAAATGTTGTTAATACTGTTTATTATAAACAGAGCATTTACTTAAATATGTGTATCTATAAAAAGAACGTATATATATATATATATATATATATATATATATATATATATATATATATATATATATATATATATATATATATATATATATATATATAATGATAATTGTATATATACTGGAATTAATTTTACATTCATGCAAGTTTAGTTGAATACTACCGAATTTTTATTAAGGCTTTAATTTCTTTTTTTAAATTTTAAAGGTTCGGGTCTTTTTAATTTTTGTTTTTTGAGAAGATATTAACAAAATATTTCCAATGTTTCTGACCTCTTTCTGCTTAACACACACACACAAACTGTGTGTGTGTGTGTGTGTGTGTGTGTGTGTGCGTGTGTGTGTGTGTATGCGTGTATTATTACTTAAACGTTACTTCTAGTGGATACTCCTAATTGAGTAGACACTCCATTTATTTATTAAACAGTGCATCTATTTATTTTACGTCTACCAGCTTGAATATTAGGGAAATGTTGTTAGAGAAAAATATGGGTTCTCCGGCAGGATTCGAGCCTGGATTCCCCAAGATGAAACCGTCATAACATCTGACGTGCTTTCTCGAATATTCAGATCGGTGGATAAAAGTAGATAAATACATTGCCTAATAAATGGAGCATCTATTCAAATATTAGTATCAATTAAAAATAACGTTGAAGTAATAAAATCTGCCGAATTAATAAATAAAAAGTCCATCCTCTTCTTTGGAAATTACTTTGTTTACGTTAGGATACGAATCTGAAGAGGTATGTCTATATCGGAATAGGAACAAGTCGTCTCCCCACAAATATTATTACCTGTAGAAAAAACGTTTCTGTCTAGAAAAACATGATTTTAAAAGCTATAATTCACTATCATTGAAAAAGTAGAAATAGACAGAAAATATAACCTTAGAAAAATACTAGAAGCACATAAAGACAAATGGATTTTGCGCCTTAAATCTCCTCGTGCACACAGGCTTAACCATAAATTTAACAACACAGGTAGAATTAATATATAACCCCATAAATCAAGCCCTACCCACATTTCTCACCCTCACAAGACAAACATGCTTGCAGAGGTTTGAGGTTTCACACTTGTATACACACTCACACAAATATATACACATACACAAATCACGCACACTCCCAAAGAAATAAAGGTAACATACACTTAACATCCCATTCCCAGCAACCAATAAAACTGTCAAAATGATCAAGGAAGGAATTCTGAAAATTAGGAATCCCTTATACTCTATCTTAAAAACAACTTGAAAAGGCTGTTTAAGCAACGTAAGGACTGACCAAAATTAACGATAAGAAACATTGAAAATTACAGATAAAATTCACTTTCTTCAGAAACGGTCATTCATTCCTGTAGTTCACTGCAACTAATAAGCAGGATTTTTTTTCTCCTGATGATGGCCATGCTGGCCGAAACTAGTTGAGGAACATAATTGAAATAATAATAAAAAAATATATTAATATTAAACCCAGTGGGTTTGAAAAAAATTAATTTTTGAATATTTTTATTGCGCAAAACACACACACACACACACACAGACACACACACACACACACACACACACACACATATATATATATATATATTATGAATAAAATTGTCATGTTAAATACTAAAGATTATGATATGTTTGCAAACTATGAAGAGGCAATTTCTCAGTACTGCCAATTGTATGAAGAACAGAAGAATAGCATGCGGCAAACCACTCTAAATAAGTTTTGCCCAAAAATCAGATTAATAAACATTAATTCATAGCATTTTTATTATATCTTCTCATATGTACCTATATTTTAAATGTACGCAAATTTTAAATTGATTGTTAATGAGACAAAAATTTGAAATACAAATGCATCATTTCCTATAAGTTATTATATTCGATTAATTCGTTTTCCATTAGTGCGTATCTTTTAATTTACACGTTAGCCGCACTGAGTGATCCCTGTATTATTCTAAGCGAAACAAAAATCCTAGACAAATCAATATTAAGCGAGAGGAATTACGCAGTTTTTTTAAACATCAATTTTATAGTATCCATAAAAAGTAACGTGTCGGAAGGTAATTATTTGGATGTCACGCTCTATATAAACATTTTCACTAAAAAGCTAAGCGTAATTAGTTAACTTAGAAGTATATACAGCCAACCACCGCGCTTACTGAAATGTCTACGTAAATCCATGCAGGCAAGTCTGTTAACAAACTCCTCGAATGTGGATATTTTTAATAATGCAGCCATGGCTTACCACAAGGCATCGAACGATAGCAAACGTAACGCTCTCTTAAAAACTGAGTCGGGAATCTGCAGCGGTAAAAATACAAGAAAACCAAAAATAAAAGATAGCAAAAAAAGGAGGAATATGATATATACCCCCTACAGTGTTGACATTAAAAATAATGTGGGGAAAATATTATTAAATTTAATGGTTAAACATTTGGCTAACTCCTCATATTTTAAGAAGATATTCCACAAAAACAACTTCTAGTCGAGCTACAGCTGTAACAATATATGGGAAAATATAATATACAATAAATGCAAATATACTGAAAAAAACACACTAAAAAGAATTCCTGTAGATGCAACTCCAGAGCAAAAATACTACTGCCTTTCCTCAGGTATACTTTTAACTATTTTTGACGGAAGGTTTCACATGGTCAGTTTAATGGGGAACTCATACATATATGTGCCAAAGACAGAAATTGCCTTTTTCCCACAACAAATGTTAAGCTGTTGATATAAATCAGTCATCTCTCTTTAATGTAAAGAAGTGCAGTCACAAGGTTAGAATCTACCGGGATTAAGGTTCCATCACTGCACAACCATGAACTGGCTGAAGGCCAAATGCAGTAGAAGTGAACAGATATTACGCTTTAAATGGTTGGAAATGTCGCGATTAGTTTCATAAAAAATACTTTGCTCGATTCTCATCTTTGTTGTTTTCGAATGTGACAAGCATTGGATGGACCAACGAATGAAATATTGTTAAAGATAAAAAAAAAAGGTTAGATAATCATGTAATGACAAAACAACGCAGATGTAGGCTTTAAGAAAGCTTTATTCAACTGAGAATACAAAGTTCGCATATAGTGTCCTTTTATAGTCCCAGTAAAGAGAAATAGCTCTCTCAAAGAGGAAAGTAAAAACACAATGGGAGACCACTCTTGATTATTAATAATAAATCATTTGTTTAGAAGATTGACTATAAGTCACCGATTTATTTATTTATTGTAATTCTAACATATAGGAATTTGGTAAACTTAGCTTAGCTTACCCCCGAAAGAAGTTCACGACATTGCAGTACCAAGCGTGGATCTAGCTTACTAATATTGTCATGGTCTGAAGCTAATTTATACACAGATCCACAATGAGATAATCACTTAATCAAATACCGTTTAGTTTCCCAGGAGAATAAAACACATTTCAAATAGTAATTAATTGTTAAGCCTGATTTCTAAGACCGACTTTACTAATAGATGTATTAAAAACACACATACCCACGATAACCATTGATCAGTTTTGGGGTGAAACATGTTCAAAAACACTCTAGACTATGATCGGCAAAGCGAGTTTGCTAACCCTTGATTCTTGGTATCATCTGTTTCAAAACAATATCTCTCATTACGTACGCAATCATGAGTCTCCCTAGATGTCTTTATGGCTGACTTTCCGCACGGGCTTTTTTTTCCCACGGTCCAGTTTTCGATTTTAGACTGGATGCCACTTGAGGTTAGCGATCTAGGGTCACCGTGCTATTTTAGCTCATATCGGGGGAAGGGAAGAAGAGACAGATTCTTACATTTCTAAAGATCCTTACTGTGAAAATGAATGCAACCGACTTGGTCAGAATTTGAATTCATGTCGCAGATTTCTCTTTTCCAAAACCGATAAAAGCTACGCGACTCACACCTCCAGAAAATTTTAAGGAGCGCCAAATATCAAAGTAAGAGCAGTAAGGGGATTTATTAGGATACAGAAATGTTGCATGAATTCGTTGTGAAAAAGGCGAATTAAAAATAATTATATATTTATTATTGTAACGATACAATAATTGTTGCTCATGGCCGAAGGTGAATTGGGGAAAGGCTGGTCTTTGCTAACTGTCCTAGTTAATCAAAAAGACTACAGATTCATTCAATACAATTCATCTATTTATCACAAAATCTTTTCCATCACCATTCAATTCTATATATACAACAATATCTTATCAGGGCACCTCGATGTGGCGTAATGGTTAGCAAGCTTGTCGCGCTAGAACAATTATCACTAAGTAGTGAGTTCGATCCTCACTTGGCGCCTCATACTTTCAGCCTTGTCCTACATTTGGAAAAATCAATACCACGTATTCACAGGGGAGACCTACAAACACACCCCATGATGTAAAAATCTCATGAAAGGCCATAATATCTTTTTAAATAAAAATATCTAAAAATTTGATGAATCATGAAATGAGAGGAAGTGGATGAACCCAGAAAACTAACAAAAGATTGTAACGAAAGAAACTAAAACAAAACAGATGTTACATATGTTACAGATGTTACTATAACCCGTCCACCCCTCAAAATAATAAGAGTGTCTGCTGTATTCTGCCGATAGTCAGAATCAAGGAGCATACTCACTTATGGAGAGGGAAGGGTAAAAATAAATGACGGAATAGAAAATAAATAAAGTCTGATGCAGCCGAGATGGAAGAAAGGGGAAAAAACAAATTGAGGAGGCTGAGAATCTCGACGTGGATCAAAACAGAAGAAAATGCCGGGAACAGGCCGAGAGCAACACTTATTCACATTAACAAGGGAAAAAAATAGTGTCTAACTTCACCATAGCCGGGGTCACAGGAAACAGCACTGTTGCGACCAAGAGGACTTAATAAAAGGAACTCGTGAATAGCCTCTTTTACACGAAGCTAGCTCACTACTTTCATCCACCTTTCGCTGAAGCCTGTCGATAAAAAAACGCTATCAGTTCTGATCTTCACCTTCAGCTGATGCTGAAAGAATCCGAGCAGAGACGGATGATAATAGCGTTCGTATAGCAAGATTCCCTTCATCCCAATCGCCATTCGAGTCAAGGCAAGCAGCGTCAGAAACACCATTCATTTCTCCCCGGAATACGGGGTCGACACATTATCACACACGTATGCGAGATCGATGAGCACGAGATTATCGAGAGCAATACGAGAAGTCAGCTCGCCGACATAGTCCCAAAAAGGCGCACCTGAGAACAATAGTTGAAGACGTGAAAAATCGATTTTTCACGAATTAAAAATAAGTAAAACAAAAACTAATTACACTATTTACATTATTCCGACTATTGTCCTCATCATTGTCGCCATATTTATTACAACGTTTCAGCCGTTATACGCTCTGGCCTTCTTCAGGTGGTTGGAATGTCGAACTGAACCCTTTATTTCGCTCACTGGAGTAGACTGTTTTAGTTCCACGTGCCATGTGTCCTTGAGGACGTGGATAAAGGCGTTGGTGAAATCCAGTGACACGACCCAAAGAGTGTGAGTTCAATACCCGGTTAAGGCAGTGGAGAACTTGCAGAGGGGAATTAACAGGAGATAACTGATAACTGACATCCATTAAACATGGAACGTATAACTAGAACAGTCTACCCCAGTGAGTGAAATAAATGGTTCAGTTCGACATTCCAACCACGTGAAGAAGGCCGGGGCGTACAACGGCCGAAACGTACCTAATCGTCGGCTGTACTTTCTACCTTCATCTTACTCTCTCGGTATTTACTTACCCTCAACCACCTTGGCAGTTGGCACATGGTCATCTTATTGGGGAGTACTATACACCTATAAGTTGCCCTTCATCCACGACCAATGTCACGCAGTTATTGATATCAAGCAGCATTCCCTCTTTATGAAATGAAAGGGGTGTGCTGCAGGGGTAGATTTCCAGAGACACGACTTCACTCAAACGTCAAACTGCCTAAAGGCCCCAATAAGACAAAGGGGAACAGATATTACAGTTTGATCCTGTTTTACTTTTCAGTCTCCCGGTTAGTATGTTGAACTATTTGTCTTTCTTTCTTAACAGAAAATGCGAAGAAAAGCCATAAAACAGCGACATTTTCACTGTCGGAACTTATTTATACAGATTATGCGATGCATGTCCAGTCCAGACTGAATTAAGTAGAAAACTAATTCAAAGCAGTTATTTGGTCTCCATATATCAGGTGATCTTTGTTCAGTGGCGCTCGACCGACATATCTACTTGTCTTGATGAAATTGGACGCCAGTCCAAGCAGGTCTTTCTCTTTTATTTTCAGTTTTCATCCTTCATCATTCGTTCTCTCTCTCTCTCTCTCTCTCTTTCTCTCCACCTAGGATGGTTTGTGCCACCCCTGCATTGTTTAATCGACCTTACTGCCCCTTCCCGACCGGACTTATCTCGAACATAATTGCTTGCAACCTTTCAATCAACTAAAGTGCTTTAAACGTTCTCTTTCGAACGTCTGCTACTATGTTCTTAGTTATTCAATCCACTTTTGCCTTACGCCATGAAGTAGCCTGTATTTATCACTCTTAAGCCGCCCACTTGTGAAATAATGGATGAGACGCCTAAGAAACGCACAGTTTTAAAACACATACACGCATATATATATATATATATATATATATATATATATATATATATATATATATATATATATATATATATATATATTAAACAGATATTAGACATTTACAAAATTATCTTTCAGATTCATTTTTTGGATATTGAATTAAATGTATTTTATCATACATATAATAGTCGTATATGCCTCCGTAAGTCTTGTTTTAATTCCCGACCCGTTACCATATTTTTCAACGCTAATTAAATATATTTCAATCATAAAATAATTTGCAAGATATTTCTTCTCATAGAAACATTTTTTTAAATATTTAATCATAGATGTATTAACAGTATTGCTTTAAATAAGATAATCATTACTTCCTAACACCTAATAATATTTTTCTATGTACATTTAAAATGTATTTTGTCTATAAATTTGAAATGTATTTTATTGTAGAATGATTTAAAAAAAAAAATCTTTATGGAAAGTGTCTTAACGGTTACGTGTTATGTCTGTACTGCTACTACGTACAGCCCTCTATGCTAGGGTCAAGAATACGCCGATTGTTTCCCAGTTCAGAAATGTAACTCACCAAATGACACAACCTTTTTACAGTACTTGTGTCTACCTTTCTAATTCTCTTAGAGATCAAATCTAGGTATGTTTCCTGTACGCCAAACATGTCTCCGTAATTGTTGTTTATCAACACGACGACATCCGATATTAAATAACCTGGAATTGTTTGTTATGCCAAAAAACAAAACAAACCAAATTTGTCATTAAGTTCTTTTATGTATTTCTGACCGGAGGGAACCCCTAATCATTTAGGGAGCCTTGACTTGGGTTAATGCTTTACGAGGTCGGCAAGATGACAATTATTAGCGAATTCAAACCTCACTCGGAAACCCAAACTTGTAACTTTAAGCACAACTAAACGAAGCTTAGTAAATGATAATTTTGATTATTATCCTAAAATAATTTCCTATCTATTTCTTTATGAATAATATGCTGGCATATATATATATATATATAAATATATATATATATATATATATATATATATATATATATATATATATATATATATATATATATATATATATATATATACATACATATATATATATATATATATATATATATATATATATATATATATACATATATATATATATATATATATATATATATATATATATATACATATATATATATAATGGTATATTACATATATAAATAATGGTATATTACATATATGAGGTAAATATTCGGGGAGAGAACGCGCTATCTAACAACTCCGACACGCTCAAACTCTCGGTCACGACGACTTGTGACTCTGTGCTAGCACAACCACCGACGGCGCACAAGGGTTCCCTTCACCCAATTTCACACTTAGGACAACCCGTTGGATGGTTTTCAGGTACCTTCTAAATGTGCTGCACCAGATAAAATCAAGAAGTCACCTTTCTGAATAATTGATCATGGTGAGATTCAAATCCAGGTCTTACCGTCAGAAAGCGAACGTTCTAACCACGTGCACATATCAATAACATTAAAGTAATCTAAAAGGACTTAATAAGAAAAAATGAACTCCTCTCTCGCTCTCCCTCTCACATATTGTTGGCATATATAATGCAGAAGAAAAATTACTATTGTCAACTCCCGTCAAAACTGTTTCACATTGTTTAACGTTTGAAAGATGCCAATGGCTATAAATTTGGAAAAGTTACTCTAAGATACATACTAAATTAGAAAATACTATTTCTTTGCGGACATATTTTCATAGATATTATTAATATAGAATTATGTGGTCAGTTTTCTCAACATACTATATAAATCACACACCTAACCGTTTTTGAACAAGGTTGAGGTTTATCCATTGTTTCCTGTTTAGGATTTGGTTTCCAATTCCTTATCCTAAATTCTTTTCATTCTCTTTCCCTCACAGTATCCCCTTCAGTCTTAGTAGCATTATCCCGTTCTTTTTAGCGTGAAATGATTAAAAAATATATCCTAATCACTTCATATCTATATATATTTCATATATATTCTAATCATTTAAGAAATTCAAACAAACACACACACACACACACACACACATATATATATATATATATATATATATATATATATATATATATATTCCGGGTGTAGCACCAAATTTGTCAAAATCGTCTAAAAACAAAATTGTCCAATTGTTAGATTAAGCTCTGGAAGGTTGTATCTTATAAATGATTAAAGATATTTTACTGGGATTCCCCGAGGTTTTCATAACACTATTGGAATCTACTTTGAGCAATAACATGTATAATTACTCACCAAGCTTAACAGAAGAATTATGATGAAATCGATCATAAACGAATATGACATGTTCATAGTTAATTAATCATAGCAAAGGATCGGAAGATCATGTAGCTTTGAAATAAAGTACAAATATATATATATATATATATATATATATATATATATATATATATATTATTCCAGGATCATTTTCCAAGTTATTCAAGATGATCTTGGCCCTCACCTCGCTTCTAACCTTTTGTCCTGGAAAAACAAGGTGACTCACCCATTTCATGTACGATTTCTTTTTCAAGTCTTTTTTCAGTGCTCTTTGAACTGTCAAAGCTGAAACTCTACTCTCGCGTGCAAAAAACCTTATGAATTGAGTTAAATATTTTCTAATTGATCTCTTGAGATCCAATATGTAATTACTCTTCTTCTGACCTCCTGATCCCGTTTTCGTCTCTACTATTCCCTTTTTTAAACTTAATCACCGTTCCCTTGATGGTTCTTGAATGGATATTGAAGATGAATGCCAGAGTATGAATATCGGTAGGATCATTGGCGGCATGAATGATCTTTTTCCTCTCACCATTTCTTATTTAAGAAGACAATAGGGCTGACACAAAACAAGTTTAACCTCTTCTTCTTCCCAGCTGAATAACTCAAAGTGTTTTTCAGTGATTCTTACAATAATTGGTGTTACGATAGATAACCGTCTTATGTGAAAGCCTGAAAAAAAAGAATCTCAATTAGTTTAGTGTTTATTTTTTTTTAATAAAACATTTTTTGGGATGGACAATTATGCTGTAACACTACTTGGACAATTTTGCTGTTACACCCGGTGTATAAGATTTCCTCTTTAGGTCACAGACTTCGCGATGTATCAAGATTCTAAGCGCAGACAGGCGATTTCACTGTTGAAATTTCTAAGTGTAACCATAAGTTTCATACTAACAGTCTGTTCTTTCATGGAAAGCGAACGGACGAACTGTATTCATCGGCTCCGCACTATGCCACTACCATTGAGCAGCTCTCTCTTGATAGTGTTCAAAAGCGTCTTTGAGTCCTGGGTGACGACTTATTTTCCACTCTGTTACCTCCCTCCCACAGGCGGGATGTGCCGAGCCCCTAACTGCCAGGACTAAACTTTACGGCTAGGATTCGCCATGCCACCTACATTGTAGCAAAACACCGACGTTCTCTCTGTATTCTATCAGTGAGAAGTAAATTCAAGTCGAACATCTTCTTACCACCTACCACTGCTCAATAAAAGCGACTCTTTCAATGATGCTTCCCTTATCATTACGATCTTAACCTATTCAGTTCCAAAGATAACCGTTATCTTCCCTTCGAAACAGTATAAACTACCCCTTAACCGTCTACACACACCTCAAGTTCTCCCGGGTCTTGTACCGGGTGAACCTTACCGTAAATAAACATCAAGCTTGCAGAACAATATTGCGACTTCCTGCTTCTCTGTCGAATCACTTTCGCCATACGCGACACACGCTTGGGCGAACATGTCTATTTCGATTCAAGACTGACTAGGCAGAGGATTTCACCGCAGTAGGTTGTCGTTTCTTTTTGCGATAGACTAGTTGCCAACCAAGGCTAACCAGTCTGCCATTATATTCATCTCAACTCATATTTGGTGGTACAGGAGATGGATTCGTACCTTTTGCAAAGGTATGTTCACGTAAATGAATGTAACTAGCCCGACTGCAATTCGAACTCGACTCTCCGATTTCCCTTTTCGAGCCGTAATCCATTGAACTCACCTGTCAACTACGATTGAAATAGATAAATGCGATATCAGTTGTTATCCGCTGTCTCCTTGACAGCTGGTCTTTTATTGTTGTCGCCATTTTATTTTGGTTTGTTTTCACTCTATAAACCAGAGATTCTCACTACTGTACCCTGCGGTCCTCTTGAATGTGTCACGAAATATTGTCACAGCATATATATATATATATATATATATATATATATATATATATATATATATATATATATGTGTGTGTGTGTGTGTGTGTGTGTGTGTGTGTGTGTGTGTGTGTGTGTGTAGATACATATGTATATATACATTTATATATATATATATATATATATATATATATGTGTGTGTGTGTGTGTGTGTGTGTGTGTGTGTGTGTGTGTGTGTGTGTGTGTGTAACGTCCTTGCTATGACGGTAGACTACATCCGCATCCTGGGTAAGAAGATAAACTACATCCAACATCTAGGCCTCTGATCAGGAGTTTTTAAAGAGCGTGGAACCACTTCTTAATTGCAGATGTTCCCAGGTCCACCGTGACCCTGGCGGTAGCACCTTTTAGGGTCCAATCTACGGGCAAATAGTTGACATGGTGTTAATGATGCTTCCCTGATCACTACGATCTTAACCTATTCAGTTCCAAAGATAACCGTTATCTTCCCTTCCAAACAGTATAAACTACCCTTTAACCGTCTACACACACCTCGAGTTCTCCTGGGTCTTGTATCGGGTGAACCTTACCGTACACCCGGTATATACCAATACTTTGTATGAAAGTATAAAAATATGTTTTAATACATACCAAAAATACTTTGTACAAAAAAATTATTACCAGCATTACATTTTTAGAAGAAAATATATTACCAAATATACTTCATTTTGAAAGAAAATATTACCAGCAATAAAAAATTTGTCAGCATTACATAACCCATTGAGGTTGATATATCGTAAAACAAACCAAACCACACCAATATATATATATATATATATATATATATATATATATATATATATATATATATATATATATATATATGTGTGTGTGTGTGTGTGTGTGTGTGTGAGAGTGTGTGTGTGTGTGTGTGTGGAATCAGTAATGGTACAGACTTAGTATTTAAATAAATGAATAAGTAGTAAACTTGTATCCCACATTGGGAAAAATGCTTTTTCAGTTTTATTGCAATTTTCTAATTCTTATTTAAGTGACTTAGGATTCCCAACCATGAATAACATAAAAAATAAACAGTGAGAAAGACTATGCTCAACTGAACAAGAAAAAATGATAATCTGCTTATAGCATATTCGACCAAACATTGAAGAAATCGCCAGACACAGTGTTCACACTAAATCAGTTGCACAAATAGTTTGAAATACAATAAGTTCATATTTATGTGTGTATTTTTTAATCTATGGTTTTATTTCATAACATTTAAATGCATACCTTTAAAAAGATTTCTAAGTGTACCGTGATATTTTAGTTTGATCCTAGGTGTAACATTGCTTAAAAAAGGTTGAGAAATACTGCTCTAATCAATTGATTTCGAATGGTAATTTATTGCCTTGCTTGGGGTGAAATCATTAAAAAAAGAATGCATATGTTTACTACCTTGCCTTAGATTCGATCTCAGATAATGATTGGGAATTTAGTGAAGAGAAAATAAAAGAGCACGGGAGTAATAATCATAATAATGTCGTTTGAGTAAACATTATAATGGAATCGCTAGAAATCTCCGTCTGAGATCAATTTATCGACAAGAGTAATGAGCGTTGAGGTTGAATAAACGAGGCGGCTGGCCAAAACGTAGGGGGTCGTCTAATACAACAGTTATAAAAAACTAACCATAAATACTCTGGTGCATCGGCATTGTTAGTATGCTAGTATACTTGCATCATGTGTCGCGGTAGGTAACACTTGTTTTGTTATGAAAAAAAAAATTTAAGTACTTCACACCAAGCAAAGCGAGAAGCCATTAGCACGCAATGGGTTACAGGAGATTTGGAGCGAGAGCAGATAGGAGTGATAGAGGAAAGGATGGGGAGAAGGATAGTGGATCGATCAAGGCAACTGGAGATATCGATTGACATAACATTTGAATAGTTTGAGATTATAGCTATCAGGGAAACAGGAATAGGGAAGGGAGTTCCACAGGCGAGAGGTGCGAGATATAAAGCTATTGGAGTAGAACAGACGACTACATTTAACAGTTTCAACAGTGAAAGGGTGAGAGCGGGATGCCAGCCTCGTAGGACGCTTGAATTCATGAAGTCTGGGAACCAGCGAAAGCAGCTCATCGAAGCAATTACCATGAAAGTATTTGTAAAAAAGACAGAGAGAGGCGACGGTGCGTCTGTGAGAGAGCGACTGTAGAAGAGATGCCAGATCAGGGCCAATTACATTGCATATCCGTCTCTGGATCTTTTCAAGAACTCCAAGGCAAACAGAAGGGGCTCCAGACCATATATGTCAGCAATACTCCATGCAAGGGCGAATGGTTGATTTGTAGATTTGAAGGATCTATTCCGGGGAGAAGAATTTCCTGGCGCGGCACAGGGAGCCAACTTTTCTTGCGGTGGACAAAGCAATTGACTTGTTCCATCTCAGGTCAGCAGTCAACGTGAGACCGAGCAGCCGCAGAGAGGTGCTCTCGAGAAGTTGAGCGTCGGGGGAGGGGACAGGGAAGGATCTCTGTGGTGATTAATAGAGAGCAGTTTTGTTTTTGAGGTGTTAAAGTTAACCAGCCAATTCCTGCCCCAACCTGGGAATATATGGCGTCAGAAAGATCGTTGATGAAGATAAAGAACAGAGTAGGACCTAGGATGGAGCCTTGAGGAACACCCGCTTTCGTGGGATAGGAGCTGGAGGAGAATCCGTTGAGAACGACCTTCAATTCACGGTTTGACAGGAATGATTGTATTAAATCAAACAGTCGACCTGTAATACCATAACCCTGGAGCTTGCGAAGAAGGCCGGCATACCAAACCCTATCAAACGCTTTGGGGATGTCTAGGGCCACAGCACGAACTTCTCCGTTATTTTGAAGAGCTTGGTAGACAAGTTAAGTGATGGCCGTAAGCACATCAGCTGTAGATCGGGCAAAGCGGAAACCATATTTCTCGTCTGAGAGCAGATCATGGGATGTAAGGTGGTTAACCACTTCGGCGTTGATTAGGGCTTCGAAGACTTTGCCGAAGAGGGGTAGAAGACTGATAGGACGGTAATTATAAGGGTAGAAGGGGTTGCCAGAGTTCTTAAAGACAGGAACAATCGATGAGGACTTCCAGTAATCAGGAAAACAACATTCCTTGAGGCAGTAGTTATATAATTTCGAGAGGGCGGCCGCCCGTTCAGTCGCGCATTTCTTCAAGACAATGGCTGGTATCCCATCTCCACCACTAGCCTTGTGGGGGTCTAAATTAGAGATAATGCCCAATACCAATGACGGGTTTATGTGTAACCCGCTGAATAGGGCCTCAGTTCTAAGAGGGAAATCGGGTATGGGTACACGGGAAGAGACGAACGTTGATTTCAATGAATATTTCCGAGCAAAGCATTCAGCCTTGTCGACAGAGGAGGTCAAGACCTCAAACTGGTTGAACAAAGGAGGTATAGAGGGTTTGCTATTGTTCAGTACGCTCTTTCTGAGGCGTGTATAATCCTTGGAGCCGAATTGGCGAGATGCGATACCTTCCTTCATCCGAGCAGTAAATAGTGACTTAGCTTCGTTGAGGACACGCTTACACTCGTTACGGGCGGAGGCAAAGAGAAGTCTATTGCAGTCGGACATGACGCTACGAAATAGGTGGAAGAAGTGGTTCCCATGGGCAATGGCGGCTGAGAAAGCAGCAGATAACCAAAGGGACGAGCGCGATTTGACCTTAGATTTCCTTGAGGGGATGAAAGCGGCGATTCCAGCTTTAACCCAGGATGAAACCTCAGAAGGACATTCTTGAATGGGGAGCGTAAAGACAACATCCCAGGGGACATCGCCGAGGAAATCACGGAACGAGTCCCAGTCAGCTCGTTGATAGCAGTACGAGGTTCTAGTGGTAGGAGGTTCTTTGCAGGGGGTGGAGTTGAAGAAGATGTTAACAGACACTACTGCATGATCGGAGTTATCAAGAGGGCAGAGCTGCGTGGCGCTACAAGACTCGGGGATGGAGATAAAACAGAGATCGAGAAATTACCAATGTAAATATTTCTATGTGAAACAATTCACATTATAATGCTGTACTAAAGTTTCAAATGTAATAAAACTACGTTTACTTCTTGATTTCATATTAAAACACAATACTCAAGAGACGATTACACAACAGAAGTCCCGCTTAGTAACACGGAAAAGTAACATTTAACGTAAAACAAATCTTTCGAAAATTTACCAAGATGTTGGCTCTCGTCTTATCTATAGTTCGCCTTGTCCGTGGAAATATACGGTACTTTAATTTGTTTTATTTATTAGGCGTTTTAATAAATGTTTCATTTTAAATAACGTATTATTTTTGCAATTAATCCATCTGAATTAATTTTCTGATCTCGTTTTTTTCTTACTTAGAGCAAAAATCGAAAGATTACACAAGTTACTTTGTTTAAAGTGCGAAATTCTTAAAGTCAGAACGAGGCTAAAAACAAAACTTTTACAATAGTTTTCTTTTTACTCAGAATGACATTATTTCATTCCTTTTCTTTTAATTTTCTTTTTCTAATCACATCCCGAAGCATAACGAAGACCCAAGTGATGCACTTCATTCATATTTGCTTTCTTCCAAGCGACAGTCTCAAATATTTAAATATTTTCTTTTATTTCAATGAGCACGAATATTTAACGGTATTGAAAATCAATTTCATACAAAAGACGCCCTCAAGTTATCGTTAGTCACAAAGAAAATAAAAATGACAATTCTTCCTTCGTTGTGTATTTGCTATGAAATAGAAAACACAACAAAACAAAAAGAATGAATGTTAACATATTCTTTTTATAAAGCCATTGTTTCGGAAAACTGTGTTTGGTTTTACAGTTTCTTCCGTCGTCTGCATAAAACTGAAGATAGTAATAACTGCTTTAAAAGTCCCATAATGTTAGATAATTTTCTCGATTGCCAGTACAAATAAAAGAATTTTCAATTACGCCAAATCGATAAACTGTTTAATCGGCACTTTCCACTTCAAAACCTGTAGAAGGTTTAAAATATTTCTTGAAATTATATCTTACTTCTTTCAGACAAGAATAATTAATGGCTGTTTGGATAACCATTTTAAATTGAAAGGAAAGCATTATCTTTTAGGAAATAAAGTTGGTTCAACAAGATTAGTCTTTTGTGGAAAGTAAATTATCGTAATACTTATTTCTTTCGTTTTCCCCATTTTACTTTTACCTTTTTATTTTGTTTCTAGTCCTTCCCTATTTCTCTTGTTTTTTCTGTTTTTCCTTTTCTTATTCTATTCTTTGTTTTTCATGTTATTTTCCTTTATCTTTCTTTCTTTTTTCTTTCTTTCTTTTTTTCATTTTTTTCCAATACATATTTCTTTTACAATTTTTTTTTTATCTTTCTTCTTCCCGATTTCTTTTCTTCTTTTTCGTTTAATAATTCTTCTCTTCTTCAATTCGGCGTCCTGGGTAAAACGATAAACTACATCCAACAGAAAGGCATTTTTCAGGTTTTGATGAGCGTGGAACCACCTCTTAACTGTTGGTGTTCCCAGATCCACCCTGACCATTACGTGTCCAAGATATTTACGCCGTGTCCTTCTGATTCTGAATATAGGTGGCCTTTTTGTTACTATTTTAGTGGGATTAAAACTAAAACCGAAAACTAAAATGACTCTTACACTATTCAGAAAAATTGTTTACATTTGCTTTCTTTTTTTTACGATATATCAATCCTTCGAATTAAGTCTTCGTCCAGCAGTGATGCTCAGCTAACTAATCCGACGTAACAGACGAAACTATAAAACTTACCTCACGCCGAGTGCTCCTGAGAAAAAACTGATATCTCTTGATCTCCAGTAAAACAACCATTTAATCACTGGGTGAAATCTCGGTGAAGGCGAATCATAATCTTAAAACGATAAGGATACCTTTTCAGTGAAGACTTCTTTACAGTGGCAAAAGAAATGAAACATCTACTTCGACGAAAGCAAAACCAAAACCATTTGAAAGTAATTAAGTGTTAGAATGGTTCTTTTCTTCAGGGCAAATTCATGTTGTTGTTTTTTTTTTTTTTGCAACTCAGTTTAACAGTAAATAATTTCCATTGTAAAAATGAATATGACCCAAACGCATCACTCGTCGCATCTGTACAAAATCTTCATTTAAACTGTTATATATTTCGAGTGCCTTGGTTCATGTGAGAGTATTTTGTCATATCAGGATGAAAATAAAAATAAATAATATGACAATCCGTCATTTTCTCTCACTCCAGTTCTCATGACCAGAAACTGGATGCCTTAAAGCATCACTGGAAAAAAATAAAACAAAATTTTATTTCAAAACCTGTCGATATTTTCTTTTTTCCCTCACAAGGAAAAAAGAAAATAAGCAAAGAGAAAAATCCTGTTGGTGATCACACCCCCCGACAAAAAAAAAAAAGAAGGAAATTTAGTACAGTTTATTTGATTGTTGAAATTTTTGTTACCGTTATTTGAAACAAAAGCAAAGGATAGAAATTTACTAGCTTAAAACGTAACAAAAGCAAAAATGCTAGATCTAGTTGAAATTAAATTAAGTAAATATTTTTTTTATATGTTCTTTATTTTATTTTTTTTCATCATATAGTAAATGTAATATTTCCTGTTATTTTAGTGAGGCACCCTGTACTAAAGGATAAGGAAAGAAATAACTAAATTAAACCAATAACTTAGTCAGGTGGCAGGTGACACAACAGGTATTTTATATCATGTCTACATCTGTTTAGAAACTCTTTTAAACGTAAACTTAATATAGCAATTTTTTTCTAGGAAAAGCCTACACCTACCCTAGCCTTTTTGCATGTATTAATTTTTTTAAATTAATTCTCGAAATGATTTTAAATCTTCCACTTACACGCTTTATTGCTATCCTCTATCTCTGCGTTCGCCAAATAAACTATATTTTCGGCCAAGCAGTTGCCTTCAATTGGACAGGCACTTTCTGGTCTCCAATTACCTCTGGCTTTATTTTGTTTACAATCACTGTTCTTGGGCAAATTTTTGTTATATTTATCAATTATTTTTATCCTATTTCTCTGTCACTGAGTGGTATAGCACGCCAGATCAGTTGACGATTTTGTATAGGACACAGGTTCGATCCCCTTCCCAGAATGCGTATTTTCGATGCAATTTCTCGTAAGGTTCAGGCCGGTAAATGTAATTAATACTGTTTATTTAAAAAATAGAGAATTTACTTAAATAAATTGTATCTATTTAAATAAGGTATATATATATATATATATATATATATATATATATATATATATATATATATATATATATATATATATATATATATATATATATATATATATATATATATATATATATATATATATATATATATATATTATAGTGAATTAATCAGTATAATCTCCGAACCTTCTTACAATCTAAACATATTTCAGGCTTTAAACAACCTGTAAAAATTCGATAAATCGTAAAAAGTATATTAATGAGTCAATCCGTTTTATTTCAGACTTTTGTTCGTCTTGGGGCCGTGGGTTCAATCACTGAATGAGGTAGCTCAGCTGTGATACAGCAGGCACGAACAATAAGTGATATTGCAGGGATAAAATATCCCAATAATCAACGGATATCTCATTTCAACAATAAATGGACACCTGATGATGACCAGTAAAAACGTAAATTTTTAAGAGCCGGTAAAGGAATACTGTTGCTATATTGGGGCAGCAGCTGCTCAGACCTCACTTTCCAGTCTTGATAGAGTTCAAAAGTGTTTTCGAGTCTTGTGGGAGAAGAATTATTTTTCATACTTCAACCTCTCTCACAGGCGGAAAAATGGTGAGCCTCACACTTCTATATCGATACTACAATGAAAAGTACTCGGACGAATTGCATCTTCTGGTTCCAACCGGTCTGATCTTCACGTCTAGGACCCACCAGGCTACATATATAGTAGCAATCCACCCACAATCCCTGCGTATTCCATCGGAGAGAACTAAGATCCACTCAAACAGCTTCTTCGCGGGAAGTGCTGCCCTATGGAACAGACACCCTAGAGGATGTTTCTCCGATCACTACAATCTTAACCTGTTCAAATCTATAGTCAAAAGTTATCTTCTCCTCCTATCCGTATAAACTACCCCTTAACGGAAACCTCTACCTCGGATGGCTCCCGGGGTTTGTCCAGTTTGTAACTTACTGTAAAAATATCAGCCAAGATGAGAGCAATAGAACGAAATCCATACAATGAAGATAGATATTACGAGGAGTTTTATTGATTATTGATTCTGTGAATTGTTATTGGATGGTTAATATCAGTTTTCTTGAGAAAGCATTGTTATTAGGTTGGTGCAAAAATAATGTCGTTTTTCGACATGATCTTGAACGTCAAAAAACGACATTATTTTTGCACCAACCTAATACAATGCCATATTTTATAATGAAAGTTGTTTTTATTCTCCTACTGTCTTTGAATGAATTCGCCAATTTTCAGAAAACCTGAGTAAAAGGCCAGCGTGAGCGAATGTTACTTTTGCTTTGCGAAACCAATGTTGATATAAGACACCGGGCCCGCTATACTTATGGCTCGCTCACTTTCGTTCAATCTATTCTTCTCCTCTCTCTAAATATTTACCTCTGTGCGTGTCTGTGTGTATACGCGCACGCTCGTGTTTTATGTGGTTGGGGACGCGAATTGCTTTCGCGACTCTTTGTTTGGCTTTCAATGAAATTCTCAGCCCTCCCTCTACGTATCCCGGTTTCTGCTTACGTTCACCTAACATAACAACCGAACCATATTGAACAATATATTGTTTCAGTTCGTGAGAAGATGTGCGCGGCTTGCGTGAAGGAAAGGCAAACAGTTCATCGGGTACGTATTTGTTTTGCTTTTATTGTTTTTGTTTTTTTTGTTTTTTGTTTTTTTATTTTTGTTATGTTATTATTGTTCGGGGAAAGGAATATGTGGACAAATGATGAGAATCCAACACCAAAAAATAAGGTAATCAATTTGGCCAACGTTTACATTATGTTTACAGTTGTTTCGGTCGGGTTGCCTTCGCTCTCATGCAAAGAATTTCTTCAGCATTTTCCGCCACGAGGTGTGTATATTAAACGTAATTATGCACCCACCAGTTCGAATTATAATAAGATTTTTTTTTTTACATATTAACGTTGTTTAGCAGTTGTGTATTTAGACAGCAATTACTCTCTAGTACATGTTTCATAAAAGAAGACCAAACTGTTGCTTGTTTTATGTTTTATCGTTATTGTATGTATCGTGTGCGTAGAAGAGGTTTCTTTTTGTGTGTAGAACTTGTTCAAACTATTGTTCGTGCCAACGCTTTCAGCAAATCCATTAGCTATTTTCAAGGTTTTTGGTTGTGCTATTATTAAAATTGTGCTACATACATACATACATACATACATACATACATACATACATACAGACAGACAGACAGACAGACAGACAGACAGACAGACAGAAGTCACTGTGGAGTAGTGGATAGCGGCTCTGATTCAGGAATCGGAGAGCCAAGTTCGAATTCCAGTCGAATCCATTATATTCACTTACGTGCTAATATCTTTGAAAAGCGTATTATCACGTAATTAATCTTCTTCTCCTTCCAGATATGGTAAACAGCAAACTGGTTCCTATAGCCTTGGATTGCAACTGGTTTAGGAGAAGGACAACTGTGAATTCAAAACTTTCGGAAGTTTGTTTTGGGACATTGTGGTACGTAGTGCACCAGGTCTCTGTATTCAAAAAGACTTCACAACTCTAATCAAATCATATTTGCTTGTGTCTGACTGAAATGAGCTGCTTAACCCTCATACGTCAAATACTACAGGAGAGACCACAACACTATATATAACACGCCTACAATTTAGAAAATTTTTTGTTGTATGTTAGAATTAATGTCTAATACGCAGTATAGTTTCATTCCCAATATTACTTCGTGTTGGCTATTTTGTGGCTAAAAGAAATTGTATTCATTAGTGAGGTTTTCGTGTTTTGTTCGGGAACGAAGACTTTCATTTCAAGCAGACTGTCGCTATTTAGAAGATAAGATTAGCAAAACCTTTCTTGACTATTCGCTGGCTATCAGAAGTTTGTAAATATCACCCAGTAATAGTGAATCGTATCATTGTCATTTAAGAGTCTCGAGAGAAAGAATATATTATATCAATAAATTAGATATCTACATCGGAAGCTGTAAATACGGCACAATTTTATGCATAGCATTTTATCAAATATAACGTTTCACAGTAGAGATTTTTTTTTATCATATATAAATTAAAGTGGCATTATTGTTAATACAATAATATGATACCTCCGCATGCGGTGGGATGTGTTATTCTATATAGACTCGTGTTCGTGTATTTTAGTAATTAACAGCTAAACAGGAAATGCCAATACGACAGACGTAAAACAGAATAGAAACAATAATTTCTTCCCAGGTTTCAAAATTTGATTAGTG
>OZ038484.1:45261684-45294184 GCA_964036315.1 Acanthosepion esculentum
TTGTATAAGTACACGGTCGACTATGTCCTGATGGGAGATGTTATTAACAGCAAAAAAGAAACGTTACCTTTTTAGTACATGAAGAAAATGTCACTACCTAAAATCATTCTATCTCCAAATGCAGTGTCAACGACGTTGACATCCTCCACGTATCAACCAATGGTACTGAGGGTATGCGAAGAAATCCTTGGAACTTCATCAATAATGAAGAGGATTTGAATCTTGAGTAAGGGTGCGTAATTTGAAGTCGTGAATATATCTCAAACACAGATTTCAATTAACGCCACTGGCAATTTAAATAAATAATCGACTGTTTTATCCCCTGAAAGCAGAGTGGCAACAATTCCTGTCCAGGTTTCACAAGAGACTGAATGATAAATTGTTCTTACATAGTCGCAAAGGAAATTGGTGATGAATGATTTACCTGAGCTACGAGAAGTGTCAACATAAAACAACTTGATTGTGAGCTATCACCAGTGCTGAGTTACCTGGCACCTTTTGTAATTAGCCGCTGTTTCTTTCTGCGCATTGGTTAGTTGATCAGTATCCGTCATTGCTCAGACGAGTATCTCGTGCTTGTACTTTTGCATAGTTGAGATAAACTACTTCTAGAACAAAGCGAGAAATCATTTGTGGTCGTCTTCCTTTGTAATATTCGATGACTGAAGGATAATCTCATTTCCAAACTTTGGTCTGTTGACAATAATCCCATATTGTTGTAGACAATCTATGCAACTTCAAGGTCTTTTGAAACACCGATGTTTGATTTCATGCATTGCCATTTTCAGTATTATTGTCGGGCAAGGATTTTTAATGTATTTTCAAGCCTTTTCATTCATAGTTTTTATAATAATTAAAATTTGTAGCACCAGCAATGTGAAGAATTTGACATTTGAAATAAAGATTCAGAAATATATTTTGTCTCGTCATTAAACGTTTTTGGATAGTCATTTTCCCTTTACGCAGGCAGGCAGAATTCGGATAAAAATATACCACAAGAACTATGGATCATAAACCGTTTGACAAATCCATATAGATAGGGATTCTCAAATGGATTTTGAAATTCAGCAGAAACACAATGACTAATTACTTCTCTGTTTCTTATTTTGTTTTAAGTTCCTGCAGTTATGAGGTAGTCCTTGTTAGAATTTAATAACATGAATATAAAAAACAGGTACCCTGAAGAATTGAATCCGTTCTGATGTTTGTAAATGATCTATTCAAACGGACTGACTACCCTCAGGTAAAGAGATCAGATCGATTTTCTCAGCATCAAAATCAGGAGAATTTGGATCACAAGTTAAAATGAAAAAGACATCAATTTTTTTTTATATTTAACAACAAGTGTCATACCATCTTGATCCATTTCTTCCATGTTTTTTCAAGAATGTCTCTTACATATTTATCAGTCTTCCATTCGTCCATAATTTGAATATTACCGTCAAATATAGTCTGGTGCTTTGGTTTTATTTATAAAGAATCTTGATAAAAAAAAAAACACAATAAAAGAATCAGCAATATTCTTGGTCCTGACCTGGCATCTCGGCTTCGGTGACTTTCCTACCGTCCTAATTTCACTTTCCTTTACATTTTTCTATAAGCACTTTCATGCTAATTCTTCCTATGAACTTTCCTCCATGGTGTCTAGACATTATGTGTATAATCGCAGTACTAGATCGACAGGAAGGTCTCATCATTTTACAGTTGAATGTTCTAGATGTAACTGTAGGTTTTATGCTAACAGTTTCCTTTCCTTTCCAAGAGTATTAGAAAGGAAACTATTTGTGGAACTCTCTTCCGGCTTCTTGCTTTCCTGTCATCTTTGGTCTTCAAAACATTAAATCTAAAGTCAATCGTTATCTACTGTCCTCTTGATTCCTGTTCTTTTATTGTTCTCGATTCTTAATAATATTTTCTTTTTCTTATTCTTTCACACTCTGTACCCCGTTGAACTGCAATATAAAACCATTCCTCCTACGAATGCTAGATAATTTCTTCAGATGTGAAGAAAAAAAATAAGACAACATCTGATTGTACAGAAAGACGGGACATGTAAGTAACAAGGAATTTGAAAGTAAAATTAGAATAACAGATACTAGAACGAGGATGAGACAGCTGACATTTCTGAGACAAATAATGAGGGACGAAGGCGTAGAGAATTTGATACTCACAGGATATGTTGAATGTAAGAGGATCAAAGCGAAAGACTTTGAACCTCGCTGTCAGGATTCTGTAGATTAAATTCAAAATAAAAAAAGGAATGGTATCAATAGTAAAAGGTAAAATATTGCTTAGAAGTACAAAGGATTGGATGTCGTGGAGACCCATGATTTTTCATGCCGTGAAGGGTCAATGAAGATAAAAATAAGGATACAGATCGTTGCATGTCATTTAGAAGTCTAGTTACGCTTTCCCATTACATGTCTATTGTGTTGTACGTAGCTAATTTAATTAAATCTCTAAGAAAAAAAAATACTCAGCTTTTTGTAATTACAGTTAGAATTGAAAATTCTGAAAACGACGGCAGAAACTTTCTGGTTTCTGTTGTGGAATAAAGAATGTATATAAGTCTACGTAAATCGGTGCGTTTTTCACTTGCCAATTTGAAAAAAGTAATTTCGTGAGCACACACTTCAAAAAAAGAAAAATAAACAAACTCCATTTCCGAATAACTTGGTAAAACAGATTAACATTGGTAAGGGCGAGTTCAAGTTAACAGTAGCAGGCTAATACCAATCAAAATCGAACACACTAAGAATGGTGTGTCTAACGAGGTTGCAAATCACAACTTGGAGGAAGTCAACTTCGGCACAAAATCTGATTGCCGAAGATTCCAACGAAGAATGTAGAACCGTTGCGAATTCATTATTGTTTTGAAACATTAAACGAACATTCGCGGAGTTCCTTGTTTACTTAAAGTATTAACCAGTTTTTATGGACAACACTTGTTAAATATCAATCTCATATTAAGCCTATATTTTTGAATACTGATTTTCAAGTTGGACAAATCCTTTTTGTGTAGAAGACTGGCGCAAGCAATCTTGTTGTCTCATTTAACAAACATGAAGTTTTCTGTATTTAGCAACAAGTGTCATACCAGCTTGGTTCATTTGTTCCATTTTTTTTAGTCTTATTTTTTCTTCAACTATGTTGAATAAATATGAAAAAAATATGTTTGATCAGTGGAGGAATTAGTATCATATTGTCCACTGTTAACCGTGGAAAATAGTCGAGCTCAAATAACCGCTTTCTGTTAATCATCGGAGAGACCCCTTTCCGCCTTCCACCAGCATGGCTGATGTAATCCTCCAGGAGAGTGGCTTGTTATGCTTTCCCGGGCTGAAGACTCCTGCTGACATGAACCGGAAAGATTATGTCGAATCAATGACCAGGTCTGATGTTAGGAAACCTGGTTCACTCTCAATGTTTCTCTTCAGAATCTATCTTACATATTAATAAGTCTACCTATTCGGCCATACTTGGAATATTGCCGCCACGTATGATCTGGTGCTTCTGCTATATACTTAGAGATTCTTTAGGCACCTCGAGGCGGTGCAATGGTTAGCAAGTTCGTCTCGCTAGAACAATTACCACTGAGTAGTGAGATCGATCTTCACTGGGTGTTCCATGCTTTCGGCCTGGTGCCACATCTAAGCTACGCTTGGAAAATCATTTGTGGCACCTCAAGGCGGTGTAATTGTTAGCAAGCGTGTCTCGCTAGAACAATTACGACTGATTAGTGACATCGATCCTCACTAGATTCCTCTACTTTCGGCCTTGTGCCACACCTAAACTACTCTTGGAAAATCATTTGTGGCACCTCAAGTCGGTGTAATTGTTAGCAAGCTTGTCTCGCTAGAACAATTACGACTCAGTAGTGAGTTCGATCCTCATTGGGTACCCCATACATTTGGCCTTGTGCCACATCTAAGCTCCGCTTAGAAAATCAATAGGGCACATCGAGGTGGTGTAGTGGTTAGCAAGCTTGTCTCGCTAGAACAATAACGACTGAGTAGTCAATTTGATCCTCACGAGGTTCCACTACTTTCGGACTGATGCTACATCTAAGATACCCTTGGAAAATCACAATACTTAGAGATTCTTGATAAAATCCAAAAAGAATCTGCAATGATTTTGGTCCCGACCTGGCATCCAAGCTTCAATTACTTTCCAAACACCTTATTGTTGCTTCCCTGAGGTTTTTCCTATAAATATTTTCATGGGAATTGTTCTGATTAACTCTCCTCTATGATATATAGACTTTATGAATTTAAGCGCAGTAGTATATTGGCAACAAGGTCAAATCATTTTACAGTTGATTTGCCTCGGCGTAACCACAAGCTCTTTGCTAACAGCTCCACTTCTTGAACATCTCCTCTGTGGAACTATTTTCCGACTCAATGCTTTTCAGTTAACTTTGATCTTCAAAATTTTAGATGCAATATCAATCGTTATCTACTGTTTTCTTGATTACTCTTCAATTGTTCTCGCTACTTAATAATTTTTTTCTTTTTCTTATTCTTTCACATTCAGTAACCCCTTGTCTTAATACCTTAATACTAAAAACAATACTAATTTTCATTCATGAAAGAACACATTTTTAGAAAAATGGACGAAGTATAACTTGTTCTAAATTAAGAACTATTGGCGTGTCATTTGCCAGAGAATATTACGTATTTCTCATCATAATCCAATGTTCGAATCCGTATTTTCCAAGAAGGAACAGAATTAACTCTCAGCAAATGTGCTCAAAGAGATATACGACTTATCTATGCAATTAAACGTAACCAAGAAAAATCTTTTGAGATTGCCATGAACAGAATTCAAAATATAAGCTGTATTTTATTGTTTTATTTTATTCATTTATATATATATATATATATATATATATATATATATATATATATATATATATATATATATATATATATGTATATATATATATATAAAAGTGAACATAGAAGTCAACACTTAAAGGCTACAGTCTGTTTCATGCTAGTGCAATCGTCAGGCAACTCTATATAATATAATATAATATAATATATATATATATATATATATATATATATATATATATATATACATATATATATATATATATATATATATATATATTTGCAATTAATTTCCAAATAATAACTAAATAAATAACTAAAAAGAGCTCATATTGTAGTAGCACTTTTTATCAAAGTTCATGTACACGTAAAAGTTTTTAAGGACGAACACTAGTGTCAAACCGATTTCGCACTTGAAATCTGGGTTTCTTATGCTCTATTGCCAACAAGGGCGGCTCTGCCAATCGCCTGTCAACATCAAATTCATCAGACTCTGCCAACGGTTTCTCTTCTTTGGCTGGCATCCATTCTTGATAAGGAAGGAGTGGCCCTTGAAGAAAAAGTCAATGTCCCATAATTATCTAGCAGAAATATTCGAGGTAAAAAGAGGCAAACAACGAAAAGGAAAAGAAAGCGGCAATGGAAAAATACCAACTCAAATAGTTTCTTAAAATGGTAGAAAGAATTTCCGCAGAGGAATCTAAAAGAATTATTTTGAACTTCGGTGAAGCAAATTAAGTATTTTACAGTGTGTATGCATGTGTATATGTACATTACGGTCTAGAGGTTAGTACGTGCGCTTTCTAACAAGAAAACTCGGACTGGTTCGAATCTGATTATGGCCGACTTTTTAAGATGGTGTCTTCTTGGAGTTATCATTCTGGAGAGATGATGCAAACGTTCAGGTGGGTTAGAAAGGGCTTGAAAACCATACCACGGCTTTGACCCAAGTTGTGAGTGAAATTTTGTACACAGAATAGTTCGGAAAACGTCGATGGTCGTGTTAGCACGATGTCACAAGTTATCGTGACCGAGAGTTTCATGGTACAAACCTTGTTCAAGAACCCGCTCTGTGTAGTTACAGGACAAGACACAGATTGACTCTGTGGGTGTTTACCCGGTTTGAATTTCCGAGAAATTTTCATAGAAATTATGCGTCCTCCGTTAAATGTCATTAATACTGTTTATTATAAAACAGAGCATTTACTTAAATATTTGTATCTATAAAAAAGAAAGTATAGACATAAAAAATGTCTTAAAAATAATCGTCGGACTTTGTCCATTTCATAATGTCTGACGTCATTTATTTACATTTAGATACGCATTGAGCAGATATGAATGCACGTGAGAGAATCATGGAAGATTGTGCTTATAAGCAGTAAAATCGACCTTGCTAACCGAATGCTCTTCTGTGGCCCAATCGGTGAAGGCACGTCAGGCTATATGACGGTTCCGTATAGGATACAGGTTCGATTCCTGTGGGAGGACGCATATTTTCTACGAAAATTTCTCGGACATTCAGGGCGGCAAATGTTATTCATAGTGTTTATTAGAAACAGAGCACTTACTTAAATATTTGTATCTATAAAAAGAACGTATAAAGATAAAAAATGTCTTAATATATATAAGTTTGTCTTTTGTTGCCCATATGTTCGGTCTATTGTATCCTCGACATCTTTCTGTAGAACCACATTTCTGTTGCTTCAGTCTCTTCTTCATCTTTGTGACGATTGTTCAACTTTCACTGCCATACAGGAGGACAGATATCAGGTAACAGTTCACCATTATTTTCTTCGTTTCTAATGTCGCTTAATACTCTGCTTTGCTTTTGGAAAGCATCTTTGGCCATCGCAATGCCTTTTCGGATCTCAGTATCGCACTTACAGAGAATGAGATATCGAACAAGGAATAGAGTTTGTCCATGAGACAAAAAAAAGAATCATACCTTCTGAACAAAATACAACTACACGGATGGAAGAGCCTGGAGTAGCCTAGCGAAATCTGACGATTCCATCACGACTCTTACGTTTTATGGTTTAAAGCTCTCAAGAATGATGTCCCCGTCAGAGAAGCCTTCTAGTTTACAGGATTCGAGTACAATTTTCGTCAAAGTTAATTCTCAGTTTCTGATTCTTGTTGCTTGATTAACGGTTTTAGAATGTAAAACAATCTTATCGTTGCAATAAATATTATTTGAAAGCAAAGACGAGCGAGAAATATTAATAAAGAAAACAATTTTGCTTTAAAATCAACTTCTTTTTTATTATAGGCAAAATATTAAATTAAATGAACATTTACACCCACTTTTTTCTTCAATATTTTAGACATCAGAGATATATTTGAAAGATCAGAAGAAAAAAAAACGTTGAAGTCGGCTAATTTCGAAAATACGTTTCGTGTGAACAAGCTGAATAAATTACTCGGGAACTTATGTGTACGTCATATGCCGCCAAGGAGTTAAAACGAGCGAAATGATTACTGAAGCGAAAACTTAGCTAAATGCATCTAAAATAGACAATAACCTGCTTTATCTGCATTCAAATTATTATTTCCCTTCTAATTTGTTTAAAAATGCAATAGAGCATCGTTTGTAATCGGCAAAGGAAACCCAGAAGACCATATCACCGTGTAATGCACATAATATTTTCACTGAGATTTGTTCTGAAGGTCAAGTTGCAGCTTATATGAGAGGAAAATGTCGGTTATTTGTCTCTGGAAAAATTCAGTCGCCCCTTTGACAAAAATAACGGGTAATCTTCGAATTTTACGGTTTAAAATGATATTTAAATTTGTAATTAAATTTAGCTGAAGAACTCAGTAGCTAAAAATGAACTTCAAGTTATTTCTCAACTACAGAAATTATCATAATAAAGATAAATTTAAATGCTGTATAAAAAATCATAGAAGTCGGCGCCATTTTATATTGTAATTACAGACATGAGATAACAATGTAACATGACTTCGCGGTTGCACATGGAAAAGGCGAAGGAAACAGGAAGGATTAAAATAGTATTAACCGAAAATTCGTCTACAAGAATCATTAAATTGTCTGTCATTCCTTCCAATATCTACGACATCAAGTAACCAATATTACAGTCTCTTCAATGTTGAAAAGTGGGCCAGTTGTTATCTTATGACAGATTGACAAAAGTAGCTCATTTTTCCTGAAACGCTTAAGATGACAGTCAAAAACATTACTATACAGTTTAATCTTCATTCGTATCAAATTACATTTCGTAGATATTATTTATATTTTCTACCTTGAGTTTAGTACGGCACCTTACCAGGTGTAGATAGTAAGATTGTTTTTTGGTCATCTCTAAAGTGGGGATGGCTAGCCTGCATTACAAATTAGAGGCTTTCATATTTTTTTCTGTCTGCTTTTTCGGTTAAAGAATACTAGCATTGTGAGAATATATTAAAACATTTAAACCGTCACGGAAGCGTAGATTTGCTTTGAACCGCATCCTAAATTACTTAGAGTATCAGCACGGTATAAATGTTAAGAGAGAATGGATTCTTTTTTTTATAATACGACATTATTTCTTACTAGCAGCTATACACATATGGGCGATCAGAAAAAGCATTCACTTAGAATGGAGCAAAAACAGCATCATGCTTGGATGTAAGAAAGTCAATCTTCAATTACTTTAAATTATTTTCATTGAAAAACATTTTGAATTAATGCAGTTACTGACATAACAGAAGTAGTCTGTATTTATTCAATCAAAGTTAGCCGAGGACATGAAAGGGTAAAACAGGCAACATGAAGACCCAATTCAGACCACAATTATTTTAGAGTTTTCGAAATTCAATTTCTCAGTGTGCTACCAGTGATTTAAAAGAGGATACATTTATAAAGCAATTGTTAAATATGATGAAAATTGGTTGTAAGATCAACGAAAAATAAGAAAGAAACCAGTAAAAATCGCCATTTTTCGCTAATTACGCGGGTTTTCACTATATAAGTGGACGCAATTATCATGTTAAATGACTGTTAAACAAACAACTTATTGTTGGCTACAACTGAGTGTAGTTCATTTTACATTGCTTGAAAACTGAGGGAGATTTATTTTAAAATTTGTGTTGAAATTGATTTGTGTTGAAATGATTTTTCGTTTTTCGCAGTTTTTCGCTAAATGCAGTGGTGTAGAAATAGAAATTAGGCATCGTTGAGCTCGTCATGATGTAAGTAACCTACATACCGAATTTGAACACAATCGAAGGAAAAAAGTTGAATTTATCGATATTTGATCGGCTTTATTGATTATTGACTTTTTTTCAAATTATCGATTTTTTATGCTAAGAACCTATCTCTTACATTGTACAATCTATGTGCCAAGTTTGGTCAAAATTGGTTGGATGGATCTCGAGTGAAAAGGTATCACACAGACAAACAGACACAAATACATGCTCTGTTTTATATAGAGAGAGATTACTGTAAACGTTATATTTAGTAGAAACACTCATTTGAGTAGACATCAGGTATTTAAACAGTGAAACTGTCGTCCTCTGCATGGCTTTTCGAGAGTATTTAATAGAGAAAACTGAGGCCAGTAGATGAGAATTAAACAGTTTCACAAAAAAACAGAGATGTCTATTCAAATATGTGTATCCACTAAACATAGTGTTTATAGTTATAATAAATAATGTTGGACTCTAAATAAAAAAAACAAACTAATAAATCAATTACAATTAATTTAAATTTCAAATATGAAAATAAAGTTAGATAAGAGATTCGAAAGATATCAAGGGTCTATCTCCTTTCCTTCATGAGGGTAACTAGTGTTGACCATGTTCACCAAAGTCTATGAATATAGAATCCAGCGCAGTACGTAATCTGTTCAATGAAACAACGTTAAAGATTAACACTCACGAGTCAGACACTCTACTGAATCTGACTATATCGCTAATACCACCAGCAGCTGTTCCGTAATTCTTCAGTCTTCGATATCAAAGGCTGGCAGTAAATATTCCGGATAAAAACATGGCCGCCTTTATACACGTCGTATTGAATATTTTGAGCCTTCTGATTGTTTAAACCTTATATTGGTGGACTATAAAATGAGTCAGCTCATTTTGGCTGGCTCACTAGTACACCAAGGTACCCAAAAACTCCAACAACTAGGTCGTGTTTTTTTTTAGTGAAAGTCCTTCGCGAATGAGTAGTCTAAACTAGATGAGCAAGATTTAGGTTCCAACCCAGGCAAGCAGCGCATTTTCATTTTTATTTTTATTATTCGTTCTATACGGTGACTGACATCATATTGTTAATAGTGGTTGTGGTTCTGGACGACCTGATCGAAGGTCATCATCTGTGAGTTCTATTTTCAGCCTGAATTCCGGAGCCCACTACTTCAGAGCTGCATAGGAAGGGATGTCCTCAGAAAGTATCTGTATCAATTCCTCATAGACTATTTGGGTATCATATCTTAAGTTTGGCAGATACTTTATGACTGTTTGGTCATCAGTTTTGTCCATTTTCAGATGTGTTGCTCGCAGTTGTATGAAATTCACCTGCACAGATATCAAGATATCAATTTGAATTAGATTTTTCTAGTTTTATAAGGTGTAGTGGGTTGCTACAACAAAAATGTTAAGCGATGGTTTTTCTCTCTGTTTGAGACTTAAAAAGTTTTGAATGACCACATAAACATCTCTCTCTCTCTCTCTCTCTCTCTCCATATATATATATATATATATATATATATATATATATATATATATATATATATAACCAAACTAACAGTGACGAATCGAATGACAAGGTAGAAAAAAATCGTCAGCTGTTTCGTTCAGACAATGAACTTGTTCAGATTCATAATGGTGTTTGCCGATAATATGTATCTATTACTCCACCGTGTCACCATATATATATATATATATATATATATATATATATATATATATATATATATATATATATATATATATATATATATATATATATTATGAAATGGACAAAGTCCGACAATTATTTTAAGACATTTTTATGTTTATACATTCTTTTTATAGATACAAATATTTAAGTAAATTCTCTGTTTTATAATATACAGTATTAAACAACATTTACCGGCCTGAATGTCCGAGAAATTTTCATAGAAAATTTTCGTCGTCCGACAGGAATCGAACCTGTATCCTATACGGAACCGTCATATAGCCTGCCGTGCCTTACTAACAGAACGCTCTTCTGTGGCCGAAACGGATAAGGCCCGTCAGGCTATATGACGGTTCTGTATAGGATACTGGTTCGATACAAAAAGTAGATTACTAAAATTAATGGTATGAAATGGCGAAATCCTTTCGCAAACAAAATTTAAAAGTTTTATTAACCTATAAATCACCCGATGAATGTTATGATCCTTGTTTTTAATAATTATAAGCTGTATAAGTTTTTTTTTAATACGCATGTTTTTTTTAACTGTACATCAGGCATGTAAATTATTTTGCATTAAGTAAAATCCTCAGGCATGGAAATTATTTTGCCTTTAGTAAAATCTATGTAGCATCCGAAACGAAAAAATTAAATTCGAATCGAAATATGTTTTTTTTTTTAAATGTGTTATTGTTAACAGATTGTTAACTTTTAGAGCGTGCAGTCGCAACACTAAGGTTGAATTTTTAAGTATAGTATATAATTTAATATATATATATATATATATATATATATATATATATATATATATATATATATATATATATATATATATATATATATATATAGATTCAGTTATGTTGCAATGAATCCCCTTCTGCTCCCACCAGCTATGGGTAAGCAGAAGGACAGAATGAGTTCTATAGACTTGGATAGCATCCAGCTTCGGAGAAGGACAACACTGAATTCTAAACCTGTGGAGGGACGTTTAGCGACATTGTGGCATCCGCTGCACACAGTCTCTGTATTCGGCTCTTCGAAAATTGTGGTTGGTTCCAAGGAACTGAGTTGCCTGACCAGAGTGTAGTAGTGACTACATTGTGTAAAATGACTACTCCTACCCACAAATAAATGATTAAAGTATTTTAAAATATTGTTATAAAATTCATTCCTTTAAATAATATGTGGAAATAACCGTTCTTCGCCTGAAGGTTACAAAATCGGAGATATGTGTAGCAGCGAAGTATACAAAATAAGTATATGTAAAATTATAATATTAAGCTCTGAACCGTTGTATCTTAGAAATGGATAAAGATGTCATACTGGAATTTTCCGAAGTTTTTATAATATTGTTGGGCCCTACTTTGAGCAATAAGTGTATACAACTGCTCTCCAAGCTTAATAGAAATATCATGATGAAATCAATCATAAAAAATATATCATCTTCATCACTAATTAATCATAGGTAACGATCGGAAGCTCATGAAGTATTGAAATAAAGTTCAAATATATATTTCTAATTCTAGGATCATTTTCCAACTTAGGCAAAATGATCTTCGCCCTATCTAACCTTCTAACTTTCAAGCCTGTAGTAAAATGTTGCCTCAGAGCTTTCACGCACGATTTCATTTTCATGTCTTTTTTCAATGATCTTTGAACAGTCATGGCTGAAACTCCTCTCCTATGTACCAAACGTCTTATGAACTGAGTTGGTTCTTTTCAAATTGATATCTTTAGCTCTAAGTTAAAAATGATGATCCATCTTCTTGTTGTGAACTCTTGATCCAGTTTTCCGCTCTACTCATTCACCGTTCTCTTGATAGTTTTTGAATAGACTTTCAAGATGGAAGCCGGAATATGAATGTTGGTACAATTACTGATGGCCTAAATGATCTTTTTACTTTCACCATTGCTCATCTGGGAAGACAGTAGATCTGGCACAATACAATTTTAACATTTTGTTTTTCTAGCTGAAAAACTTAAAGGTTTTTTCAGTGATTCTTACGACAAATGGCATGAAGATGTCTAAATGTGAGATCTGAAAACCTGTATATATTTGTGAGATGGATAATTACGCAGTTGTTCAATTAGGATAATTTTGGTGGGATGGATAATTATGCAGTTACATAATTAGGACAATTTTGCTGTTACACCCGATATATATATATATATATATATATATATATATATATATATATATATATATATATATATATATTTCATTAAAAACGACTGACAAGGTGCTTTTATTTAGTTTTTTATATAATTTCTCGTGCGATCTAATAAAGGTTTTCTTTTCAGAGGATGAATTATACAAAAATTGTCCGAATGTTCTTTTCCGAGCGCTTTCGGCTATACTTTTAGCCATTATCAAGGATTATATTTCAACTGTTAGAATTAGAAATAGTTTGTGTGTGTTTTATAAAGTGATTCATTTTTTATGTCCATGTTCAAAGTTAATATTATTAAGGGTTGGTTTGTTTAATTTTATAAGTAAGGCTTCCATTATTAAACAAACCAACCCTTAATAATATTAACTTTGAACATGGACATAATATCTTGACCGTGTTTTGAAACAAAAAAATGAATCACTTTATAAAACACACACAAACTATTTCTAATTCTAACAGTTGAAATATAATCCTTGATAATGGCTAAAAGTATAGCCGAAAGCGCTCGGAAAAGAACATTCGGACAATTTTTGTATAATTTATCCTCTGAAAAGAAAACCTTTATTAGATCGCACGAGAAATTATATAAAAAACTAAATAAAAGCACCTTGTCAGTCGTTTTTAATGAAATGTGCTTGAAAGAAGGATTGCTGCCTAAATACACAAATATATATATATATATATATATATATATATATATATATATATATATATATATATATATATATATATATATGAATTTATGCTCTCGAAATAATTCGATGAAGCTCTCGGAGAGAAAGGGGTGATTTTATAAACAGTGGCTGCACCTGCTAATGCAATGCTCTTCAACTAGAATCGAAATCTGCTAGCCTCTGACGTCTTTCGTATAGTAAAAATGTCAACATTTCCCTTTATCTCTACCGTGCCACGATAGCTAGTGGGTAGAAGCTCTGACGGGAAAGCGGTCGAGTTTCTATCCCGGCTTGAAACAATCGTATATCTAGTCACACTGATGAGCTGTGACCCAGTGAAACAGTCTGTTTGTGTTAGCTCTCTCTCTCTCTCTCTCTCATTCTCTACACACACACACACATATATATATACATATATATATATATTTATATATATATACACACACACACACACACACATATATATATATATATATATATATATACATATATATATATATATATATATATATATATATATATATATATATATATATATATATATATATATATATATATATATATGTCTTAGTCGACGCATTTCGTTAGTTTTCAAAGTATTTAAATTAAGGAATGACCATAAATATTCATCAGGTTAAATGTAAAGTCTAGGTAAGTTATGAAGGACGCTAAGTAACATAATTTAATGTCTGATAAACGAAAGTGCGTAAAATATGTTGTAATTCTTATGCAAATTAATATTTAAATTATTTTAGTCTGGGATTCATTTATGTGATTATATATATATATATATATATATATATATATATATATATATATATATATATATATATATATATATATATTTATATATATATATATATATATATTACATGAGGTTATGAATTTAACCGTTTTCATTTAATTTTTATTTTGATGGTTTATTGATGTTTCTGTTTTGCAGGAAATTTCAGATCTATTGTCTGCTATTAAAATACAATTATCTTATTAGCATTTATATTCATGGTTACACAATCAGTTATAACTTACGCTTTTACTTGTTAAAATATTTCCCCAATTCTTATCTTTAGAAACTGAAAATTTTGTTCGAACGAATACCTAGTATTAATTTAATTCTCATCACTTCTACTACTTTTCAAAAGTTGTATTTACAGGCTTCGGAAAGTAATTTGGAATTTTTGGATAAAATGTAGATAAGCGTAAAATTATCGAGTACGTAATTATTAGTAGTACTAATATCATAATCTCAATGTGAAACGAATTATTTTATTCGTTTTTTCTAAAATGTTATGTTTTTATTAAAAATATTCTGGTAATTTTTAATCAATCTCTTAAATACGCATAAAAAGTCTTCACATAATTAAATTATTCTAGTTAATAAATAAATATAATATGAAGTGAATATTAAATCCATTGAATACAGGTTCTGAATTACATCGTTTCAGCCTGAATAGGAGTTCCTTTTTATGGGTTTGCATTTTCCGTCTACAGAATGAAATTCCACTTTTAAATCCTGATTTTTTTTTGTAAGTCTTTACTCTTACGCAGTTCTTCGCAATAAGAATCTACCGTGATTCTAATGGCTAAGATTTCGTAATAGATGAATTCTACGTTATCTCATTTTTTTTTAAATTGGTAACACTTCATGTACTGGCTTCAGTAAAGCCACTAAAATACAAGGAGTTACAGGGTGTGGAATAAGTAAGTACAAAAACATTAATAATGAACGGGAGAGGAAAGGGTATTCAGAAGTATAGTAGATATCGTTTGACATTGCATTTAAATTTTTGCAGATTAATGTTGTCTGTAAAGCCTGCAGCCGGAACATTAAAGTGTCAGCTTAATCTGTTCTGTTCGTCTTCACACAAACATCTTAGGAAGGACGTAAATGGAGCCTTTTTCCCGACAGACTACGGATTAAAGAACAGAGCAGACTCAGTGTTCAAGCTTTAGAGAGCAACCATGCTAACATTTCTGAATTCTGAATTCTAGAATGCAACAGGAAATCACTCTGCTTTCATTCTAAATAAGTCATAGCAATCCACACACAATACAGAAAAAGAAGCTGTGGAGATCCATGTTTGTCTATATCCTGAAACGACATGGTATAAAATATTTACGTTCATTGAATTTGAACTTTATATATGCCACATTACGTTTCAAACGATATAATATATCAATTAAGATAACTTAATATTCAAAAAATGTTTTTACTTGAAACATAAAAATTCTATACATATTTAATTTTTCAGTCGTGCATAGAAAAAACATAAGAGTTACTTTAATCGATGACAATTTTTGATATAAAGTATTTGCTTATTTTAATAAGGATAGACAGACGAATAGATAGATAGATAAATAAATAGATAGGTAGATAGATAGATAGATAGATAGATAGATAGATAGATATGGAACAGAATTAGATAGATAGATAGATAGATAGATAGATAGATAGATAGATAGATAGATAGATACCAGAAGACAAATTTATTAGATTTTTATTAAGCAATATTTAGGAATATATTTTTGTTTGCTCAATGCTAGTGATGACTGTTTCTTGCGTGCAAATAATTTCTGGTCTCCGGAGCTTCCACTCGAATATGCCTGAAAATAAACATCCAGCTATACAGCAAGTGCCTACTTACGTGCCCTTGCTTCGTTTGAGATGATATAAAAATATAAATGTACGAAGACAAACATTTTCATTCGATTATCTTCAGTAATGAATAAGCCCATTCACTCTAAATGTGTTGTCTCCTATGTACTGACCATTTACAGATGGTAGGCGATGACAGTTGAATAAAACTTTTTTCATCCATCATATGGCTATCCAAAGAAAAGTAACTGTATAATAATTATGCAAAACAGAATGAATCAACGAAGAGACGTCTAAATAATTATACACATCTAGTGCTAATGTCCGAGAAAAAATGATCTGGTTATTGTGAAACAGAGGCTCACTATATTTTAGTTCATACAATTTTAATTCAGGTGATGAAACACACGCTCATTATATTTTACTTCATACAATTGTGAAACAGAGGCTCACTCTATTTTAGTTCATACAATATTAATTCAGTGATCTGGTTATTGTCAAACAGAGGCTTACTAATTTACTTTTCATACAATTTTAATTCAATGACCTCGTTATTATGAAACAGAGGCTCACTATATTTTAGTTCATATCATTTTAATTCAATGATGTTGTTAAACAGAGGCTCACTATATTTTTTACATTATTTCGTTAGCAAAAATGCTGTTAAATATATTAATACTAATTTTATTTTTGTTTGTTTATTTATATTTTGTGGGTGGATTATTGAGCGACAAAATGTACAATTTTCCATTTAATATGTAGAGAATAAAACAAGTAACAGTAACAGTTCTAGTATTTAGTTTTCTTATTTTTTAGATGAAGGGAAAATCAACAAACATCAAATGTGTATTGCATGATACAAGCGTAGTGGTTATGGCTTGAAAGAATGACTAAAGTGCAATCCGCAGAAACACTAAAGGAATGTTTACTAAGTTAAATCTTATATAAGTATAAAACTAATTCTCAAATCTCTGATCAGGATCCTATATCACCATCTTGTCCTGCTGCCCGCACACGCCGCTATACATCCTAACCAGGGCTGATCTGAAGTCTCATCCGCGTATCTCGGCAACTGATGAGGGAAATACTGAAGCCCTCATGAAATCGACACCTGTGGAATATTCAAAATCTTCTGTAAAAATCAAATCAAATAATAGATTGTTTTTCTCGCTTCCTTACTGAAAGATTGGAATTTGTTCTGGTCGTATGAAACAATCGTAAATCTTCCATACCACTGTTCTTGGTCCAATGCGTTGAAGCCAGTGACAAATTCTCGTGACTAATTCCGCTGGCTTCAGAACTATTAAATCTTTGTAGACGCCAAGACTCCTATGGAACTTTGACATACACTGGATATTTGCATGCGATAGCGATCTATTGTCAATAAAGCCTTTTCAAATATAGAGTAAGTAAAAAAAAATCATCAATACAGGGAAATAACATGAAACAGTAACAACAGACAATGAATACAACAACCAACTTTCTGTGGACACAATGTTTCACACTCTGCTCTACAGGGTTCGAGTCGCGTGACACTCCCTCAGGATGTCTAAATCCCATAAAGAAGATATAAAATGTAAGAAAAACTACATAAAATATATTTCTTTGTAATTAAAATATAAACAGATATCAAACCTGTTAACTACAACTAGAAACAAAATGTAAACTTTAAAAGAATAATCAAACGGAAAATTGAATAAATCAACATCCACACCAGATGATTCCAGAATGCATTTAATTGTAATTCTAACTTCATATTATTTTTCTCTACTTGAGTCCAAACGTGTAATATAGTCATTGCGAACTAGATGCGCCTCTTGCTTACAGAGGACTTCAAGCTTTACACTTTTGCATTGTACTAAGTACAATGCAAAAGTGTAAAGCAAAAGTACAATGCAAAAGTGTAAAGCTTGAAGTCCTCTGTTAGCAAGAGGCGCATCTAGTTCGCAATGACTATATTACACGTTTGGACTCAAGTAGAGAAAAATAATATGAAGTTGGAATTACAATACACAAAGTATTAAATATTATATAAACCTTATAGCTGACGACATATCTGTTCGTCGCTGCAATATTTCAACGATATTCGAATATGCCTCAATTGAAATGGTTTCGTTTCCGAGGTTAATTAAAATATCGGCATTACAAACAAACAGAAATCTGATGATTTAAAGGTACATCGAGTATTTATGGACGACACTTTTATTTTGATGCTAAAGTGAAAAGAAGCTGTCATTCTCTGAAACAGAAGTCATAATCATCAATAGGAGAACTCTCATTAAATTCTTATTAAATCATTTGGCGCCCTAGGCACAGGGGTCGAAAATCTCATGAAACACCGGATCTCACTGCAGAACTGAGATAACGAACCAAAGTTATTATTGGCTTAATGATCTCGTGTTATTGGCTAAGTTAATTACTGAATGATATTAGAGTATACATAAAGTGCAAATTAATATGAAAATATATTAGTATAATTAGGAGGTACGGTGGAGTAATGGATAGCGACTCGAATTGAGGAATCGGAGAGCAGAGTTCGAATTCCAGTCGAATCCATTTCATTTACTTACGTGCTTAACACTTGAAAAAGGAATTAATCCTCCTCTTCTCCCCTCAGCTATGGTTAAATAGCAGAACAGGGTTCTATAGATTTGGGTTGCAACTGGTCTACCGCTGAAAGAACTAGCAACCTACTGCAAGAAAAGACTGCCTCGTCAGTCATGTACCGAAAGATACATGATCGCCTAAGCATGTATCACGAATAACTGGCAGATTAGTATTAATATCTGATAAACTAGAGCCCAAATTGTAAATCTTAGCCAAGACAATATAGAATTTGACTGATTCAATCGTTTTCTTTGGCTTATCAACCCTTTGCAAGTTATTTAAAGCCAGAAAATATTTTTTTAGATTGTAAGAATGATTTTCTGCGTATAATAATAATTTACTGATACAAGTCTTACTAATTAAACCACGGAGGGAGAAGAGTAGGATTTATACAATTTTCCCAGTTTTTTTGCGCGTAAAGTGAATATAAAAACACAACTAAATTTAGAACTCGGTTCTTCGATTAACAATTCCGAAACATTATCCATTGCACCACCCGCACATCCGCACCTGGTATTCACAAGTTGCCACCTATCTAGCTACTGAATTAACTCGCTTCAGTTCACTGGTCATACGGGAACCGGTGTTTCAATGGGATATGGCCGTAAGTTTTAAAACAACATAGACAAAGTAAATAGTGCAGTCACATTTTCTTTAGACGAAGCGCGTCAGACCATTCCAAGAATTACTAGATGGAAAAAGATACTCCGTTGGATAAGAATCTTGATTTTTAAAAATCGACAGAAGAATTCATTCGTGTATCAATCATAGAGAAGATACCGTCCTGGGTCTGACGATAAACTACATCCCCGTCCTGGGTAAGACGATAAACTACGTCCAGCAGCAAGGCCTCTTTTCAGGTGGTTTTGAGGATCGTGGAACCATATCTTAATTGTTGGTGTTCCAAGTTCCACCCTGACCCGGGGTGGTAGCACCTGTTAGGGTCCCAGCTATGGGCAAATAGTTAACCCCCTCACTGTGGTCAAATTACTATGAAAGTCTAAAAATAGATTTTAATACCAGAAATATTTTGTATTACCTGAAATAAATTTTTGAAGGAAAAAAGTTATTACCAACAATATATTTTGGAAAAAAAATATTACCAGCAATACGTTTTTGAAAAAAAATATTACCAGCAATACATTTTAAAAATAATAATACCACCGATACATTTTTTGAGGAAAAAAAGTATTACCAGGAATAGATTTTGGACAAAACAAAATATTACCTGGAAAAAAGTTGTCAGCATTAAGTAACCCATTGAGTTTTATATGCCGTAAAACAAACCAAACCACAGAGAAGATGAAGAAAATTGGAGGATGAATACTAAATAACGGAAAATTAAAAATAATGAGTTAATGATTTCAGAAACCAATATATCTGGAAAGTTGGGAACGTAATTAATGAGGCCAAAAGTCATAAATGTAATGAAACAGGGAGATAAAGCGGAAACACTCACGATCATATCAGACAATCGAAAATTGAAATCTCCTAGTTTCACAAAATATTTGAGTCACATTTCAACTCTGACCACACTATGCTAAAGATGCCCGAGGAATTGCATAGATATACATCCAATCATTAAAAATCGTTCCCCTTGAATAAACAACAACCTAGTGATGAGGAAGTTACAAAAAATAAAGATGAAATCATCACTTGACATTGAGGCTGAACTTATGAAAATATTTTAATGTCTCTCCGAATTCAGTGAGAAGTCTCTCAATTTCATTAAGTAAGTCTGGATACAGAAACGCATCCCCCATAAATATGGTTTTATCACGTATGAATTCACTATGGAAACGGAAAGGGAGACGTCAACACTCACTCATATATAAAGCTATCTCAATTGAAACCATTATGATAAAAGTTCTAAAGGACATTGTATTAACTAAGCTCTGGTTCATAAAAGTCATCACCTCGCAGCCCAATTTTTTATTTTATTTCGTTTTGATAATAAGTGTAATGATGGATTATATATCACCAAAAGCTCTCGGGACTTGTATAACTCTGAAATAAATATAAGTGTACAAAGGCTATGTCGACCGCACAGTAGAATATGACCACATTTTTTTAAGCGTTTCCCTCCAAGCAAGACGGGAAGCCACTAGCACGCAAGGGATTACAGAGAGAAGAAATAGGAGTGATAGAGGAAAGGATGAAGAGAAGGATAAGGGATAGATCAAGGCATCTGGAGACGTCGATTTGAAATTACATTTGAATAGTCGGAGATTATAGCTATCAGGGAAACAAGAAAAGCAGAGGGAGCTCCACAGGCGGGAAGTGCGAGACATTAAGCTATTGGACTAGTAGAGACGGCTACATTTAACAGTTTCGACAGTGAAAGAGCGAGAGCGAGATGCCAGCCTAGTTGAACGCTTAAATTCATGAAATCTGGGAACCAGCGAAAGCATCTCATCGGAATAGTTACAATGAAAGTATTTGTAAAAAAAGACAGAGGGAAGCGACGACACGTCTGTGAGAGAGCAACTGTAGACCACAACATCATTAGAGATTTCTTATTAAATAAACCCCATCATCCAAGCTCCAAATCCACTGAATATCTGGATCTGATAGAGGAAATATACCAGTCCGTATAATCGTACATCTTTAGCCAGAACATCAATAGCGAATCATTTCAAATATTAACAGATGTACGACAATGAGGAAATGAGAGCGTCGATCTCTTTAGTCTATTGCCACTTTATTCCCTCTGTTTATACAAGCACAGATTATAGCTGAACATTTAAGAAACAAATCTACTCATAGATATCAGCGTTCTGGCTTTATCTCTCAAGGCAAATAATGTCGGCCTATGCTGATGACGTAGGCATTCATAGTTTTGATAAGAATGATCTTGAAATAAATATCAGCATCTTCTACGAAATAATTTCAAGAAATGGGACTCAAATCCAAGGTTTTCAAAACGGAAAATATAATCCGGAATTGAAAAAAAAAAAAAAAAAACAATAATGGCACATACACTGAATCTATCATATAAATTCCGTATGTGGAATTATTGAATACCAAACACACCGTGTATGGATTAGTTATAAGAAATTTACTATAAAGAGTTGAGTAAATTTAACAAGGAATAGATTGTGCCAGGGTTAGTTTCGCCCAATACCACAAATTACTACAAAACGAAAACATTAATCTTAAAAACCTCGAGCCATGTCCTTCTGATCAAGACATTCATATTTGTGCCATACATGTCGGCAAACCAGTTCAAAGATATATAAACTCCCAGATCTATACAACCGCTTTCTCATAGCTTCAGACGAATGAAAACTTTATGTCCTAGCGTGCGCTATCCGTCTCCGAACTTTACGGAAATATCACAAACTGTACCAGAATCTATGTTACATATTTATAAGTCTACCATTTGTCTTTGCTTTGAATATTACTGCAATATATGGTCTGGTGTTTTGCTATATATTTAGAGATTCTTGATATCATCCAAAGAAGAATCTGCATTGTTATTGATCCTGACCTGGCACTTCGGCTTCAATGACTTTCCCAGCGCCGTAGCGTAGCTTCCCTCTGCCTTTTCTAGAAATATTTTCATCGTATTTGTTCTGACGAACTTTCCTCTATGGTCCCCAGATTTTATGAATTTAAGCGCAGTTGAAACCTCTAGTTGTAACATTAAGTTCTATGCTAACAGTTTCTTCTATCACACTTCTCGCTTGAAGAAATCTCTTCCGGCTTCTTGATTCCAAGTCAACTTTGATCTTCAAAATTTAAATGCAATGTCAATCGAATCTGCTGTCTTAATCCTTGATCTTTTATTGTCCTTTCTATTTAATGTTATTTTTTTCCTCATATTCCGTAACACACAGTAACCTCTTGAATCCTAGTGGCTTTATTGCCTTGCTTGGGGTGAAATGATTAAAAAAAAGTAAGATAAATCAAATCATAGAGTACCTTCAAAAGTGGCCAGAACTAAAATGAATATCACATGTAAATCAAAGTGGAATTAATGACATAGTCAATATATTTACTTTCCGAACAACTTCAAACAAAATGTTAAGGAAGAAAACTCCCATGTAGATGCGAAAGAGCAATAACACTTACTGGCCTTGAGAAACTTTATTTATAATTGCTTTAGAGAAAGATTATATCAATTTCAACCGAAAGTATGATAATAATAATACAAATAATGGTATTCAATGTACATATAATACCTTCAAACGAAATAAACATCTAATTACAAAATAAGTGGCAGGAGATTCTTTTTTTAATTTGTTTTTACATCTTAACAATCGTTTGCGGATTATTTAAAGCCGAAAATATTTTTCATTTTGTGAGTGAATATTGTATTAAAAATGCGTTGCAACCTAGAGAAGGTTAAAGAATAGAATGATCACACGAAGGTTTTAATACTTAGGACAAGATCAATACATATAAGATTCGCCAGCGGCGCGTAGAAGTAGTAGTCAACTGTGAATCTTCAACTTGAGGATATCCACCAACCGTCCCACGCGGTCACATGTGGCACAAGGACGAATTTAATGTTGGGTATCCGAACCCGTAGGCTCGGCCAAAAATTCCATGTAGACCCCGTATAAAACGTGGTCGAGTAGCTTTCCCGAGACGAGACTCTGCCCTTCAACAAAGATTTGTCTGGGAATCTTAGAGTTTGACCAGCATAGCTGGAGACGAATCTCCAACTCTAGGATATCTACCAACCGTTCCACGCGGACAGATATAGCACAAGGCAGAATTTAATGTGGGGTACCGAGCATGTAGGCTCGGTCAAATATTCCCCGTAGACCACGTATAAAACCCGAGACAAGACTCTGCCCTTCGACAGAGAATTTGACCAGCACAGCTGGAGACGAATCTCTAACTGCAGACCAACATACAGTATTTACTACTGTATTTATGTGAATGGGGTCATACCCATTATCATCCGCAAGTATGCTACAATACAATGTTTATGAGAATAAGTATGTTTTTCCAGATACAAGAACAATATTTAATCCATAATTAAGAGGAGAGGATTGATTTATACATATACCAAGTGCATTTGTACATAAGTGAATGTAAAGAACAACTGGGACAATAATGTGTATGTACAAATGAATATTAAAAAATAAACATTAATATATTAATATCCATTTATTTACCAGACGAAACCCGGTGAGTCATTTCAATTAGGCTATAAATATTTATGAAATAACTGATAGAATATTTTCTTACATTCGGATATCCTTTTTGGCTAGCATGGCGTACCAACAACCAACAACTCCTAAATAAGCTTTTTAAGCTTCGAGTTGAATTTGTATTCCTCGGCTAATTTGAATTAACCATTGAAAGCTAAACCCGAAGTAAGATGACTTGTGTAGAGTAACTTTTTCTTGTTTGTTATGTTGGATTTATTTTATATTTAGATGTTTTAAACATCTACTACACATCCTTTTATCCAATGGAGAAGACATTGTAGACCCACCTGCAGGCCGTCACAGAAATCGCTTTGACAACTATCTGTCTTGGCAAAGAACATCACCTTAATGGAGTGGACCTCCCAAGAACCAGTTCAAATCATCTTTACAAAGTAAGTCATTGAGTGCAGCTAGAACAAAAGCACTTGACGACTGACTTTTTTTAGTTAAAACATACAAGAAAAAGAAGGATGTTCTCTATAGACAGTGGCCCCTAGAAGAGAGACAGAGCGGACAGAGGGAGACGAAAGGCCACTCGCACGCTACGCTAAAGGAAAATAAACTTGTTAGACAGTTCACCCCATCAAACATCCACAACTATGGATCGCTCGTCTACAGCCATAGGTCACAACCGAATATAATGTTAAAGTTTTATTTCGTGGTTAACAATCGGGACAAAGTGTTAGTTTTTAAGTCACACACGCCGAAATGGAAGAAGCTGCCCCCAGCTGAGAAAGAATCTCGTATCGAGTTTGAGCTGCAACGTTACACCACCTTCACAAAGTTTACAAAATAGAACTAAGATTATTTGGGCTTTAAGATCAGGCATGTCATTTCTAAAACGTCTAGAATCATTAAACCTTCGAACTATTTTCACATTCGAGAGAGGATATACAGTTGGAATTATATCTGGGCGTGCTAAACCAGAAGATATCCTGCCAAGCAATGTTGAGAAAACCTAAACACTAAAACTAAGAACCACAGGAATAATTGAAAAGCTGATAGCGTACAGCTAACAAGAAATCCCATCACTAGATTCCTGCAAAAATCAGAAGTTCAAGCATGTTGTAATTAAAAACCGCTTTTTTGAAAGTTATTTGAAATTTCGTTTAATATTTGCAAATAAATATACCATTTAGCCTAATGTAAGGTAATATACTTTTGTCATATGTGCAAAATACTTTAAATTTATGGATATAATAACAAAGAAAATTTTGCAGACGTCAAGGAGACCTATTCGATGTAAATAACATCTTTCCTACAACAAAGCAAGAAGGGAGTATTATGCCTTTGGCGTGTTTCTCTTCAAAATTTACAGGAAACTTGCTAAGTCTTAATGGTATCCAGAACGAAAGAATTTTACTGTGCAAAATACTGGATGTCAGCTGTTAGAAATCTGAATCTGCAACGTGACTAGAGTTTTGTCCTTGGAAATTATATATCATACTTCTAAATTCGTCAGATTATTTTCTAAGAAAGGTTCTGAGTAAGATTTTAAATTCGTCAGATTATTTTCTGAGTAAGTTTCTAAATTCGTCATATGATATTCTGAGTAAGGTTTTGAGTAAGGTTCTATATTCGTCAGATTATTTTCTGAATAAGTTTCTAAATTCGTTAGATTATTTTCTGAGTAAGGTTCTAAATCCGTCAGATTATTTTCTGAGTAAGTTTCTAAATTCGTCAAATTATTTTCTGAGTAAGTTTCTAAATTCGTCAGATTATTTTCTGTGTAAGGTTCTAAATTCGTCAGATTATTTTCTGAGTAAGGTTCTAAGTAAGGTTCTAAATTCGTTATATAATTTTCTGAGTAAGGTTCTGAGTAAGTTTCTAAATTCGTCAGATTATTTTCTGAGTAAGTTTCTAAATTCGTCATATAATTTTCTGAGTAAGGTTCTGAGTAAGGTTCTAAATTGGTCAGATTATTTTCTGAGTAAGGTTCTAAATTCGTTATATTATTTTCTGAGTAAGGTTCTAAATTTGTCAGATTATTTTCTGAGTAAGTTTCTAAATTCGTCATATAATTTTCTAAGTAAGGTTCTGTGTAAGGTTCTAAATTTGTCAGATTATTTTCTGAGTAAGGTTCTAAATTCGTTATATTATTTTCTGAGTAAGGTTCTAAATTTGTCAGATTATTTTCTGAGTAAGTTTCTCAGTAAGGTTCTAAATTCGTCATATAATTTTCTGAGTAAGTTTCTGAGTAAGTTTCTAAGTTCATCAGATTATTTTCTGAGTAAGGTTCTGACTAAATTTCTAAATTCGTCAGATTATTTTCTGAGTAAGTTTCTAAATTCGTCAGATTATTTTCTGAGTAAGTTTCTAAATTCGTCATATAATTTTCTGAGTAAGGTTCTGAGTAAGGTTCTAAATTCATCAGATTATTTTCTGAGTAACGTTCTAAATTCATTAGATTATTTTCTGAGTAAGTTTCTAAATTCGTCAGATTATTTTCTGAGTAAGATTCTAAATTCGTCAGATTATTTTCTGAGAATGTTTCTAAATTCGTCATATAATTTTCTGACTAAGGTGCTGAGTAAGTTTCTACATTCGTCATATAATTTTCTGAGTAAGGTTCTGAGTAAGGTTCTAAATTCGACAGATTATTTTCTGAGTAATTTTGTAACCACTGTACCTTGGTCCGAAACTGAATCCATTTGAAAACTTATGAGGTGAGTCGTAACCTTGTGAAAGCAAAAGGAAACATTAGGCGAAATAAATGATGGGAAAATATCTTTCAAGATATCTGTGATAAATTAAAAATGTTAAAGAAAAGGTTTAGGAAAATGTCTTTGAAAAAAATCACGATCAACGATTACAGTTTTCGTGCAATTAATTTAGGACAAGGACATATTTTGAGTTTGCATAAAATTATTCAAAAATGTATATACAAGAAATTGTTCATAAAAAATGTCACAAAGTGTTTCCCACATAAGGATGTTGTGGAAAGCCATGATCACCCAGGTTCTGAAGGGCCAAGGCATATAAAAGAAGATGCATAAAGATGGCAGAACAAGAACAAAAAATTATGATTATGAATAAAAAATTAGAGCAACAAAAACAGGAAGTTGAAGAGAGCCATGATCACCCACATCCTGAGTGAACATGGCATATAAAAAAGCATATAGATTGCAGAATAAGGGGAAAAACGGGGCGGTAAAACGTAAAAAGGTACTTCTATCATAATTGTAAGACATTCTCTAATGAAGGCACCCTTGTCACTAATGTCTTACCATTATCTGGGTGGTACACGTAGGAGTTATTTCTGCCCCACCTTGTATATTTAGTCGCCTCATATCTCCGTGTACCGAATGTATTTACTGCTAAACTATTTTTGCAATAAATTTTAATAAATTAAAGAAAAATGAAACCATGCCAATAATTTACAACAGTATATATATATATATATATATATATATATATATATATATATATATATGACTTGAAATAACTAACAGCTCGGATTGTGGAATCGGAGAGCCTACTTCGAATACCAGTCGCATCCATTGCATTTACGTACGTGCTAATAACCTTGGAAAAGTATGAATCCTATTCTTCTCCCCCTTCTATGTGTAAATAGCAGGATAGACTGGGTTCTATAGAGTTAAATACCAACTATTCGAGGAAAAGGGCAACTCTGAATCCTAAACCTGCGATGGGTCGTTTGCGGCCCTTGTCGCACACGGTGCACCAGGTTTCTGTATTCGACTCTTCAAAAAGCGTGGTTGGTTCTGAACAATACCTTCACAACTATAGTAAAATGATTTGTGACGGTGGTCTGGTTCTCAGTTTCTAGGAACTGAGTTGCTTGACATTCATACGTAAAAAACGTCGGGAGTGTCCAGTTTATATATATATATATATATATATATATATATATATATATATATATATATATATATATATATATATATATACGAAGAAATATACTCTTAAGGTGTGATATATTTATGGGATAATGTGCTCAATATCAGAGATATAACGTGTGTAAATATAAAACCCACGTTACTTAAAAATCATAAAACGAAAAGGGAAAATAAAAATATACAGGATAATGAATAAATAATTTAAAAAAACAAGTAACATAAAATAATCTTAATTAATCCAAATAAATGAATAGATTAACAAACCAATCCCGATAAATTAACCGTTAGAAAAAAACAAGTAAAAATAAACAATTCAAATAAGTAAATGAATTAATAAACAAATTAAAAACTGCTCCCGCCAAAATAATAGTTAGAATAAACTACAGCAATCAACCCCAAAATTGAATAAATAGCTTTAATTATCTACCCAAATCAAAACAAAACTATTAAGTAAGCGATACAAACAAATTTTACTACGTTAATAAAACAGCGATTAAAATAAAATTAAATAAATAAATATATAAAATAAGAAATAAAAATTAAAATTAAAAATAAATAAAAACAAGCAAAATGATCTAACCCAAATAAATAAAAAATTAAACGACTTCCGGCAAAATAACCGCCAAAATAGATTATCCACAATGCAACACTGACATGTATATATAAATAACCGAGAAAAGAACAACACTCATGGCCTGACGATTGCGTGTAGCATGAAACAGCCTGTTGCCTCTAAGTGTTGACTTCAATGTCCGCCTTTATATATATATATATATATATATATATATATATATATATATATATATATATATATATATTCGGGTTTTATATATATATGAGCTTTTAATTTAGAATTATGCTAATGCTTAAGAAATTGACTTAATAAATACGTCGACAGATGTTGAGAACAGTTGCATTATGAATTGACATATTCACTTTTTAATTCATACAGATAAAAATATATTATGCCATTGAATCTGAGATGTTTACACTAAAAATCATGTTAAATCTATACTCATTACAAATAGACAGAAATAAAGGAAAATAGACCGTATATACACATATAGATAGATCTTTTAAAATAAGAGAGCGAATCAAAGAGAGAGAGAGAGAGAGACATCATACTGTCAGTTGAAGTCATATAAACTCAATTCTGATAAATCTGTATATCTGCTATCGATAATTAGGGATTCTATTCAGTGCTGTATCTTTTTTTGTGCTGAGGGCGCCGAACGGTCTGCCACGGCTGCTTTTACAATGTTTTCGAACTTGACGAGCATTTGTATTGCGTGACGGTCTAGAAATAGCTCTATGAGAGTTAACATGTTCATTTGGCCATTGTTGTCAACATCTAAGCAGAACCGATACACCAAGATTTAGCATCCGACCGTCACCAAATGGCTCGAATTGAAAAAATGTAACATAACTACATTTGGCACGATACTTGCTTAGGCCGGACTATTTTTTTGGCATGACACTTGCTTATGCCGGGCTATTTCTTTGGCATGACACTTGCTTACGCCGGACTATTTCTTTGGCACGATACTTGCTTAGGCCGGAGTATTTTTTTCGCATGACACTTGCTTACGCCGGGCTATTTCTTTGGCATGACACTTGCTTACGCCGGACTATTTCTTTGGCACGATACTTGCTTAGGCCGGACTATTTTTTTGGCATGACACTTGCTTATGCCGGGCTATTTCTTTGGCATGACACTTGCTTACGCCGGACTATTTCTTTGGCACGATACTTGCTTAGGCCGGAGTATTTTTTTCGCATGACACTTGCTTACGCCGGGCTATTTCTTTGGCATGACACTTGCTTACGCCGGACTATTTCTTTGGCACGATACTTGCTTAGGCCGGACTATTTTTTTTGGCACGATACTTGCTTAGGCCGGACTAATTTTTTGACATGACACTTGCTTATGCCGGGCTATTTCTTTGGCATGACACTTGCTTACGCCGGAATATTTCTTTGGCACGATACTTGCTTAGGCCGAACTATTTTTTTGGCATGACACTTGCTTATGCCGGGCTATTTCTTTGGCATGACACTTGCTTACGCCGGACTATTTCTTTGGCACGATACTTGCTTAGGCCGGAGTATTTTTTTCGCATGACACTTGCTTACGCCGGGCTATTTCTTTGGCATGACACTTGCTTAGGCCGGACTATTTCTTTGGCACGATACTTGCTTAGGCCGGACTATTTTTTTGGCATGACACTTGCTTATGCCGGGCTATTTCTTTGGCATGACACTTGCTTACGCCGGACTATTTCTTTGGCACGATACTTGCTTAGGCCGGACTATTTTTTTGGCATGACACTTGCTTATGCCGGGCTATTTCTTTGGCATGACACTTGCTTACGCCGGACTATTTCTTTGGCACGATACTTGCTTAGGCCGGACTAATTTTTGGCATGACACTTGCTTACGCCGGACTATTTCTTTGGCATGACACTTGATTACGCCGGACTATTTCTTTGGCACGGTACGAGCTTGCGCCGGACTATTTTTTTGGAAACGATGCTTGCTTAGGTCGGACTATTTCTTTGGCATGGCACTTGATACGCCGGACTAGTTTTTTAAACGCCTGTGACTTAAAAATATAACACTGAACACTATCATACAGTTCATCATTTCTAACATAGACATTTCACTAGTGAGAGTGTCAGAATGTCACTAGTTGAGCGACATGTTTTAACATTTTATCCAAATATATATCATCGACCATGCATACAATGAACCCAGTTCAATATACGAAGATTAGATAATTAATTCACTGCCGAGTAGTAGAGGACGCTTTACGTGTTTATGTCATTTTTTTTTCGCAGTAAATGAGTAAAAGGTAGCGGGGGTTACGAGTTAACATGAAGGTTTATGTGAAGATTTATACAAACGCTAGTGAAACCTTAAACCGTCCTTATTACTGGATGCCGCATGTGGTTCTATGAAGTGTAAGATGTAGACGCTGGCGTAAAGAACAAACGCAGGTGTTGACAGTGTGCGAACCCTAGCGTTCCTGACAATGGAAACACTGAACATGAATAAGGAATCAGTGCAGACAGTTAAAGTGGACCTAGGAATACGTGAAAAGTGCAAGTAAAACGTGTTAAGATTTCGCTTTTAATCTGGATAGTCAGTAAATACCACATGTGATACACGCTTGTATATTTCGACACATGACTGACAAGGCAGAAGATTTTTCCCGTAGTAGTTTGCGATTTCTTTCTGTGGTAGACTGATTGCCAGACAAGGCTAAAGAACCCAGTCCAGTAACTGGCGGGAAAAGAGAAGGATTCACACCTTTCCCAAGGGTAATCGTGTGTAAGTGAATTGTTGTAATTTCATCTCATCCTCGTCGCAAAAATAGTGTAAACTAGGGAAGGTAAATGTTAGAATAATCAAACGGAATTTGGTAATTAACGATAATATCTAAGACAAGAACAACATATAAGATTCGCTAGCGGTGCGTAGAAGAAATAATCAACTGCTAGAAGTGAGTCAAATGAATTCCACAATGAATCTACAACTACAGGATAGCTACTAACCGCCCCAAATGTGTCACAAGGCCGAATTTAATGTGGGGTATCCGTGCCCGTAGGCTAGGCCAAAAATTCGCTGTAGATCCCGTATAAAACGGGGTCGGGTAGCTGTTTCCCGGGGACAAAGACTCGTCTGGGGATCATCTCTGTCCGGAGGTAGAGAGATTGACCAGCTCAGTTTGAGACGTATCTCCAACTGCAGACCGACATACAGGATTTACCACTGTATTCATGTGAATGAGGACATAACCATTATCGTCTGTAGGTATGCTACAAGATGAATATAACAAACTCGACTGGGATTCGAAATCGGCTCTCCGAGTTCTCATTCCCAAACGATATCCATAACTCCACAACGCACATCCGCACATATTCTGGATAAGAAATCCATTACAAATGTGAAACGCAATCTGATATAGCCGTACAGTCTCACTTCCATTACATTCACTGCGGCCCTATCTAAAAATTATATCTACCTGTTCACGATATGAATATCCTGCCATTGTTAAACGGAGTAAGTTAAACATTGAAGACAGACTAGCCACAAATATACACGAAAGACAAATGTAACCTAGCGCCATCTGTCATAAACTAAATAACGCAAAAACGAAGGATTTATCGGCATATGTTTATGTGAACTTTTTTCCTTGATTTGATGCGAGGAACCGCCCCCAAAATTTGTAAAAATATTTTTGATATACCCTGTATAACATTTTAAAGATACACACACACATACACACATACATATATATATATATATATATATATATATATATATATATATATATATATATATATATATATATACTGGCAATTACATAAGAGTCTGTTTCTTAATATCTCTAGTACTTTTCTCATTATTCTGTTGATCACCGAGGCCTGAGTAGTATCTGCTTTTCCTCGGAATCTTAATTCCATTAAGCACGATTCTAGTATTTTTAGAATGTTTCCCTCCCAACACTTTATAGAATGCACAAACTCTTTTCCACTGTTTTTTCAGCTCTCGAGTAGAATCCTGGCAATTGCATATTCTTTTACATCCGATAGATCATGCGTATGTACGAATGAGTTCATCATCTATTGCTCTCTTACGATTACCAAATCCTGGTTTCTTTTCTTAGTGGTGTGTATCATGTGGAATTAATAATAATAATAATAATAATAATAAT
>OZ038484.1:45299184-45311684 GCA_964036315.1 Acanthosepion esculentum
GTTAAAATTGAATCTATCTCATTAGATCCACTATTGGAATAATACTCTTGAAAAGATATGACTCTGATACTTCGCCTCTCGGCTATATGTTAACTAGTAGACTGGTCTAACTAGCTCTGGTTAGCAGCTAATCCAAGAGATGGAAAATTGTATACTTAACAGTGAAGAAGGCAGTGAGAAGTCACACCACTATCTATCCTATGAATAGCAAGTCGAATTTAATAAAAAGTATATGTGTAGAGTCATATTCGCCTACGCCTTGAAGGAATCGACGGTATTAAAAAAATGTTCCCAGTTATTTTTTTAACTAATAGAATATGTATTCTTGCAACTTTAGTAGATCAATCCTAAAGATTCCAATGTGTCATTTGGAGGAACGAAGCTAAAAGTCAGTGAATATCAAAGTTATTGGCACAGTGCGCTATGTACTGATTGCAAACGTGATAGGGTTCCCAACACAAATTCATTTACAGATCTTTAGAAAGGTTTTTATCATCAGGGTCCATCTTACACACCTAAAAACCTAACATTCGTCCGTATATTGAATACGCTTGCTATTTCTGGTCCGGTGCTCCTGCTGTACATCTCGAGGTTCTTGAAAAAAATCCAAAGACGGATCTGCAATGTAATCGGTCTTGACCTTGCATCTCTGTTTCAGTCACTTTCTCACAGACGTGATATGGCTTCCCTGTGACTTTTCTTCAAATATTTTCATGGCAAATGCCCTGAGGAGCTTTTTTTCCATCTACGTGTGTTTAAGTGTGCTACTAGATTGGCTTCTAGGTCCCACCCTTTTATTGTTGAAATAGTTAAATGTAACCGCCACTTCTACTCCAACAGTTTCTTTTCTCGCACTTCCAGAAAATGGAACTCCATTCCTCTTACTTGCTTCCCTGATAACTACAATTGTAAAAAAATCTAAGGGCAACGTCAATCACCATCTTCAGTTGCCTTGATCCCTGTGTATCTTTTATGTTTTCATCAGTCCCCCTACATCCAGTCCTTCTCTGTCTTTCAGTATCTGTAACCCCCTGCGTGCTATTTGCATTCCGGTCTTGCTTGAGTTGAAATGCTTAAAAAATAAAAAAGACTAAGCCATAATAAAAAAAAATGCTAACGCTTCAGACAAGAGATAAACCCGATTAATCATTGCATTCTGATTTGATCTTCAAAAATTCGACAGCAAAAATTTATCACTGTGATTTTTATTCTTATAAGTAATTGCTAGATGCTACTTATTATTCACGTTGTAAAAGGAATTAGCCTTAAAACTATCATTTGAACGACCTACAAAAAGTATTAACATATCGTGACATCGTGCGAAATGCATACGAAGATTTTGAGCTTGTGTCTTCATGTATTAAATTAGTTTAAGTTTCATAAAACATAATACATCATCTCTATCTTCAAGAAACAATTTTGTAGGAAAAAATATTTTCTTAATCATTTCTTATTGTATAATTAGATTAATCAATTTGAGTGGCAATTTTTTTCTCTAATTATACATTCGAAAACATTCTGAAGACGCTTAGCCTTTTGCTTGATCTGCATTTTAATCAGACTGAGAAAAATTGATTACATGGCGGAAGAATAAATTAGATTTAAAAACCACAAGATCAATTCATACTACTGTGACGATCCGTGGTAAACTTTAAAGGCCAATCAGGAATATGACAAAAAAGAGGAACAAACAGAAAGAAACTGAAAAAGAAAAAAACTAAATCTTTCAACCTCAAAATGGATTCTTGCAAGAGAATTTAATTTTATCTGCAATTATAGCAAATTGACGTATTTTGACTAATCAAGGCTAAAGCTACTTCTACGTCAAAGATTCACTGCAAGTGTGTCAGAATGAAATTGGAGGAGTTTCGAGATAATGAGATGAATATCCCTGGTTGTAATCGGAATGACAGAAGCGTAATTACCAGTCTTTAACCAAAATGAAAAAAAAATATATGAGAATGAAATAGCGGAGAAGTAATTAAAATATTTATCTCCAGTTTTCTTTTCCTGCAACTTGATGTAAAAGCCCAGTAATTTCCTAGGAATAGTTTATGAATTTATAAAATTTGACATAGAACGTGTTACATGTCTCCATTGAAACAGATGATTTTTACGCAGGTTTCTGAAAAGAATTTTAACTTTCTAGTTAGGGACTTTCATTCTAACAGCAAACTATAGACGAAATTATAATCTCAAACAATAATTATCTAATTTAAATTGATATATCTGGTTGGTACAACGATAAAGTTAAATGTAGCAGAAAAAAGAAAAATAGTAAATAATAAAATAAATTTCAGTTCGAAATGCACTGGTCATAGAGAATCCTATTTTTCATTTCTGTTGATGGAAAGTTTCGATAGAAAGTTTACTATTAAATGACTGGCAGAGTGTAACGTTTTGATTAAGATGAGAAGCTATCAGACGATGATTGATCAAGGTTAGACACTTCGCAGAATTCATGAAAATTGTTTTAGGATCGAAGTTTTACTTGCATTGAACATTTCTAGTGTAGTTTCTTTAGGATTTTCTTCAACTACAATTTGCAGAACCACAATATTGGCAGGACGTGGTCGTTCAGTTTGAAGGGAATCATGAAGAAAAAAATTCCTGATCGAAACCGGTTAATCCCTCGGTGGCATGTCTGGACATTTAAAGCTGCACTTTCATACGGGGAAGGAATATTGCTTGTTAAGTCCGTTGCTGAAGATCCCATCTTAAATTCACATAGCATACGAGTCCAATCTAATCTCATTTTAAAAAGTTAGAATTGACAGAAAATATCAAAAGGAAAGGGACGTAAAAACAATAATCATTCTTACCGTAGATACTGAAAGGTAACCTCAAAATACCCCTATCAAAATGCCACGGGATTTTATTTCCAACCTATTAAAAATGCTTTGCACCAAGAACTAAATCGTTATAATAATTAATTCGCATAAACATTTAAAGTTTGTTATTAATTTAGTCCTATTAAATAAGTTATGAGGCACGGTGGGGTATGGATAGGGACTCAGATTGAGGAATCGGCGAGCCGAGTTCGAATTCCAGTCGAATACATTAGATGTTTTGAGACAGATGAACCCTCGTCTCCTCTCGACAATGCGTAAATAGCAGGGCAGACCGAGTCCTATAGCCTTGGATGGCAACTGGTTTACCGCTGAAAGTAATGGCAACCTACTGCGGGAAAAAATCTGCATCGTCAGTCATGTATCAAAAGATACATGATGGCCTAAGCGTGTATCAACCATGGCTCATAACTGACTGACTGAAATAAGTGCATTATCTTTATTTAAACTGTTAAATAAGATTAATATCTTGATCACTCAGTAGATGCAAGTAGAAGATTTTGAAGAATTTACATGTATTTATATGCAGGAATTATTCACGCAGAATATTCGACAGACTTCTTTCACAATAGAAATGTTAATCATTTCTATCCATCAATCGCCACATTGCGTTGAGAGGTTAAGTTTAAATATGAGTGATTCCTTGTTGACGGCTTATCAAACCTTTGTAATTTATTTAAACCAGAATTTTGTGTATCAGATTGTATGAATTTGTGGGAAGTTTTAGTGATACAAATCTGAATAATTAACCCATAGCTGTGAGGAGAAAAGGTGGATTCATATCTTTCCCAAGAGTATTTGATGGCAACTGAAATTGGAACTCGGCTCAGCGATTACAAATTCCTAGCCATCAATCATTAAACCACTCTGATGTGGTTGTACGCCAATTAAGTATGAGATGGATCAATGATTTGCAATGGACCAAATCGATGTCACTTGCTATCTGTGAAACTTTGCATCAATTTATTGAATTATAATTGCATGAAGTTATTGAATTTTCAAATATCTTACTTTGAGAATCATTGGTTCAAATGCTTGTATCTTCTAAAGTTGTTCGACGGATAGCCAAACATTTGTCGGCCAAATTGCCTTTCCAAAAAATCTAAACATATGACCAAGTATTTTCAGAATCGCTTGAACTGAGAACTTTTCGTCTCTTCCACTTCAACTGAATTTTAAAATGCATTGCTTAAAAAGAGCACATTCATTTTCCATTGATGTAATATGAAAAAGTTTTTCTATAATTCTTAAAGGCAGATACTAAAAAATACCATTGGTAAGTTTAGTTCAATATCAGAATGAATGCTTAAGAAACTACCTTCACAAACAGAAATAACTGTGACAAGAGAGAATCCCCAAACACTATAAAATATCTTATGATATAATGCGATTCCCAGTAGTGATTCCAGACGAAATTAAATCTCCTATACAAGGAGAAAGGAAAATAGAAAATGATTTATAAGCTTAAAGTTATAGACAAGAAAAGAAGATATCGAGAATGAAGAAAATTAAAGAAAAAAAAAACAGAGCTAGATAGAAGTTTAGTCTATCAGAGCACTTAGCGTAATGAATAAATTATCAAATATAACCAAAGCCCAAAAGGCGAATTATAAGCAGAACAAGGACAACCGCAGATCTTTCATTGGATACATTCATCTATTGAGAATCGATCGGTTCAAAACCGTGAAAATAGGCGTTATGAATATCGAAAAACCCGGTGTAGATATCGCAACTGAAATTCTTTATATTAGCGTTCGAATATGCTAAATCGGTAGTCGAGGAAAATAAGAAAAGATGCTGACAATTAATTATGAGAATGGTAAAAAGAAAATGGAACGCAAGAGGGAGAGGCGGAGACGTAAGTTTCACATCAGTGACATCAAAATGAAACAAACGCAGGAATTACCTGAGCAGTGTAATAACACAATAAATAGTGAGACAGAAATTTGAAGACGCATCGACACAGCGAATGACATTTTTCAGAAAATGTGAATAGCACTAAATCATTAAGACTATTATTAGAGATGAAGAAAAGAATGATACATTATGTCGTATCTATCCTCCTGTGTGACAGAGGAAGCTGAACTCAGTGTTTACAAATGAAAAGAAAAACAATGATTCTATAGAGCGGTGCGAATGGTTAGAATTTAGATCTTGTAAAATCAGTAGTTAATGATTTTAGTTTTGGTAAGATTGTGGCCGCCAATGCTGAATCCCGGTCTGGGTAGTGTTTTGACGGAGGACGGCAGGTGCGACGCTGAGATACGAAGACGGGTTGGGATCGCCAAGAACGCATTCCAAAAGCTGGACAGAGTACTGCAAGGCAGGAGGATTTCTTTGGTGACAAAGAAAAGAGTACTGAACTTCTACGGGACATCTGTTCTCCTATACGGCAGCGAATGTTGCACGGTCTCTTCAAAGATGAAAAGACTCGGGACAGCGGAGGTGTGGTTCTACAGAAGGATGCTAAGGATCTCATGGAGCGAGCGTGTGAGTAACGATGAGGTCTTGGAAAGGATGCAAACAAGAAGGAAGCTTATAATTAACATAAGGAAGAGGCAAATTAATTTTCTGGGACACGTGATGAGAAAGAAGAGTTTGGAGAATCTGATATTCACAGGTCAAATATAGGGAAAAAGAGATAAGAGAAAGCAGCGCATGACGTACCTGGCGGGCTTAAGCAAGTGGATGGTAGAAGGTCGTCTGGGAGGGGCAGAGGTATGAAACTTATTGAGAGCGACATGGGATAAGGAGAAGTGGAGAGCCATGACCGCCTACTTTCTGAAAGGAAACGGTACATAAAAAGAAGAATGAACAGGAATTCAGTAGAACCGGCTCCACTACGTAACAAACCAATCAAAAACTTAGACAACGTACTGCTGACTGGCTGCTTTCAGAAATTCAGTCAGTATCCACTACATACGAACACTATCGTCAAACCAGGGGTCTTAGAAATTCGACTTATCTGAATATGCGTACGCTCAAATCAAGTTTAAACTCTGGTTCTCGTTTGAAATGACGTAGTGTCGAGTTCTGCCATTGCTTAGATGGGGTGTCGCTTGGGAAAAACTGGGTACTGTAAGCGAAAAACAAATATAAAAAAGGTTGGACATGGTGGGAGCAACTTCATTCTTCACCTGCAATGGAAAACCCAGTAACGGCTAAAGTTGCTGTGAACTGTGCCCCCATTCTTCTCGTGACGTCTAGCGTACTAAATATACTAAATGTGGAGGGAAATAGATTATTTGTAATGTCATTTTTCCACTGTTCAAAAGTTAGATTCTCCTTGTCCATGTAAGTTTCACTAACCGATGCCGTGGCGTTATTAATGGTAACCTTGCTATTTGATGATCTAGCTGGAATACCGTGTAAGCTGAACAATACATTGACAGATGGGATGAGAAGCAGTACTTTTTAAATAAAATGTGATTTGATGCAATTTGTCTAGTTCACATATATGTTAATCGCCAGCCTTCCCACATTATATCATCTCTGCGCATTCGCAGTTTATTTTACATATGACTGAAATCTGTCTGGAATGAACACCTTCCCGGTAACTCTTTCCACTGTCTCTTGATAGGGCAGTTGACAACTTGGATATATAGCATCTCAATTCTCTCGTCCCCAGTAATCATTGAGGAGTCCAAAGGTGGTAAATCATGTCTACGTTAATTGGCTAATACAGTTACACTAACACACCTGATCTCTTCTCTAATCTAGCCATACCAGTTCAATGGTGACAATTAGCACTATCAATGCCATCAGTCCCTCTGCAGACGAAACGCGTAGGCTGAGATAAGTTTTCATTTCAGTCTTTACTCATTCAATAACTTCAAAACCAATCTAGTAGCGTCTCCTCATCTCTTAGCAAGCCCCTGAGTTTTGACTATCATGATGAATAAGTGTACTCACAAGGAGGCGACCTGGCTTTGAATGTTTACTGACACAAAAGTCCAGTCCAGACCTCATTTAGAACTTGCACATAAGTTCCATAAAAATGACGCTGGTAAAATATCGGTTCCTTGTACCTTGTCAGAAAGTATCTAAAACTGCCTGTCATGATCTATTTTTACAAGAGTTAGATCAGACTAAAAATGGAGCATTGCTGTTAAATCTGACGTGGAGCCGGCCGGTTCTCGAATTTCAGCATTTGATGAGTTCGGAAGCGACTCCGCGGTCATGTGTGTGATGAATAATGCCCCACCCTACGCCTGATTTAACAAAAACTAATCATCGCATGTCCCTCTTCAACATATCGCCGTTTTCATGGAAAATTTTCTGACGAGCTACATTCATTGGTTTCACCAATTCTAAGATTTACATGTAAGACCCGCCACTGGGATGAATCAAACTTATTCTCGCTGTATTCCATAAGTAAGGAGGAAGTTCTATTCAGACAGTTTCTTCCAGATAACAGCTACTTTGTGTAAATAACTTCACTAACAACTATAATCTTAACCTCTTCAAGTCTCGAATCAACTGTTATCTTTCCTACATATCAACATAACCTGCATGTCTTAACTCTTTTTTATAAGTCCATACAGCAAAAATATTGAGTAACCTACTTTAGGGTCTCTTGGGCCTTGTATTCAGTGAGAATTTAGTAAATAAAATAACTACACTATTTATCAGGTCATCCCATAAGTTCTGTACGAATTTTGAATAAAGTAAACAAGTGACCAAATGTTACATTTAATTACAGATTCAATCAACAATGTATTTTCCCTGATTATCTATGACTTCCTTCCATCTATTAACAAGCTTACTAATTCCATTACTGTAAAATTCTTTTGGCTTTGATTCGAAGAACTCACAAATGCCAGTTTTAACCTCTTCCTGTGTTACAAAATCTGTTTCTTCCAAATGATTCTGTAAGCTACGAAACAAATGGTAGTCTGAAGGAGCAAGGTCGGGAGAAAAAGTGTCCTAATGAAACATCACCCGTTTTCGATTCACTAGAGCAGGTCTTTTTTCCTCAAAGCTTGGTTCAAACGCTCTAATTGCTGACAGTATATTTGAGCATTAATGGTTGCATTAGGTGGTAAGAATTCAAAGTGGATTATTACTTGGCAACCCCACCAGATTGAAAGAAGAAACTTTTGCCCATGAAGTTCCCTTCTCGGCTGTGGCTGGGGTCCTTCCCCTTTACAAAGCCACTGTCTCCGACGCTTAACATTTCGATAAAAGATCCATTTTTCGTCGCCAGTCACAAGTCTATCCAAAAAAGGTGGAACAAGTTGGCGAGAATGGAGAGAAGAGCAGATGTCAACGTAGGATTTGAGGTTGTTTTCAGACAATTCATGAGGCACTCATTTTCCAAGTTTAGGAACTTTTCCAAGTTGTTGAAGATGGCGATGAACAGTTGTATGGTTTGACCTGAGAACCACTTCCAATTCCTCAACTGATAAAGCAGGATTTTCTTCAAGGGTGCTTCAAGAAGCTTTTCATCAAACTTAACTGGACGTCCGGTTCGATCTTCATCTTCAAGGGTGAAATCTCCACCTCTGAATTTTGCAAACCATCTTCTGCAAGTTCTTTCATTCACACATTCCTCTCCATAAACTGAGTGAATGTTTCTAGCCGCTTCGGCTGCTGAGTTTCCTTTCATAAAGCATTATGTGCCTCAAATGATTCTTAGGTACTTCCATGTTAGCAAGGTTTTAATCAAACAAAATTTAATTTAATTGTTCTCTGAAATAAGATTTGATCAGTTTAAATGCTTCTAAACATAAAAATAATGTTCAGCTCCATTAGACATTATAAAATACTCTTTAAATTTCGTTCATTTTAACAAAAAGTTAAAATTCGGACAGAACTTATGGGATGATCTAATAGATATTACAAGACGCATATGTCATTTAACTATTTCTCTGAATGTTTGGCAGTTCCGTTTACATTGCCTTATTCATTAAATCTTTATATAACAATATAATTAAGAGCCTAGGATACGGCTTGCATTAGATGACTGTATTGTTGAAAACATTCATTCAGTCTCCAACATACTCGTAAACAAGATCTTTCTTTTTTTTTTCCTTTTTTTGAAAAATCAAAGTTAAAAAATCCATCGAATCATTTATCGTATTTTGAGTTATTTCTTTCTTCTGCTCCTACATTTTCATTCTTAGCACCGACCCTGCTGTTATTTTCGCCTTGCATCGATATTTTGCTTGGCTAAGCCGAACATAAATCCACGGCAATAAATTTAGATTTCTCAAACTTGTGTTTTTCGCTGATGCATCGGATCTATTTTTGTGATATTAAGCGAAGAAATCGCCATATAAATCAATCCTAAAAAAGAAAATGTCAGCCAAGAATCTTCCCCTCCATGACAACGTCTTATAAACAGCGCAGGTATCGCGATACGGTACGTCATTTTATTAAGATGTAGCTAAAAGCAAATACTTTAAAATCATGTGGTACAGTGTGTCAGATTTTATTATGCAAGTTAATGTTTTCTAACGGATATAACATTTACAAGATCTACTTATATGAGCAATATATATTATGCCTTTTAACTTATAACGTCTACCATTATTTAAAAAGAAATATTTCAGCTTTTATTTGTTTCATTATTCACACAAAGTTATATATATATATATATATATATATATATATATATATATATATATATATATATATTTATTTGAGGCCAAATCTAAGTAACATAATTCAAAGAAACGTATTTGATTCACACAAAATCTTACACATCTGAATATACAGTATAACCCAGATATGAGAGTTGTCGGGACCGGTGAAGAAGTATCTTATATCCGTGTTTCTCTTATATCCGGGTTTGGTCTATTTTGTTTTATTAACACAGGCTCTAATTTGGGACCAGAGAAAATCTATCTTCTATCCGGGTTTCTCTTATATCCGGGTCTCTTATATCCGGGTTATACTGTATTGCATTTTTATAAATTTCCATATTAATTAATATAAAACGAATAAAATTCTATGTAAGATTAGATTAAATATGTCTTATATAAAGAGAAAGAAAATGTTACATTTCCGTCGGAAAGTTTGCACACCAGTACCCCGGATATTGAACTTTGTTTATGACGGTTGCTATTTTGCAGATGATGTAGCAGAGTTGCAGAAAAACGAATATAAATATAAAATGCGAGCTTAGTAATTTCGGAATGCCAAGAACAGAATAGTTCGGCATTCTGAACTGTCACCAATATGGTTGACGGGTTGATTTGCCAGTAGGTTCTAAAACAAACCACCAAACTTGAAGAGGAAGGAATTTGAGAGCGATCGTGAAGAACAGTTGTTTTGACAGCTGTCAGTACAGAACAAAAACAAACCGAGAAAGAATATCTAGTTTATAGCGTGTCTCATTCGCAGCAGGTCTATGAGAGTAACCCTGGAGTATACATAATGACGACAGAGGGGTCTGAAAACACAGAGGTCCGACAGACATCTAAGAAAGATGTCTCTGGAAACAGACTCAACTGTCGGCCTTATGGGTCGAAGGCGTTGGACACATGCCGTGCTGAGTCTAAAACTTTTCGTCTTCTATCAAGCGTTTGCATTAAAGAAAGAAAGAGCTGAGCGGATAGAACTGATGAAAAGAAAAAAATTCTCTGGAGCCATATAAGCACAAGATGAGAAAAAAGATGAGAAAAAGAAACAGAAAAAAATCAAGGAAGGAAACAAAATGAAAAAGCAAAAAGAAAAAAATATCAGTAAAGAAATCAAAGGAAACAGAATACATTGACCGAAAAGAAAAGAAAGAGAAATAAACTATATTTATCAACGACAACTAGTGTCTATCGCAAAGCAGGCAAAATACGACCCTCGAGCATTATGGGGTCTTCAAATGCACAACAAACATTACTCTTTAAATATGCATTATTATATTACCGTACTTTCTGCGATATGGTGCACAAAAACTATTCAATAATAATCTATTCAAAACAGTAATAAAGGCAGCAAAGCTGCAACCGGAAAAATTTGACAAATTGAAACTACGACGTTTCGGGATGATTACATCGTCGTCGACTTTAACTCGAATCCATGAATTTAATTTCTACTTTGCTGATCGCTTGCTTTATGATGATGGCGTTATTGACTAAATTCGCCGCTAGCGTCTTGGTTCAGGATTAGAAGCTTTAAGTTTCACTCGACCTTTGCTCCTGTCATTTATTCCCCATCCCTGTTTGGCTTTGCCAGAAATTTCTTGGTGGTAAAAGAAAATCAGTGTAGAAAAAATTGCCGACGGCGTGAATTTGTTTATGGTAGACCTCAACTTGCCAGGAAGTAACCCACACGCTTGATTTCATGACCCTCCTCTGCGGCACATTCGGAGTGAGTCAGGGAGAACCAAGTTATGAAACTGCAACGGACTGCCGCTGATTCTGCTATAATTTTGAATCGCCTTCCGTAGTATGTCTGTCATGTGTAGACCTCTTCATCCGCTGGTTCAACCGTTGAGATCTGTTGTAATTTTCATACGCTTGTTCCAGTGTGTTGGGATTTTTGGGGGGTGGTTGCGCTTAGTGTGGGTCCTCGTATTCGACCTTGCCGCCAATGATGGCCCTGCCAGGTGTTTAGGACTCCCGACAGCATCGCTCTCAGAGAAATTGGACAGCGCAACGCCCCTAAACTACGACCATCAGAAGATGATATGATCATGGAACAACATTTCAGATTGGTTTCTTTTATTAAAGTTATTATCGAAAATAACAAATGCCTTATTTTTAAGCGCATAAATTTGAATCATTTCTTCAGCAAGTGTTCCTTCGCTGCACAAGAGCTTGCTTGCAGATTCATTGTTTTTATATTCATTTTACTAATGACCAAAAATGAAATTTGTATAAACTTGTAATCAAAGTGTGTCAACCTGTCAACACAACAATACTGACTTGATTCAAGCGAAAAACATAATCGTAGAAATGCTAATAAAAACACCTGTAAAAAAGTTAAGGCTTTAAGATTCAAATCAAAGACTCTCCTGCAGAAGAGATATATAAAAAAAATATAGGCGACCGCCCTTTGATAGATGGCTCCTGCTGATGATGACGGAAGTGTCCAATATAAGTGATAGCGGACGTGGCACAAGATTGAGCGCGAAATGGGATTTTGAGCGCCAACCGAGAGATGCCGAATCCAACACGGGGCTAATAGAGGAGACTCGAAACAGGAAACGCCAAGAAGAAAATGAAGCGATAAGACAATGGTCCAGACAACCGAGAACAGGAATGCAGCCATGAATAATACGATAATATTCAGAAAATAGAGTAGAATATGAAACACTAATCAGACAAATGTCATACATTTCAAAGATATATAATTGAATATATAATATAATATGCAACAATTATTAATATTCTTAAAACCTATCATTAATATTGTTTCTTATGTATCTCAACACATATATAATCAAATATTAGAGTACTTGATTACTTTATAATTTAATATAATATAATATAATATAATATATATATATATATTTATATATATATATATATATATATATATATATATATATATATATATATATATATATATATATATATAATTATAAGACTTGGTTTCAAATACATTAGATATATAATCCAAACTTATTATTTTTATTTGCACACTTATATCAGATTTATATATAAATATATTTTTTTTATTTTCACCCTTATATTATATAAACCCTGG
>OZ038484.1:45316684-45351684 GCA_964036315.1 Acanthosepion esculentum
TATTCTTTCTTTTATTCTTCGTTTAATTTCATATAGCCTTTTCTTTCATTTTCCCCATTCTGCGCCTTCGTTTCACATTCTTCGTCTCCATTCTTGTATTCTTTCTTTAATTCTTCGTTTAATGTCTCATAGCCTTTTTTTTCATGTTCCCCATTCCGCGTGTTCGTTTCACATTCTTCGTCTCCATTATTGTATTATCTCTTTTATTCTTCGTTTAATTTCTCATAGCCTTTTCTTTCATTTTCCCCATTCTGCGCCTTCGTTTCACATTCTTCGTCTCCATTCTTGTATTCTTTCTTTTATTCTTCGTTTAATTTCTCATAGCCTTTTATTTCCTTTTCCCCATTCTGCGTCTTTGTTTCACATTCTTCGTCTCCATTCTTGTATTCTTTCTTTTATAATTCGTTTAATTTCTCATAGCATTTTCTTTCATTTTCCCCATTTTGCGCCTTCGTTTCACATTCTTCGTCTCCATTCTTGTATTGTCTCTTTTATTCTTCGTTTAATTTCTTATAGCCTTTTCTTTCATTTTCCTGATTCTGCGCCTTCGTTTCACATTCTTCGTCTCCATTCTTGTATTCTTTCTTTAATTCTTCGTTTAATTTCTCATAGCCTTTTTTTTCATGTTCCCCATTCCGCGTGTTCGTTTCACATTCTTCGTCTCCATTATTGTATTATCTCTTTTATTCTTCGTTTAATTTCTCATAGCCTTTTCTTTCATTTTCCCCATTCTGCGCCTTCGTTTCACATTCTTCGTCTCCATTCTTGTATTCTTTCTTTTATTCTTCGTTTAATTTCTCATAGCCTTTTCTTTCATTTTCCCCATTCTGCGCCTTCGTTTCACATTCTTCGTCTCCATTCTTGTATTCTTTCTTTTATTCTTCGTTTAATTTCTCATAGCCTTTTCTTTCATTTTCCCCATTCTGCGCCTTCGTTTCACATTCTTCGTCTCTATTATTGTATTCTTTCTTTTATTCTTCGTTTAATTTCTCATAGCCTTTGTTTCATTTTCCCCATTCTGCGCCTTCGTTTCACATTCTTCGTCTCCATTCTTGTATTCTTTCTTTTATTCTTCGTTTAATTTGTCATGGCCTTTTCTTTCATTTTCCCCATTCTACGTCTTCGTTTACCATTCTTCGTCTCCATTCTTGTATTCTTTCTTTTATTCTTCGTATAATTTCTCATAGCCTTTTTTTTCATTTTCCCCATTCTGCGTCTTCTTTTCACATTCTTCGTCTCCATTCTTGTATTCTTTCTTTTATTCTTCGTTTAATTTCATATAGCCTTTTCTTTCATTTTCCCCATTCTGCGCCTTCGTTTCACATTCTTCGTCTCCATTCTTGTATTCTTTCTTTTATTCTTCGTTTAATTTCTCATAGCCTTTTCTTTCATTTTCCCCATTCTGCGCCTTCGTTTCACATTCTTCGTCTCCATTCTTGTATTCTTTCTTTTATTCTTCGTTTAATTTCTCATGGCCATTTCTTTCATTTTCCCCATTCTACGTCTTCGTTTACCATTCTTCGTCTCCATTCTTGTATTCTTTCTTTTATTCTTCGTATAATTTCTCATAGCCTTTTTTTTCATTTTCCCCATTCTGCGTCTTCTTTTCACATTCTTCGTCTCCATTCTTGTAATCTTTCTTTCATTCTTCGTTTAATTTCACATAGCTTTTTTTTCATTTTCGCCATTCTTCGTCTTTGTTTCACATTCTTCGTCTCCATTCTTTTATTCTTTCTTTTAATCTTCGTTTAATTTCTCATAGCCTTTTTTTTCATTTTCCCCATTCTGCGCCTTCGTTTCACATTCTTCGTCTCCATTCTTGTATTCTTTCTTTTAATCTTCGTTTAATTTCTCATAGCCTTTTTTTTCATTTTCCCCATTCTACGTCTTTGTTTCACATTCTTCGTCTCTATTCTTGTATTCTTTCTTTTATTCTTCGTTTAATTTCTCATAGCCTTTTTTTTCATTTTCCCCATTCTGCGTCTTTGTTTCACATTCTTCGTCTCCATTCTTGTATTCTTTCTTTCATTCTTCGTTTAATTTCTCATAGCCTTTTCTTTCATTTTCCCCATTCTGCGTCTTTGTTTGACATTCTTCGTCTCCATTCTTGTATTCTTTCTTTCATTCTTCGTTTAATTTCTCATAGCCTTTTCTTTCATTTTCCCCATTCTGCGTCTTTTTTTCACATTCTTCGTCTCCATTCTTGTATTCTTTCTTTTATTCTTCGTTTAATTTCTCATAGCCTTTTCTTTCATTTTCCCCATTCTGCGCCTTCGTTTCACATTCTTCGTCTCCATTCTTGTATTCTTTCTTTTATTCTTCGTTTAATTTCTCATAGCCTTTTCTTTCATTTTCCCCATTCTGCACCTTCGTTTCACATTCTTCGTCTCCATTATTGTATTATCTCTTTTAATCTTCGTTTAATTTCTCATAGACTTTTCTTTCCTTTTCCCCATTCTGCGTCTTTGTTTCACATTCTTCGTCTCCATTCTTGTATTCTTTCTTTTATTCTTCGTTTAGTTTCTCATAGCCTTTTTTTTCATTTTCCCCATTCTGCGTCTTTGTTTCACATTCTTCGTCTCCAGTCTTGTATTCTTTCTATTATTCTTCGTTTAATTTCTTATAGCCTTTTCTTTCATTTTCCCCATTCTGCGCCTTCGTTTCACATTCTTCGTCTGCATTATTGTATTATCTCTTTTATTCTTCGTTTAATTTCTTATAGCCTTTTCTTTCATTTTCCCCATTCTGCGCCTTCGTTTCACATTCTTCGTCTCCATTCTTGTATTCTTTCTTTTAATCATCGTTTAATTTCTCATAGCCTTTTCTTTCATTTTCCCTTTTCTGCGTCTTTGTTTCACATTCTTCGTCTCCATTCTTGTATTCTTTCTTTTATTCTTCGTTTAATTTCTCATAGCCTTTTCTTTCATTTTGCCCATTCTGCGCCTTCGTTTCACATTCTTCGTCTCCATTCTTGTATTATCTCTTTTATTCTTCGTTTAATTTCTTATAGCATTTTCTTTCATTTTCCCCATTCTGCGTCTTCGTTTCACATTCTTCGTCTCCATTCTTGTATTCTTTCTTTTATTCTTCGTTTAATTTCTTATAGCCTTTTATTTCATTTTCCCCATTCTGCGTCTTCGTTTCACATTCTTCGTCTCCATTCTTGTATTCTTTCTTTTATTCTTCGTTTAATTTCTTATAGCTTTTTCTTTCATTTTCCCCATTCTGCGCCTTCGTTTCACATTCTTCGTCTCCATTCTTGTATTCTTTCTTTTATTCTTCGTTTAATTTCTCATGGCCTTTTCTTTCATTTTCCCCATTCTACGTCTTCGTTTACCATTCTTCGTCTCCATTCTTGTATTCTTTCTTTTATTCTTCGTATAATTTCTCATAGCCTTTTCTTTCATTTTCCCTTTTCTGCGTCTTCGTTTCACATTCTTCGTCTCCATTCTTGTATTTTTTCTTTTATTCTTCGTTTAATTTCTCATAGCCTTTTTTTTCATTTTCCCCATTCTGCGTCTTTGTTTCACATTCTTCGTCTCCATTCTGGTATTCTTTCTTTTATTCTTCGTTTAATTTCTCATAGCCTTTTTTTTCATTTTCTCTTTTCTGCGTCTTTGTTTCACATTCTTCGTCTCCATTCTTGTATTCTTTCTTTTATTCTTCGTTTAATTTCTCATAGCCTTTTCTTTCATTTTGCCCATTCTGCGCCTTCGTTTCACATTCTTCGTCTCCATTCTTGTATTCTTTCTTTTATTCTTCGTTTAATTTCTCATAGCGTTTTCTTTCATTTTGCCCATTCTGCGCCTTCGTTTCACATTCTTCGTCTCCATTCTTGTATTATCTCTTTTATTCTTCGTTTAATTTCTTATAGCATTTTCTTTCATTTTCCCCATTCTGCGCCTTCGTTTCACATTCTTCGTCTCCATTCTTGTATTCTTTCTTTCATTCTTCGTTTAATTTCTTATAGCCTTTTATTTCATTTTCCCCATTCTGCGTCTTCGTTTCACATTCTTCGTCTCCATTCTTGTATTCTTTCTTTTATTCTTCGTTTAATTTCTCATGGCCTTTTCTTTCATTTTGCCCATTCTGCGCCTTCGTTTCACATTCTTCGTCTCCATTCTTGTATTATCTCTTTTATTCTTCGTATAATTTCTCATAGCCTTTTTTTTCATTTTCCCCATTCTGCGTCTTCTTTTCACATTCTTCGTCTCCATCCTTGTAATCTTTCTTTCATTCTTCGTTTAATTTCACATAGCTTTTTTTTCATTTTCGCCATTCTTCGTCTTTGTTTCACATTCTTCGTCTCCATTCTTTTATTCTTTCTTTTAATCTTCGTTTAATTTCTCATAGCCTTTTTTTTCATTTTCCCCATTCTGCGCCTTCGTTTCACATTCTTCGTCTCCATTCTTGTATTCTTTCTTTTAATCTTCGTTTAATTTCTCATAGCCTTTTTTTTCATTTTCCCCATTCTACGTCTTTGTTTCACATTCTTCGTCTCTATTCTTGTATTCTTTCTTTTAATCTTCGTTTAATTTCTCATAGCCTTTTTTTTCATTTTCCCCATTCTACGTCTTTGTTTCACATTCTTCGTCTCTATTCTTGTATTCTTTCTTTTATTCTTCGTTTAATTTCTCATAGCCTTTTTTTTCATTTTCCCCATTCTGCGTCTTTGTTTCACATTCTTCGTCTCCATTCTTGTATTCTTTCTTTTAATCTTCGTTTAATTTCTCATAGCCTTTTTTTTCATTTTCCCCATTCTACGTCTTTGTTTCACATTCTTCGTCTCTATTCTTGTATTCTTTCTTTTATTCTTCGTTTAATTTCTCATAGCCTTTTTTTTCATTTTCCCCATTCTGCGTCTTTTTTTCACATTCTTCGTCTCCATTCTTGTATTCTTTCTTTTATTCTTCGTTTAATTTCTCATAGCCTTTTCTTTCATTTTCCCCATTCTGCGCCTTCGTTTCACATTCTTCGTCTCCATTCTTGTATTCTTTCTTTTATTCTTCGTTTAATTTCTCATAGCCTTTTCTTTCATTTTCCCCATTCTGCACCTTCGTTTCACATTCTTCGTCTCCATTATTGTATTATCTCTTTTAATCTTCGTTTAATTTCTCATAGACTTTTCTTTCCTTTTCCCCATTCTGCGTCTTGGTTTCACATTCTTCGTCTCCATTCTTGTATTCTTTCTTTTATTCTTCGTTTAGTTTCTCATAGCCTTTTTTTTCATTTTCCCCATTCTGCGTCTTTGTTTCACATTCTTCGTCTCCAGTCTTGTATTCTTTCTATTATTCTTCGTTTAATTTCTTATAGTCTTTTCTTTCATTTTCCCCATTCTGCGCCTTCGTTTCACATTCTTCGTCTCCATTCTTGTATTCTTTCTTTTATTCTTCGTTTAATTTCTCATAGCCTTTTCTTTCATTTTCCCCATTCTGCGCCTTCGTTTCACATTCTTCGTCTCCATTCTTGTATTCTTTCTTTTATTCTTCGTTTAATTTCTCATAGCCTTTTCTTTCATTTTCCCCATTCTGCGCCTTCGTTTCACATTCTTCGTCTCCATTCTTGTATTCTTTCTTTTATTCTTCGTTTAATTTCTCATAGCCTTTTCTTTCATTTTCCCCATTCTGCGCCTTCGTTTCACATTCTTCGTCTCCATTCTTTTATTCTTTCTTTTAATCATCGTTTAATTTCTCATAGCCTTTTCTTTCATTTTCCCTTTTCTGCGTCTTCGTTTCACATTCTTCGTCTCCATTCTTGTATTTTTTCTTTTATTCTTCGTTTAATTTCTCATAGCCTTTTTTTTCATTTTCCCCATTCTGCGTCTTTGTTTCACATTCTTCGTCTCCATTCTTGTATTCTTTCTTTTATTCTTCGTTTAATTTCTCATAGCCTTTTTTTTCATTTTCCCTTTTCTGCGTCTTTGTTTCACATTCTTCGTCTCCATTCTTGTATTCTTTCTTTTATTCTTCGTTTAATTTCTCATAGCCTTTTCTTTCATTTTGCCCATTCTGCGCCTTCGTTTCACATTCTTCGTCTCCATTCTTGTATTATCTCTTTTATTCTTTGTTTAATTTCTTATAGCATTTTCTTTCATTTTCCCCATTCTGCGCCTTCGTTTCACATTCTTCGTCTCCATTCTTGTATTCTTTCTTTCATTCTTCGTTTAATTTCTTATAGCCTTTTATTTCATTTTCCCCATTCTGCGTCTTCGTTTCACATTCTTCGTCTCCATTCTTGTATTCTTTCTTTTATTCTTCGTTTAATTTCTCATAGCCTTTTCTTTCATTTTCCCCATTCTGCGCCTTCGTTTCACATTCTTCGTCTCCATTCTTGTATTCTTTCTTTTATTCTTCGTTTAATTTCTCATAGCCTTTTCTTTCATTTTCCCCATTCTGCGCCCTCGTTTCACATTCTTCGTCTCCATTCTTGTATTCTTTCTTTTATTCTTCGTTTAATTTCTCATGGCCTTTTCTTTCATTTTCCCCATTCTACGTCTTCGTTCCCATTCTTTGTCTCCATTCTTGTATTCTTTCTTTTATTCTTCGTATAATTTCTCATAGCCTTTTCTTTCATTTTCCCTTTTCTGCGTCTTCGTTTCACATTCTTCGTCTGCATTATTGTATTCTTTCTTTTAATCATCGTTTAATTTCTCATAGCCTTTTCTTTCATTTTCCCTTTTCTGCGTCTTCGTTTCACATTCTTCGTCTCCATTCTTGTATTTTTTCTTTTATTCTTCGTTTAATTTCTCATAGCCTTTTTTTTCATTTTCCCCATTCTGCGTCTTTGTTTCACATTCTTCGTCTCCATTCTTGTATTCTTTCTTTTATTCTTCGTTTAATTTCTCATAGCCTTTTTTTTCATTTTCCCTTTTCTGCGTCTTTGTTTCACATTCTTCGTCTCCATTCTTGTATTCTTTCTTTTATTCTTCGTTTAATTTCTCATAGCCTTTTCTTTCATTTTGCCCATTCTGCGCCTTCGTTTCACATTCTTCGTCTCCATTCTTGTATTATCTCTTTTATTCTTCGTTTAATTTCTTATAGCATTTTCTTTCATTTTCCCCATTCTGCGCCTTCGTTTCATATTCTTCGTCTCCATTCTTGTATTCTTTCTTTCATTCTTCGTTTAATTTCTTATAGCCTTTTATTTCATTTTCCCCATTCTGCGTCTTCGTTTCACATTCTTCGTCTCCATTCTTGTATTCTTTCTTTTATTCTTCGTTTAATTTCTTATAGCCTTTTCTTTCATTTTCCCCATTCTGCGCCTTCGTTTCACATTCTTCGTCTCCATTCTTGTATTCTTTCTTTTATTCTTCGTTTAATTTCTCATAGCCTTTTCTTTCATTTTCCCCATTCTGCGCCTTCGTTTCACATTCTTCGTCTCCATTCTTGTATTCTTTCTTTTATTCTTCGTTTAATTTCTCATGGCCTTTTCTTTCATTTTCCCCATTCTACGTCTTCGTTTACCATTCTTCGTCTCCATTCTTGTATTCTTTCTTTTATTCTTCGTATAATTTCTCATAGCCTGTTTTTTCATTTTCCCCATTCTGCGTCTTCTTTTCACATTCTTCGTCTCCATTCTTGTATTCTTTCTTTTATTCTTCGTTTAATTTCATATAGCCTTTTCTTTCATTTTCCCCATTCTGCGCCTTCGTTTCACATTCTTCGTCTCCATTCTTGTATTCTTTCTTTTATTCTTCGTTTAATTTCTCATAGCCTTTTCTTTCATTTTCCCCATTCTGCGCCTTCGTTTCACATTCTTCGTCTCCATTCTTGTATTCTTTCTTTTATTCTTCGTTTAATTTCTCATGGCCTTTTCTTTCATTTTCCCCATTCTACGTCTTCGTTTACCATTCTTCGTCTCCATTCTTGTCTTCTTTCTTTTATTCTTCGTATAATTTCTCATAGCCTTTTTTTTCATTTTCCCCATTCTGCGTCTTCTTTTCACATTCTTCGTCTCCATTCTTGTAATCTTTCTTTTATTCTTCGTTTAATTTCTCATAGCCTTTTCTTTCATTTTCGCCATTCTTCGTCTTTGTTTCACATTCTTCGTCTGCATTCTTTTATTCTTTCTTTTAATCTTCGTTTAATTTCTCATAGCCTTTTTTTTCATTTTCCCCATTCTGCGCCTTCGTTTCACATTCTTCGTCTCCATTCTTGTATTCTTTCTTTTAATCTTCGTTTAATTTCTCATAGCCTTTTTTTTCATTTTCCCCATTCTACGTCTTTGTTTCACATTCTTCGTCTCAATTCTTGTATTCTTTCTTTTATTCTTCGTTTAATTTCTCATAGCCTTTTTTTTCATTTTCCCCATTCTGCGTCTTTGTTTCACATTCTTCGTCTCCATTCTTGTATTCTTTCTTTTATTCTTCGTTTAATTTCTCATAGCCTTTTTTTTTATTTTCCCCATTCTGCGTCTTCGTTTCACATTCTTCGTCTCCATTCTTGTATTCTTTCTTTCATTCTTCGTTTAATTTCTCATAGCCTTTTCTTTCATTTTCCCCATTCTGCGTCTTTGTTTCACATTCTTCGTCTCCATTCTTGTATTCTTTCTTTCATTCTTCGTTTAATTTCTCATAGCCTTTTCTTTCATTTTCCCCATTCTGCGTCTTTTTTTCACATTCTTCGTCTCCATTCTTGTATTCTTTCTTTTATTCTTCGTTTAATTTCTCATAGCCTTTTCTTTCATTTTCTCCATTCTGCGCCTTCGTTTCACATTCTTCGTCTCCATTCTTGTATTCTTTCTTTTATTCTTCGTTTATTTTCTCATAGCCTTTTCTTTCATTTTCCCCATTCTGCGCCTTTGTTTCACATTCTTCGTCTCCATTCTTGTATTCTTTCTTTTATTCTTCGTTTAATTTCTCATAGCCTTTTTTTTCATTTTCGCCATTCTGCGTCTTCGTTTCACATTCTTCTTCTCCATTCTTGTATTCTTCCATTTATTCTTCGTTTAATTTCTCATAACCTTTTTTTTCATTTTCCCCATTCTGCGTCTTTGTTTCACATTCTTCGTTTCCATTCTTGTATTCTTTCTTTTATTCTTCGTTTAATTTCTCATAGCCTTTTCTTTCATTTTCCCCATTCTACGTCTTCGTTTACCATTCTTCGTCTCCATTCTTGTATTCTTTCTTTTATTCTTCGTATAATTTCTCATAGCCTTTTTTTTCATTTTCCCCATTCTGCGTCTTCTTTTCACATTCTTCGTCTCCATTCTTGTATTTTTTCTTTTATTCTTCGTTTAATTTCTCATAGCCTTTTTTTTCATTTTCCCCATTCTGCGTCTTTGTTTCACATTCTTCGTCTCCATTCTTGTATTCTTTCTTTTATTCTTCGTTTAAAATCTCATAGCCTTTTCTTTCATTTTCCCCATTCTGCGCCTACGTTTCACATTCTTCGTCTCCATTCTTGTATTCTTTCTTTTATTCTTCGTTTAATTTCTCATAGCCTTTTTTTTCATTTTCCCCATTCTGCGTCTTTGTTTCACATTCTTCGTCTCCATTATTGTATTCTTTCTTTCATTCTTCGTTTAATTTCTCATAGCCTTTTCTTTCATTTTGCCCATTCTGCGTCTTTGTTTCACATTCTTCGTCTCCATTCTTGTATTCATTCTTTTATTCTTCGTTTAATTTCTCATAGCCTTTTCTTTCATTTTCCCCATTCTGCGTCTTTGTTTCACATTCTTCGTCTCCATTCTTGTATTCTTTCTTTCATTCTTCGTTTAATTTCTCATAGCCTTTTCTTTCTTTTTCCCCATTATGCGTCTTTGTTTCACATTCTTCGTCTCCATTCTTGTATTTTTTCTTTTATTCTTCGTTTAATTTCTCATAGCCTTTTCTTTCATTTTCCCCATTCTGCGCCTTCGTTTCACATTCTTCGTCTCCATTCTTGTATTCTTTCTTTTATTCTTCGTTTAATTTCTCATAGCCTTTTCTTTCATTTTCCCCATTCTGCGTCTTTGTTTCACATTCTTCGTCTCCATTCTTGTATTCTTTCTTTTATTCTTCGTTTAATTTCTCATAGCCTTTTCTTTCATTTTCCCCATTCTGCGTCTTTGTTTCACATTCTTCGTCTCCATTCTTGTATTCTTTCTTTTATTCTTCGTTTAATTTCTCATAGCCTTATTTTCATTTTCCCCATTCTGCGTCTTCGTTTCACATGTTTCGTCTCCATTCTTGTATTCTTTCTTTTATTCTTCGTTTAATTTCTCATAGCCTTTTTTTCATTTTCCCCATTCTGCGTCTTCGTTTCACATTCTTCTTCTCCATTCTTGTATTCTTTCTTTTTTTCTTCGTTTAATTTCTCATAGCCTTTTTTTTCATTTTCCCCATTCTGCATCTTCGTTTCACTTTCTTCGTCTCCATTCTGCTTTCCTCTGTTTTCATTCTCGTATTTTTAGCTTCCAATCTGTTGTCACCGTTTCCAATTCCCTTCCTCTATATTACCATTCTACGTCTCTTTTTGTATCGTTTAGTTCCATTCTCCTATTTTCCACCTTCAATTATTCTCTCTTTTGAACACATTCTCCCACAGATCCTTTCCAGTCTTCCCTCCTCTTCCCTATACTTCTGGTCACTTCTGCATTCTTCTATCTTTCGCATTTATTCTCCTATTCTTTCTCTTTCTCCTGGTTCATGGTTCATTGTCTCCCTTCCATTCTCTCTTTTTCTATTCGTATCTCTTCTCCTATCTTTTGTGTCCATACTTCTATCATTTATTTTTATTTCCGTACTTATAGCTTTTATTATATGTTCTTCCAAATGATTCATGATTGAACCTATCGATTCGGTCTTTATGGTCAAGTTGTTACCACAGTGCTCAGTGCGTCAACCTATCAGCACATCTCTACTCATATATACATTGTGGAAATTCTCTTGCATTAAGATTATTGTTATCATTATTATAATTATTATTGCTTTGACAGTAATACCTCCAGTTTTGTTCTTTTTTACTCTTGACATGGGAAACGAAGATTCATAGCATGACAGGAGAGTATTCACAGCCCATATATAAATACTCTTCTGTTAAAAATAGCAGCTGGTCTGGTAAAAGTGCGTATCATGAAAGTGCATATGAAGCAGTGGGATTCCAATGAATTCCTCTAGTCGGGGGAAATGCATAATTTTAATATTTCATCAACGAGTGCTGAAGTTTTATAGAAATCAAGCAGTGCATGTGAACAGTATTGGAGGCAACGATATGTGACAAGCAGGATTCAGACCGATGAGAAATGTACAACCAGGACATTTTTTTATCATTTCACTCCAAGCAATGAGATAATGCCAAGACACTCACTGGTTGCTATTAGTAAAATAATATAAAAATACTTTTTTGAGGAGAAAATCAGGAAGACAGAAGATGGCGACTGACAAAAATAAGCTATTAGAATAGAATTTGCGGTTACATCTAGACATTTCAACAGTAAATCGATGCGACCTATATGCCAATCTAGTACTGCGCTTAAATGGATTTGAGTTTATTCAAAGAATTGCCATGGAGTATTTATAGAAAAGAAAGAGGGGGCTCACGTCACGGCGTTTAGAATGTCGAAATGCCAGGTTTGGACCGATAAAGTTTCATATTCTTCTTTTGATTTTGGCGAACATCTTAGAATATATTGTAGAGGAACAAGACTGGATATGACAGCAATATTCAATGCAAAAAAGGGTAGATTTATAAACGTGTGAGAAAGATTCTTGCGAGAAGAATTGCCTGTTACGACACATTGAACCATCATTCCTAGAAGCAAACCTAGTAACTTATTCAGTATAATCATTTAATTCAATTTCAGTGGAGAAACGTCAACCCAAGAAGGGGCAATAAGTTGCTCTCCTGAGGATTATCATCAGGCATGTTGATGGGAGGCATACAAGTTCTCTATAAAGACTAAAGTTAACTGTTTCCTTATGGAGACGTCTTAATTTACAAGCCATTTCTTGCCCCAATTAACAATTTCGAGATCAGTAGTTTTATTTTATTGTACTTACTATCAAAACGGAATTTGTGTCGTGATCTGAGGTTGTAATTGATAACATCGAGAATATCAATGATGAAAATAAGAAACAACATAAGTCCAAGCTTGGGAGGGACTATTATCACCATTAGTATTTTTATATTCTTTTACTAATAGCAACCAGTGAGCGTCTTGTCATTATCTCCTTGCTTGGAGTGAAATGATTAAAAAAAATGTCCTGGTTGTTCATTTCTCATCGGTCTGAATTCTGATTGTCACCTATCGTTGCCTCCAATACTGTAACGCATTACATACCGCCTGTGTTCACATGCACTGTTTGATTTCCATAAAACTTCAGCAATCGTTGATGAAATATTAAAATGAAAATAAGAAACAACGTAAGTCCAAGCTTGGGAGGAGAAAATTGTCACCATTAGTAATTTGGGACAACTATCTCTTTCATCTTAATTTTTTCTTTAATGTTTAAACACACGACTTGTGCAGGTACAGTCAACGAATATATCATATCATTTTGTAAATTGTGTTATTTGTAAATGTGTATTTTATGTTAAAAACACAATTTATACGCGGTAATGTTACTATTTACCCTTTAGCGGTTTCGGCGCGACACATCTCGTAAGATGTCTTCTATTCTCATATATTTTTTTAAACTTTATTTTTACACGAATATTTCACATTTTGTCTATTTTAATCGGTATCATAGCAGTTACATAGTGTATTTAAAGAGTTTTTTTTTCTCTCGATCGATATATATTTTGTATATTATTTTTACTTCATTTTATCAGCTTAATTGTTATCCTGTTTTAAGCTATATATATATATATATATATATATATATATATATATATATAGTTCGTTTTTACTCAATATTATTTTATTTTAAAGGATATAAGAATATAATGTAAAGCAGATCGCCCTTCTTTCGTAATATAATTTAATTTCAAGTGTATTTCGTAGTTTATTGTATTATAACCGACTCCAAATTTGTTAATAGTTTTAAATCAATTTTAACGAATATTATGGTGTTTTATTTATTTTATTTTTTCTATTTTATTTTTGTGTGTAATGTCAAAACATCCGGCATGTTTATGGAAAATTATTTTCATTTTGAGAATACATCCATTTAAAGTTAACTGACCTGTAATAATATTAAGAATCAGGCTAAACGATAAAAATGTGATACTAGGGTTGCGTTTAAGTCTCTCCACCACAAAAAAGTATAAATAAAATCAAAATGCCAAATATTTAGAGAAAAACACCATACATACTTAACGGTTTAAATTTAGTAACGTTAGATTACCTCCTCGGTTATCCATTGAAACTGCTACCCACCAAAAAAAAAAAAGAAAAAGAAAAGAAAAATGGAAGTCAGTCCCCACCGTGGACCATTTAAAAGATAGTTCGCGCAGCGGATTGGTTGTTACAAACATCCAATCGGGTGTGCGGAAAACGTGGTCTTTCTTCGTCTAAATCATTAAAAGGCCAGAGTAGCTGTTAGCGTTTGATTGAAAGTGGAGATCAGGGATTGATCTCCCCTGACTGGGTCGACTTGGTGATGGGGTGTATGATGTTGAAAGACCCGAAACTCCCTGATGAACCAAGTCAAATTACACCACTGACGACCCCCTCCGGCGTCGACTTAAGAGCGTATTTTTGAATTATGAACTAATCTACAGTTTGTAGCAATAATAAAACCTGAAAATAAACCGCACCTCTTTTACTTTGGGTTCGCACTTGACGTCTGTTGGAAACCATATCGATTATTTAACTAACTTTGATATCTTTATTTAGAATAAAAGAAAGTTCCTGCGGGAAATTTAACGACCTCCTAAACAGGATCGTGGCTTGATGAATAAAGAGAGAGACATTTGAACGGTGTAAAACATTCTCTATATAAGGAGCACAATACATAACATGAAAAAGATATGATCAAAATTGATAAAACATATTCCTTTAGCTGTACTGTCAAATCTTATATTAATATTCGTAAAATCTGTTTAGTAATCTCTTTTAATCTGGGTCAATGTATTTGAGCAGGTGCTTGGATTTACGGGTGCTTGTAAGTATCAATCTGGACATCGTGTTCAGCAAGTTAGGGTTACTTAAGTGTTTTAATATAATAAAATTCTCCAACAAACAACACGTTATATCTGTCTCCCTTTCCATTGTATGGCTTAGCTTTCGCGATTTCCCAGTCAATGGTTGGGTTCTTATGGTTGTTTTTTAATCCCCAAATATACTTTGAAAGTGTTGTGCAGTTTTTTATTTGATATTGCCCAGTTTCATTCTGTGATGAAAAAACAAGCAAAATAAATTTAACCCAATTGAATAAATAAACAAATAAACGACTTCCGGTAAAATAACCGCCAAAATAGACTACCCACAAATCACCACTGACCCGTATAAATAAATAGCCGAGACAAATAACAGCACCCGTGGCCTGACGATTGCATCTAGCATGAAACAGACAGTCATCTCTAAGTGTTGACTTCTATGTTCACTTTTACATTTTCAGACGCTCTATCTCTGATATTGAGAACTTTATCCCATAAATATAGCACATCTTAAGACTATATTTCTTCATATTCAGCTCCTGATAATCAGTAGAGCACTTTCGCTACATTTATAACACAGTATGGACATAGAAAAATTTAGCCTCGACTACTCCCTAAAAAACATACCCATCCCATCCCCTTCCATATATAAGCTAAAATTAATTGAAAAAACTGAAAATTTCATAACATGGAAAGCGGACTTTTTAAACCAGGACCTTCATAATAAAAATATACTCAAGGAAAAATACGGCTTCAAAACAAAAAAAATGCCCCCCCGCAACAAAAAGAATTAGACGACTTCGAGAAAGATTTAACTGACCTAGTTTAGAAACATAAAATTCCATAAAAAACCAGATGCATTTAAAAAAACTAAAAGAAGATATAGCTAAAATAAACAGTTCAACAAATGTATTTATTGCAGCTGAGAAAACAATAAATTTATACAAACTAAGCCCTCCTACGCACAATAAATTACTTAAGAACAACATAACCAAAACATACAAAAAAGCACCAAAAACAATAGAACACGATATCAATAATGAAGCTAAAGCAATCGCCCAAAAAATAGACCTAGATGACCGAATAAGTTGTATCAGCAAGGCTCAAGCCTTTATCACACTGAAAGACCACAAAGAAAATTTCAAAACCAACCCTGCATGCTGACTCATAAACCCAGCCAAAAGCGAAATAGGTAAAATAAGTAAAACGATACTAGAAAGAATTAATTCTGAACTTAGGAAGAAGTTAGGTGTAAACCAGTGGAAAAGCACAAAACCAACTATTGACTGGACCCACAGCATAAATAACAAACAAAATTGCTGATTCCTACAATTAGACATAAAATAATTTTACCCATCCATAACAGAACGCATGTTAGATAAGGTCATCAACTTAGCACAAGAACAAATAATAATAAAACCAAACGAAATCGACATCATTAAGCACTCCCGTAAATCATTATTATTTCACCATGAAGAAGCATGGATAAAGAAAGATGGGATATTTGACACTACAATGGGAAGCTTTGACAGTGCAGAGACATGCGAAATCGTAGGTATTTGCTTACTACACGAACTAAGCAAAATAATAGATAGAAATGACACAGGACTCTACAGGGACGACGGCCTCATAATCTTAAGAAACTGTAACAAACAAAACACAGACAAAACTAGAAAAGCAATAAAAAAGATTTTCAAAAATAACGGATTGGACAGAGCTATAAAAACCAACCTAAACGAAGTAGATTTTCTAGATGTTACCTTCAAGCTAAGAAAAGGCACATACAAACCATTCACAAAACCCAATGATAAACCACTCTATATACACACATCTTCCAACCACCCTCCTTCTATAATCAAACAGATACCAAAATCGATTAACCGCAGGCTTTCCGACAATTCCTTCTATGAATATATATTTAACAAAGCTAAGAAAGAGTACGAAACAGCCATAAAATATAGCGGATTCCAATCAACATTCACATACTCACCACAGAACACAAAAAAGGATAACTGGAAAAGAAATATCATATGGTTCAACCCACCGAACAGCAAAAACGTAAAAACCAACGAAGGAAAAATATTCTTCAAACTTTTACACAAACGCTTCCCAGAATCAAGCATCCTACACAAACTATTCAACAAAAACACAGTAAAAATGAGATACAGTTGCACTGAGAACATGGCACAAATAATAAAAAAGCTCAACAGGAAAATTATCAACAAACCACACGAACAAATTAAACCCACGTTCAACTGCAGAATAAAAAATAGAATGTCCCTTAAACGGTAATTGTTTACAAAACAACGTAATATACCAAGCCACGATAAAAATCACCAGATAATGAAGAAAAAGTATACCTAGGAGTAACTGAAGGACCCTGCAAACAAAGAAATTATGTACACAAAACATATTTCACAAATAGTAAATATGCGAACAGCACAATGCTTTCTAAGTATATCTGGGAAATTAAAAACAAAACGCACAGCACACCAAAAATATGTTGGAAAATAAGGAAAAAATCCTCAGCCTACAACAACCAATCAAAAACTTGCAAACTTTGCTTGGAGGAAAAAATAGCTATCATTACCTTCCCAGACCAAAATAAATTATTAAATAAAATATCCGAGCTCATCTCAAAATGCAGACACGAAAACAAATTATTACTAGTTTATTACAAATCGAAAACAGAAAAAATAAATAAATACATAAACAAACAAAATGGCAATAAAATAAGGAAAATAAATTAATCCAAACAAACTACAAAATCACACCTGTTAGAATAGACGTAATAGAATAAAGAATAAGAAACAAAATCAATAAATAAAGTAAATAATAAACAAATTAGCAAACTATTATGACCAAAATATTAGTTAGACTATAAAAATCAAAACAAAAAATCGGACGAAAAAATAGCTATAACTGTTATATAACGATAAAAAAATGAATAAAAAATAAAAAATAATATACTGCGTTACTTAAAAATCGAAAACAAAAACGAGAAAAATATACAGTGTAACAAATAAATAACAACAAGTAAAATAAATTGATCAAAATACATCCAAATATATAAATAAACTAACAACCGATACCGATAAACTAGCCGCTAGAAAAAAACAAATAAAGATAATCAATCCAAATAAATACATGAAGTAATAAACAAATTAAAAACTGTTCCCGGCAATATAATAGTCAGAACAAACTACAATAATCAACCCGAAAATTGAACAAATAGCTTTAATTATCTTCCCAAACAAAAACAAAACTATTAAATAAGCTATATAAACAAATTTTAATACGTTAATAAAAACACCGATCAAAATAAAAATAAAAAATAAATAAATATATAAAATGAAAAAAATAAATAAATAAATAAAAACAAGCAAAATAATTTAACCCAAATAAATAAATAATCAAATAAACGATTTCCGGTAAAATAACTGGTAAAATAGACTACCCACAATGCACCACTGACCCGTATATATAAATAGCTGAGAAATATAACAGCACTCGTGGCCTGACGATTGCATCTAGCATGAAATAGACTGTCACCTCTAAATCTTGACTTCTATGTTCACTTTAATATTTACACACGCTCTATCTCTGATATTGAGAACTTTATCCCATAAATATAGCACTTTTTAAGACTATTTTTCTTAAAATATATATATATATATATATATATATATATATATATATATATATATATATATATATATATATATCTTATCCTTTACCAATAAGATTTATAAAAATAGTACATTGATTAGTAAATATTTTTTGAATATAAAAAAAGTTAAGACACCTACAGTAAAATGGAAGGTTTTAAAAAGGCTAGAACATGTACATATTTAAATGAACCTTGATTTTTATGCTTACTTGAGAAAAGAGAAAGTATCAAATTTTTTGATAGAGACTCCTTATTGGACAAAAGAAGTGAACTATTTGTAAATTGTAGGCATAGTTTACAATTTACTTTACAATATGTTTAAACTTCAAATTTGATCATACTTTTTCTTACAGTAATAATTGGTAGATGTACTGCGGTGCAACTTTTGTAGTTTACTATTCTATTGTGTAAAATTCATTTATATATATTATAGCTGTATATAGATGTCTAGTTAGTATTATTAACATTTTCTACGTATGTAGAGATGTCTAGTTTGTATTATTAACATCTTATTTTGATTAGTGTGTATTATTAATATCATAGGGATGGTCTTAGGTTATACAGTCTGGCGAGGTAGATTTTTTTCCAGCAGTAGGTTGCCATTTCTTTCTTTCTATCAGTTGCAATGTTAACCCTGTTATTTACCTATTATTGTCCGCGCGGGGTAGGGGGTTAAAACAAAAAGGAAAGCGATATTTATTCTGTATAAATTACAGAAATGTGGCACAAGGCCGAAGGGGGGATTGTGATAAGGACGGTCTTCTTCTCTCTTAAATATAACTTAGCTAGCCGCAAACACTGACCCAATCGTACGAACAATATTCCTTACACCAGAACAACACATTCATACGTACCTTTCTTACTACAACCACCATAATACCTCACTGTCTCTATGAAAATACTAACTAGTCCCCATATTTACAATTCAGTGTCTGTGGGGGGAGGGGAATAAATAATCATTCTAAAAACTAACCCCAATGAGTATTTACAATATGAATACAAAATATTTACAAGAAACTAAAGAAAAATAATATTAGTAATAACCCCCCACCAATCATTAAATGTGGCAGAAATACCAGATCACTGGCCGAAATCAATGCGGAACTATAATATTATAGAACATTCATTCATCTCAAGCGCACACACTGACACGCACTCATTCAGACACAACAACAAATACGAAAACACTCACACGAAACGAAAGGCGCCCCGCATCCACCTGCGAACGGACATCACTAACCACCTAACGAAGGAGGGGATGGGGAATTAAACTCAAAGAAAAATAGGGACAGAAATAAAAGGGGCCAATGAGCATACATACCCTAGCTAAGTTAACTGAAAAAGGAAACTAAAACATCAAAAGTAAACCTAACCTAGACTAGTTTCGGGATGGGAAAGCTCCTCAGAAAGATTACCATGGAAGTATTTATAGAAAAGGGGAAAGGTAACTACGTTACGTCTGTAAGAAAGTGTCTGAAGCCGAGATGCCAAGTCAGGACTGATAACATTGCAGATTCTTCAATGTATTTTACAAATAATCTCTGGTGTGTTTACAGTTCCCGTGCTTGACGTGTTCCTGATACATGGATTAAGCTTGAGATAATCATTTATTGCAAATTGCTAAAGAGGATTACAAGTAACTCACCTGTTTATGTCACTGCTTATAAAGCGTGGATTAATGTAACTAAACGAATTATACGTTTTGTTGCGTTTTCTTTCCTTTAATCCGAATTAAGCTACACATCACACAAAGGACAGAAAGCAAAATATTTATATTATTAGAAATTACAGATGACGCGAAAAAGAATCCAAAGCGAGGATTTTCTGATGTGTTTTTTTAATGCCTACTCACATTTTAATGACTCACATTTCCATCTAATATTTACCATTACAGAAAAATAACACTTATCAGTTTAATTCCATCGTCCACCCACAGAAACAGTGCTTCCATTTACCTTATGCGAAACACAGAAAGAGTATCGATTTTATTTTCCTATTTTCATCTGACGCTATACAATTCCATAGCTGCATGATTATAAAAACAATTGATTTTCAACTGGTTGATCTAACGGATAAAACAGCAAATAATTCAGTTTTGAAATTCATAATTCTATATGCGGCGATCCTAATGTTCTGTTCTGAAATGATACAACTCGTAATTACTTGAATGAAAATTTGAGTTGCTGTCTTATATAAATATTTCCTTGGCTGAAAGCCAAAAAGAAAGGGAGAAAAAGGCATAGCGTGTAAATAAATTCTGGCAAGGAAATCGCATGACTAACATTGAATTCTTCCTTCGAATATATAATGAATTATCTTCATACATTTTAAAAATCTTTAAACTGGCAAGGTTCAAGAATAAACAAAAAAAACTTTTTTCTTTTCTTTTTCTTTTTTTTTACCGAGATTCCAGCTGTCAATATCTTTTCCATTTTCCCTGGTGAATGGAATTCTCGGCGCAAATTTATTCAAATCAATATTCGAAAGCACGAAAGAACCTGTGTATTAGGAAAACGTTTGTCAAGGGAAAAGATTTAGTTAACAAGCACAAGTTCAGTTGCTTAAAGAATAATAAACAAGGAAATGACACAGCAGACTGATAGGATTAGAATCAAAAAAATACATAAAAGAGCCGAAAAGAGTTGCAGAAACATGACTTAGACACATTTGATCCACATAGATAAAAACCGAGGAAGATGACTGTCAGGAGAATACCCCAATCCAACACATAGGAGCAGTTTGGGAAATGTCCCAATACGACAAGATTTCCAAACTCTAAAAAAAACGACCCAATATCGGAACTATTTTTCAAAATACATTCTTTGTCAGAACTACAATATTCATGAATCCCCTAATCATATATATATATATATATATATATATATATATATATATATATATATATATATATATAATTGTGCTACTCGTTTCGAAAAACCTCGGATAGCTCAACTTGCAGTACAACAAATCGATATCCGAAGAAAAATGAGGAATAAAAAAAGAAAGAACCAAGATCATGAGGCAAACTATCGTCCAGTGTTTAAGCCCCAAGTCCAAAGAAAAAAAACAAGTAAAAAGACAACAAAGTAAATTGCTCAATATACTAAGTAGAGCAAAACCTAAGATAATCCTAAGATATATATATATATATATATATATATATATATATATATATATATATATATATATATATATATATGTATGTATTTCTCATGTTGTCTGTCTGTGTGTCTGTCGTGTGCGTTGATACCTCGGCAAGGGCGCATTTCTCACCCGATTTCGATGCGGGTTTTCACCACAAGTTTGCAAATGGCTGCTGACATGACGGAGCCCGATTTTTGAGTTCTGACTCAGGTTCCGAAAAAATCGATAATCGAAAAAATCGATAATCGAAAAAATCTGCTTACAGAAGGAATGATCGCATTTCAACCAAATTTGACACCCTCTTAGAGACCCAGATTGCGCCTGAACCGCATGTTGGTTTTCAGCGAAAACCGACCGGATCTTTGAGGAGGCCATTGGGAGTCACCATGTGAAGTTTCAACTCTGAGCGCCCCCAAACAGAGTGAAAATCGACAATCGGTCAACCCTTAAAAATGTTTTTCCTGTTGGGTATTTCCTAAATGCAGATTAATTTAAGGTCACGCTATGCGCTGGAAGAAACAGGTCAGTGCGTGCAGTGGAGTGGAGGAAAACATTTGACCTCAAATTCTGGAATGGGTGTAGGGCCATTGAAATTCGGCTTTTTTATCCCTGCTACCAGGTCTGACTTTGAGCCACAAATGACATATTCGACTTTGTCAACACTTGCTTTAATCGTCGCATCTTACCAAAATAAGCACTTCCTTTATTCGCGTCTTTACTGAAAAAAAACCCGCATACGTGCTGAGTGAAAATGATTCCGCCCTCAGCAGTCCATTTCCAATTCTTTAAACCTTTTCCCCTAGCCCAGGCCGCATCCCAGACCTGACAAGGAGCTAAAACAGCAGGGCTTCCTCCCAATCCATTTCAAAGTTAATGCCGGCAAACAGTTAGCGGCTTTTCGTTGTCGTACAAATCAAACGACCAAACGCTTCATGGCAGCTCCTTGCATTCTCCTCGCCGGTTAGAGCCAAGCTGCATATAGAGCAGGCAGCTTGACCCCGTTTACCGCCAAGCTTTGCGCTTGCCAAATCATGCGCGTGCGTGAATGTGCGCGTGCGTGAATGCGCGCGTGCGTGAATGCACGCTAGCATCTTCCATTTTCCGTGAGCTCATTCATTGGTCTAAGTCATGGCCATTGTCCAGGCTACACCAATCAATGACAAGTCACGCTCCCTTTAAATACCTTCAGCGCGGCTGCATCCGCACTCACGTCTTGATTTGATCGCCATTAACGCATCTGTCCTTGGATTAATTGACAGCTTCCAGCTACCGCAAGTTACCTATTTGTTTAAACGTTTGCATTACCCATTTTATCTCCGCGTGCTGCCTCTACTGCGCAGCCCAGTCCATCTTAGCGTTCCATACCTATTTCTACCTTTTCGTAGTTCAGTTTTGCTATTAGATAGTTAACTGCTGTCGCAAGTTACTTATTTACTCAATCGTTTGCCCAACCTATTTTACTTCCACGTTACAGTTTTCACTGTAAGTTGAAATGTACTGCCTTTACTACGCGGCAAAGTACACCTGTGTTTCACTGCCTATTTGCTTAAACGTTTGCATTACCCATTTTATCTCCGCGTGCCGCCTTTACTGCGCAGCCCAGTCCATCTTAGCGTTCCATACCTATTTCTACTTTTTCGTTGTTCAGTTTTGATATTAGACAGTTGACTGCTGTCGCAAGTTATTTCTCTTCTGCCTTTACTACGCGGCCCAATACACCTCAGTGTTTCACTTCTTTTTAACCTTCAACGCTTCAACGTTTTGGTTGCGTAACCTCTTCCTATAGCGACGTTTTCGTGCTGCCAGAAAGCACGGCCCATAGCTAGGAGAAGTCTTTTCCATACCGCCCCACTGCATTTTTAGTTTTCGTATACAACGAGGTTGCACCGCTTCAGCTTCGGCATCAACTTCTATTCGCATTCTTACACAGAATTTCTACAACCCTTCAAATGGCTCTTACACGACGAACATCCGCACGTCAGCAACTGAAGACCCATAAAACCGTTAACGTTACACATGCAGAACAGGCGACTGCTGAGGAGCACATAATAACTCCGGTTACAGATGATCATATAGCGTCTACTTCAACCTCTGCTTTGCACTCTTCTGCGTGCCGTGGCGATGACCAACCCGGCAGCTCTGCAAAGGCTGCAAAAACACCCAGGCGAGACAACCTTAGCAGGCGTTCTAAAAAAGCCTCATCGGCTAAGGGGAAACGGGATCAGGATTCTATTGAGTGCGCCTCCTTGGGGGAGAAGCGGCTGGCGTCTACTTCGACCTCTGCTTTGCACTCTTCTGAGTGGCGATGACCGACCCGTCAGCTTTGCTAAGCGTGCCAAAATACCATGGCGAGGCAACCTTAGCATGCGTTCTAACAGAGCCTCTGCGGCAAAGAGAATGCGGGAGGAGGAAACCGAGGTAGAGGCCTCTTTGAGGCTTTCCAGTCAATCTCAACGGAGGCAGTATGTTTTAAAACAGGAAACGCTTGGTGTGCGTAACTACCGTTTGTACTGCAAATCAGTTTACACATATTCGTTGAAAAGAAGAGGAAACTACCTAAACGTACGATTTTTGAATCAAGAACGGGCAACGCCGGGCCATGCTGCTAGTATATATATAAAGGTAATACATATATATATATATATATATATATATATATATATATATATATATATATATATATATATATATATATTATCTAAAATCCTCATAATAATTTCTATGACTTGTATATCCTTGCTTGAACCGGCTTTAAATGCTCCGGATGGAGCGGTTGGTGATAGTAGTCGTTGCTCGCGGGGGCACAGTCCTATGGGCAAGCAGACACTCGGATGAGTTCCACCACGGAATATGTGATCGAGCGGCGCTATATCGAGTTTAATTCGCTACCTTTTTCGTCACCGTTTGTACAGTTGGTATGACATTTGCCTGACAACGTAACTGTCCAGCTTTCAATTCTCGGTAGTGGATGCGAACTGCTGATGAGTCCCAAATATAGGACGAAACGGCCGTCCAGTGCTTTCTGCATTCTGTTAATGTTTCTTCTAGACTCGATGAATTACTTAATTATATATATATATATATATATATATATATATATATATATATATATATATGTTACAAACACTAATATTCCATGGTTATAATTTATTACATTGGAATCGTAATCACGAAGCAATTCATCAGACCTACAAATTCAAAAACCGATATATATTATATTAGGTTGGTGCAAAAATAATGTCGTTTTCTCACATGAAGTTGAACGTCAAAAAACGACATTATTTTTGCACCAACCTAATATATTATTAATTATAACAGACAAGGTATCTTTATTGTGTCCGATCACGAGCCGTTCTAATGTTCGAATGTTTACTTTAATTTTTGGCGAAAATAAAAACAAAATATGTCCAACATGTACATAATATTAGACAGATATTAGCTGATAAGAATTATACTCACACATACACACAGTAAAAAGAACCTTAAGCTACTGGAGGCCATCTACATTAAAACGAATCAACCCACCCTCAACAAAATTACATTTCAAACTAGTCACAACACATAACATTGCACCTAGACATTGGTTGTGTTGTAATACTTTGGTCTATCGCGTGGTATGACATCATAGAACCGCATCTTGAACTTACGATCTGCGTCTGCTTTTCGGCGACTGTTGTCGTCGCATAGCAATTTTCTACGTCAAAATAACAAATTATCTTCTTTGACGGTGGATATCTTTGTTTCATGTCTGTATAACCACTCTGAAGACGGCTCATGGGAGTCGAAACTTAGGACCAACTTTTAAAAAATATCAAATCTTGGACAATTTCTGTCTTTATTTTCACAAGAAATTAAAGCAAATATTCAAACATTAGAACCGCTCACGATCTGACATAATAGGCATCCATTGTCTGTTATACAGTGTAACCCGGATATAAGAGACCCGTATATAAGAGAAACCCGGATATAAGATAGATTCTCTCTGGCCCCAAATTAGAGATATAAGATACTTCTTCTCCGGTCCCGACAACTCTCTCATATCCGGGTTACACTGTATTTAACAATATATCTTTAAATTTGGATCTGATGCACTAATTATATACACTGTTGTTCGATAAAAGTGACTCACCTGATTTTTTTTTCTAAATGTTCTCTTCTCCGATGAACAGAAAGTTGAGCTAAATTCAAAGGATAAGCTATCAAAAATCCGAAGAAGAAGCTTTGAAAACTCTTTGAATTTAGCAGTAAGTACTGTCAATCATCCGTTCAGTATAATGTTCTTGGGATGCTTTACTTTTCATGCAACTGGTTTCTTAAAACCTATTGAAAAGACCCTCAGGAGCGAGCAGTACAAGAGAATTTTAGAGTCTTGTCTGCTCCCTTCTGCTGAAAGGGTGCAAATCGACCCCACCAAGTTCATTTTTATGCAGGATAATGCTCCCTGTCACAAATCAAAATTGATGAAGGAATACTTTGATGAGAAGCAGGTGAGTGTTATGACATGGCCGCCCCAATCTCCTGACCTCAACCCCATAGAAAACTTATGGAACATTATAAAGTACAGGCTCAAAGAGTATTTGATTGTGAATTTCATATCCGAATGGAATTCAATGCTAGGAGATGAGATTTTCCAGAACCTAATGAAGTCAATGACAAAAAAGTTATTCAAAATAAAGGAGGACCCATAGATTATTAATTATTTCGAACTATATTACCTATTATAAATAAATTATACCTCTATTATTCTTTATTTAAAGTTGTTCGGTTATGTTTCTATTGATTACTAGTGGAAGGAAATAAGTGAGTCACTTTTTTTGCTCAGAGTTTTTTTCCTAAATCTCATTTATATCCAAAATTATAATTATCAATCGAATACCTTAGAGTGAGTAAACTTTTTTACTAGGTGGTCGGGAAGGGGTCTTTATATTAGTAAGATTAAAAATTAGTTTGGCCCCAAAAGCAATAGGTGAAAAAATTTTTTAAGTTAAAAAAATCAGTTGAGTCAATTTTATCGAACAGCACTGTATATATATTTATTTTTTATTTAATTATTATCATTCTTTTTATTATTATTATGATTAATAATATTATTATTAGTAGTAGTAAGTAATTTGATCATTAATATTAAATTAATATCAAATATTTAATATTTAATTAATATTAAATATATTTTTTTACGATTTATAAACTTTCGTTTTATTTTTAAATTTTAAAGTTCAAATTAAAGCTATTTTAGCTTTTATTATAATTGTTATTAATAATATTATTAATTTTTTACTCTTGTTTTTATTTTAAAAAATATAATAATATTTAATATATTGTCTTACATTAATTACAGGTGTATTGATTATGATTAATAATATTATTAATAATATTATTATCCCTCCCCGCTGCCCTGTTTAACTATTTCTTTTTTCTGACTTTTTCCCCCGCTCCTGCTTTACAATTTGTCTCCTTCTTTTCTCTTCCTGTCTATAAATTATTTAAGAGGTTAAATTAGCTGTCCTCTTAACAGAGTACACTTGAACCTACGTAAATTATTTAAGATGGTATAAAAACAACCTTATCCCTACTTCCATTTCCAAGATAGACGATTCTATAAATTCTCCCTACACCTCTATCGCCTTATATCAATATAAAAGTGTCCCTCAAGAACTTGTATTAAAAATCCAGTTGATCTAAAATCAAAGTGAATCCTATTAGTATCATATAAAATATTGAAACTGATTTACAGAGAGAGAGAGAGCTCAGTGTTTTATTTAAACAGAGCAAATATGTCTTTTTAGTATTCCTTTTAATATTTCATTCTTTCTTCCGTTATTTCTTTTCTTTACTTCTGTCTGGCTTTTTAAATTGGTTTTAAGCCAGCTTCATTTTTATGTTACCTGATGGGTTTGAAATTACTTATAAATTAATTTTAATTTATAAGGTGAAATTATCATCATCAATATGATGTCACCGTTTACATTATTCGGACTATTCCTCATCATTGTTGCCATATTTATTACAACGTTTCGGCCGTTGTACGCTCCGGCCTTCTTCATGTGGTTGGAATGTCGAACTGAACCCTTTATTTCACTCACTGGGGTAGAATGTTCTACTTCCACATGTCATGTTTAATGGATGTCACTTATCATATATATCCTGTTAATTCCACTCTCCAAATTCTCCACTGCCTTAACCAGATATTGAACTCACACTCTTTGGGTCCTGTCATTGGATCTAACCAACGCCTTTATTCACTGTGCCATGTGTCCTTGAGGACACAGTGAGCGAAGTAAAGGGTTCAGTTCGACATTCCAACCACCTGAAGAGGGCCGAAACGTTGTAATAAATAAGGCGACAAAGATTAGGCCAATAGTCTGAATAATATAGATAGTGTACATAACACCTAATCTCAGAAATATAGACGAATCTTTACACATGTTATGCCCATAAAAGTAAACACAAAAATATATATATAAATGTAGTCGCAGTAACTTGTCAGTCGTCTTTAACGAAACTTATATAAAAGAAGAATTGGTGTGCAAATACACAACATATATATATATATATATATATATATATATATATATATATATATATATATATATGATAGACTCTCCCGTCGAATTCGACGTATGAGGGTCAGGCAGATCAGTTCCTAGAAACTGAAAGCCGACACCAACACATGAGATTTGATTATAGTGGTGAAGGCTTTGTGCAGGGCCATCCACACTTTTTGAAGGGACGAATACAGGGACCTGGTGCAACGAATGCCACAAGGTCCCCAAACGAGCCTCCGCAGGTTTTGAATTCAGAGTTGTCCTTCTCCTAGACCAGTTGCCCTCCAAGGCTATAGAACCCAGTCTGTCCTGCTATTTACCCATAGTTGGAGGGAGAAGAAGAGGATTCACACCTTTCCCAAGGGTATTAGCACGTAAGTGAATGTAATGGATTCGACTGGAATTCGAACTCGGCTCTCTGATTCCTCAATCCAAGCCGTTATCCATTACTCCACTCTGTCTGTCTGTCTGTCTGTCTGTCTGTCTGTCTGTCTGTCTGTCTGTCTGTCTGTCTGTGTGTGTGTGTGTGTGTGTGTGTAGTGGGGTTGAATAAGTGATCGAACAGCAAACAAATGCTTGTTATTCTCACTTATAGCGAATGAAAACCTCGAATAACAATGCTATATATGTATTTTGGGGCATAGAATCAGAATCAGCAATTTAAAATTAGAAATTCATCGATAAGTGATAGTTATGCAAATTTTTATATTTCGAATAGTGGAAAAAAGTGTTCGTACAGTATCAATTTTTGCATTTTAATACGTTAGATTTTGGTTGTACTTCAAAGCAGAAGAGTAACTCTATTGCAACATTCAGTTCAAAATTGGATCATTCTGCAATCACTGTTCACTGATAACGGTTCTAATAATGGCTAGACGTAAGGAAATAAGTTGCGCTCAAAAAGAGCTAATTATTAAGGTATGGAACAATGGAAACAGTTACAGAAACATCTTTTTCAACAATTGGTTCATTTATTGCAAGATTTAAAAGACGTAATACAGACCCGGTGCTCCCAGGAAGATCTCTCCCAGATTACGAAGAAAGTTGATGCGACAGGTCAAGAATAACCCACTGACCACCAAACATGACCTTCAGAATGATCTGAGTTTGTCAGGAGTTAACTAAACTAAACAGACGATTAGTAATGAACGACGCAGAGACGATATAAAGTCGCGCTCCCCAAGAAAGACACCACTCTTTCTGAAACGGCATGGAGATGCCAGGTTGAAATTTGTGACATATTGGGAAAGAGTTCTTTGAACAGGTGAGAGTAAAATTGAGTTGTTCGGTCGCAATTCCCTGAATCATGTATGGAGGAAAGACGGCGAAGTATACGCACCCAAGAACACCATACCAACTGTCCAATTTCGTGGCGGTAGTATCATGGTTTGGGGCTGCTTTTCGATGCGAGGTATTGGCAACCTAGCAATTATAGACGGTAGAATGAATGCAGTGAAAAAATCAACAAATCCTAAGCGAAGATTTATCGCTTTCTGTAGAGAATCTTGAGCTTCCTCCCGATTGGATCTTCCAGTAGGACAATGATCCCAAGCATACTGCTAAGAGTACGAAAAATTGGCTTGCTAATAACAACGTTAAAATCTTACAAAGACCCAGTCAGTTGCTGGATTTGAATCCATTATAGATTTTATGGCGGTCTTTGAAAAATAAGATCTGTGATAGAGGTCCAACAAACATAAAAAACCCGAAGACAATTACTCAGGAAGAATGGGACGAAATACCTACTAAAGTATGCGAATTGTTAATTAAAGACTACAGGAAGAGATCGGTTGCTGTTGAACTTAATAAAGGCTTTGCTACAAAATATTAAATGGAGAAAACCTGTTTTTGTTCTGCTGTACGATCATTTTTTAAACCTCTAAAAATTTAAATATTGCTATATTTTCTTAACCATGGAATATTATTTAGTTTTATATGCATACATTTTTAGTAGGCAATCTGATACAGGAGATATATTCCCGTTTTGTTAATTTAATATGTTAAAATAAAAATATGAAATATTTTCATGTGTACGATCACTTATTCAGCCCCACTGTATATATATTGTTATGTCCAGGTCCTTGTACCACGGTGAAGGTCCAAGGTAGAACCAATGAAGAATAACTCGAACACAGGTATAGAATAACACAGATATATATTACCAATAGAATATATGTACAAAAGAGTAGAAGTGTTAGTAGTAATAATCAGGTTAGGTTAAAGGGAACTATGTTGTCTCGAAGTATCACTATTCCAATGTCTTACAGTAATCGTCTAGCCGACTGCCCGACTCACTCTCTGTCTCTTGCGGCGCAATTATTTATGGAGTACGGACTAGTACATTCTATTAAGGGTAGGTTCCCATAACACATATATATATATATATATATATATATATATATATATATATATGTAAAAATTGTCAATATGTTTGTTAAACTCAAATTATTTCGACTAAACTATTTAAAATTTTCAAGGGGTTTGCTATAGTACTCACATAAATGGTGTGTAATTCCTATTCTAGAGAGTATGAAAATTGATGATTTTTTTACAGATTAATAGGAGTAGATAGACCCACATATCGTCCGATCCGTACTCCTTCCATGTCTATTGAACAGGAGTAGAATACCGCTCCTCTTTCCCTGTTCAATATATGATTTAGCGATTCTCTTTATTTCTTTCTCTTACCAGGGCCTCAATGATTTAACTGTCTTAACTCTTTGATCATCAGACTAACCAGTGGCTGTGAGCTTTCATTATAAGGGTACCAGGTTGGCAGTTTGTTGGCTGCTGCTTCCTACTGGTCGTTATCGCCCGGACTTTTTGGTAGCGCCTAGAGAGGCTGTTTCGATCTTAAGTCGCATAATATCTGGGTACGTGTAGTACCATGTAGTGCATGGGTAGTTCTCCCTGCATTTATTTCAGGTGGGCAATGCTGAGGCCACATTATGCTCTGTTCTCACCTCGACGCTGACGGGTTTGTATTGCTAATGACGATAGATTGTGGCAACTATGGTGGTCTTTTTTCTTTCTTCTAAAAACATATCTCATGGAAATCGCAAACAAAAAGATACAAATCTAAAACAGCTAACAAAAAATAATTCTCCAATATTCGTAATATCCGTTGTAGTGAAGATTACTCCGAAAACGGTCGACAGATATATTTTTCTTTTGTAAAACCAACTTGAAAACTCCCAGGGTCTCTTCCCCTTTAACGAAAAGATTCCAGCATTCACATGCATGGCCTTGGTAATGATCAGCCAATGGTCTGAGAATTGTTTCTCGAGGTCGCTCTTGCCAAACTTCACAATACTGTCCTCTACGTAACTCGGTCCACTCTGAGGTAACTACTGATATGTCCTTCCAAGCACCCATTAAAAAGGAACCCCGAATCTATAAGCCCCATTTCCGGTACCAGCATGCTGATTGGGACTCATACCGGGATTTTTAATTTTTTTTTTTTTTGGAACGCCCCTTGGACTTCAACCTCTTAATTGAAAAATGCACCACTGAGTTTTCTTCTTGGTTCAAAGCCGACATGGACGCTTTCATTCCTTCTCGGAAATAATCAGTATAACTGCTAATCTCTCTATGGTGCACACAGCATGCTCAGTTACCACTATTTCTGGCTATATCAGCAGGACAGCTCTCATCATAACAGGTGCCTATATGTTACTGCTCGTAACAAATGTAAGAGAGTCCTTGAAGAGGTAAAGTCCCTGTTTGCTGATAGAATGAGGCACCCCATATCCTCTAAAATCTTTGGCTCCCGTGATTACTGGCGTCTCTGCAATAGGGTACTAAATATGTGCAAGGTCTCTATCTCCCTACTTCAATCGATCTGATGTATTATCCTCCTCTGCTGATAAATCTGAATATCTTGCCCGTAAATTCTTCTCAAACGCTACTCTTGACTCAGCTGTCTAACTTCCCACTTAGAACTGATTCTCTGTGAGTGATATGCATATAATGCTTCCTATGATTTCTGCTATCATCTATAACCTTGATCCCTAGAATTCTGATGGCATCCCTGTAATAGTTATTAAGAAATCTGCTCCTGAACTAGCCCCTGTACTCTCGAAACTGTATAATAAATGCTTCATGCTTTCCTGCTTGCTGAAAGTAATGTTCTGTTGTTCCAGTTTTTAAGAACCCTGGTGAATCGTCTGACCATTCCAACTAACGGGTCAATTATCTTTCTACCTCTGGGAAATCCCTAGCCCTAATCAATGCAGAAGTGGTTCTTCATCTCTCATCAGAGTCATCGAAGTACTTAAGACTGTTTGATGGGAGAATGAAGCAGCAAATAGGCTCTACATCCTTTGGCTTTTGTGTCTCCTGGTGTCTCTGTAATTTTGTACTAAATAAGTGCAATCTCTCTATTCGCCCACTTCGTCAACTGATTTGAGGTGTTATCATCCCCTCCAATCAAATCCGAATGCTTTGCCCGTAAAATCTTCTCAGATTCTAATCTTAAATTATCTGGAGTATCCCTGTATAACTTCAAACCAGAACTGATTCTTTGCTGGTTGATATGCATATAACACTTTTCTTTTCTACTACCATCTCTAACCTTGATTTCCAAAATGAATGAGGACCCGATGGCATCCCTGGAATAGTCATGTGTACACCCGAGCTAGCTCCTGCTCTCTATCTCTCTCTCTCTAAGCTGTATAATAAATAAATCACTGCCTCCTGCTTTCCTGCCTGCTGGAAGTCAAAGTCTGTTGTTCCAGGTTTTAAGAACTCTGGTGAACAGTCTGATCCACCAACTATCGGCCTATTAGTATTCGGCTTCGCTTTGAAAAACTTCTACAGGCCCTAACCAATGTTCAATTGGTTCGTCATCTCTCATCTCGGGGCCTTTTCCCAGACATGCAATACGGATTTCTTTTCTCCATGTACTAACGATAATTGTGGAAAGAGTCTATCGTGCTTTAGATAAAAATGGTGAAGTAAGGGCCGTAGCATTGGACACCTCGAAAGACCTTTGACAGAGTCTGGCATTCAGGTCTTCTCCACAAGGTGAAAAGCAACGGTATATCCGGGCATGTTTTGTTCTGATCCAGTCGTTCCTATCGAATTGTAAACTGAATCTTATCTTACGCTGTTTTTAATCTTCATTAACGATCTTCCCGATGACATCAGCTCTCCACTTGGCATCTATGCTGATGACTTTACCATTTACTCTAGCAGCGATAGTGAGGCTGATCAGTCAGATTAGGTCAAAATGTCAACCGATGTATAGAATGAACTCAAGACCGTCGGAAAAAGATGGGCTGTCAATTTTAAAGAATCCAAAACGAATCAGTTATACATGAATCATATGAGGGACCTCTCTCTCTGACATCGATCCCTATGGCTGATGCTATCTTCCAAAAAAGTGACTCATTGCATCTTCTTGGACAAGTGTTCCCAGGTGACATGAGGTGGATAGACTACACTGAAACCATCGCCAGGTAAGCTTCTGAGAAAGTCAGTCCACTGTGTCGCGTAAGACAATTTTTCTCTCGGGATTCTATCTTGCATATCTATAAGGCTACCATTCGTCCATGCTTATAATATTGTTGCCATATATGATCCGATACTCCAGCTATTTGCCTGGATCTCCTCGATAAGACCCAAAGAAGAGTCAGCAATATTATTGGTCCCGATCTGGTGGCTCAGATTCACTTACTTGCCCACTGCCGTAAGTTTGCATCTCTGTACCTATTTTATTACCCACTTTCATGGTAATCGTTCGAATGAGCTCTTCGATATGGTACTTAGATTGTATACATTTAAGAGCAATACTAGACTGGGGTGAGATCTGATCATTTCACAGCTGAGCTAGTTACATGTAGCCGCTACTTCTATGCTAACAGTTTCTTATCCCATATGTCACGCTTGTGGAACTGACTTCTGGCTCCATGCTTTCCAGCAAACTTTAATCTGCAAAAATTTAAACGAAATGTCAATCTCTATCTACTGTCCTCGTGATTGCTCTTTTCTTACTCCTCATTACTAATGTTTATTTTCCTAATTCTTCCACACTCTGTAACCCGTTACGCGCTAGTGGCTGCACTGCCCTGCGTAGGGATACCGATTAAAAACAAATTCTTAATTTCAAAATACAGCCCATACATGAAAAACGCGTTCATAACTGATGCTATTAAAGGTTTTGTTTTTGTTTTGTTTTTTATAATAAGGGCTTCCATCGCTATTATACGATTTTTGCAGTTGTACGTACTCATCATATTTGAGTATGATGCGTATTGGGGTTGCTATAATTCTGCGCTGGTTTAAATGTGTGCGTACTGAAATCTCGTCAAAGAAATGTGGAGTGATTCGTCTTGACAGCTAGATGGTGGTGTGTTCAACATAATTATTTATAGGTTTGTTTTCAACACAAACGCAATTCCTTAAGGGCCATCAAAATTTATAAATAATGTTGATCTGAGAAAGATGTAATATCGTCAGCGAGATGTTGCCTGCGATAATGTTAGGTGTTTTTGATTTTTATATAATAGATAATCACACACACACACACATACACACACACACACACACACACACACACACATATATATATATATATATATACATATATATATATATATATATATTAAATGTAATAATCCGTTGGTATATAATCCAAGTGGGTCCTAGCAATATAAAATATTAAAACTGATCTAGAAAAAGAGCTCAATTTATTTCATATCATAGAGCAAATGCAGCATACAATAAAATCCAAAATTACTTCATATGGTGAATATTCTATTTCAACCAACGAAAACTTCATCAGTCTTATTCAACCACTGTATATAGAGTCTATTTACCGGCGTTGAATAAGATGGAAAAGATTTATTCCCATATGAGGCAATTCTGGATTTTATTGTGTACCAGGTATATATATATATATATATATATATATATATATATATATATATATATATATATATATATATGTATGTATGTATGTATGTATAGAGATAGATAGATAGATAGATAGATAGATAGATAGATAGATAGATAGATGGATGTAAGCAAATATGTGGATATAGATCCGACAGTATGAGGAAAAATATGGAAAAACAAAAAATCCGAATATGCAAGTTTACTGTTTTTAATGTTGTTTCAATGCCGACGTCAGACGTTTCGGTCTAGTAGACCTTCTTCAGGACATAGTTATTAAAACATAATTAAAATTAGACGATATTCAAGTGTCAACATGAAAAGACGGTAGACATAAGAATAATCAAAACAAAATGACTGAATTTTAAGATCAGCGTTCTGGTTTGAAATGCGATCACGTCGGCGTCATGTGGGCGATGTTTGAAAACATATTCCTAAAATAGAGTTTATTATTAATGAAAAAGAAGAATTTTACTAGAATCTAAATATATATATATTGAGATAGATAGATATAGATATATACATATATATATATATAAATATATATATATATACATATATTGATATATATATATATATATATATATATATATATATATATATATATATATAAAGTACACAATAAAATCCAAAACTGCCTCATCTATCTATCTATCTATCTATCTCTCTCTCTCTCGCTCTCTCTCTCTCTCTCTCTCTCTCTCTCTATATATATATATATATATA
>OZ038484.1:45356684-45366684 GCA_964036315.1 Acanthosepion esculentum
GTCATTTATTGGCCTACATATTCTTTTTACTGTAGGTGTTTTATTGGATTCTTTTAAGTGCTAGAAGTACTTTGAGAGATATGTTTAGGTTATAATACGTTTTATTTAACTACAATTTTAAAATATTTTCATTCTTAATTTTAATAGACTATATTTCTTTTTAAAACAAGTAAATGCACTAGAATTACTTACAGTATGTAAAATTATTTTCTCATATCAAATATAAGTATTTATATTACCAGGTCGCACGTTTAATTTTATTTTTAAATATTATTTAAGGAAATGTTTTGACAATGACGGCTAAAAATAGCTATTTCATTCTCTGATTCAGTAAATTTTTAATTTGATAAACTTTGTAATATATAGTTTCGCATGTATGCACAAAGGACATTGGTCATTTAATTACCTAAAAAATTCTATCTTTTCTTATTGACTTCCATTTTACTGTAGGTGTTTTATTGGATTCTTTTAGGTGCCAGAAGTACTTTGAGAGAGATGTTTGATTTCTATATTTATTTATCCTAAATGAACTTTGATGTTGGTTGAACCGTTTTTTGAATTCATGCTTTATGCAACCTATATAGATTTTTATGTTTTCAGGATTTTTAATAGAAGAGATTTTGCATTGGTATACTAATGATTCCGTGCGACATTTATTTTGTAGAGGACAGTTGTGAGGTTTTCTAGAGTTACATAATTTTTGTTTATCTTCATCAGTTTTATTTTTATTTTTCCATTGTCTAAATTTTTTGAGGTTCTGTTATAAGTGTTTATTTAAGATATTAGCATTATGTTTCTTAATAATTTTTTCTGAGTTGTCAGTACAGCTGTAACTTAAATTTATTGTATTTTTAAATTGAAAATAGTACTTAGTTTACTATTACTAGGAAAATATTTGACTATTAATGCGAGGAATTTTTGTCCTAATTTGTTCTTTACCATTTGGTTGTATGTAGTTCTGTTTTTTCTATGCTTTCCATTTTCATTTTTTATATGAGTTACTTTTGTGTTTTTGTAGCCACTATCATTTAGAGCTTTATTATAGAAATTAATATGTTCATCGAAAATTTTGTCATTTGCTGAATTTGTACTTATTCTTTTTCGGATAGATAAAGGTATATGCTTAATTATAGATGGAGGGGATGATTTGATTTAGGTGTATATATAAAGGATTTGTATTGTTTTTTTTATATGGTGTGTATGTATTTTCCTTTAAATCTAATGTTATATCGAGGAAGTTTTTTTTTTTAATTTAGTGCTAACCGTAATTTTTAAGTTCATTTACATGAATACGTACAAATTCAGCAAATGACATGATTTTCGATGAACATATTAATTTCTATAATAAAGCTCTAAAAGATAGTATCTACAAAAGCCCAAAACTAATTTATTTTATAAAAAAATGAAAATGTCACTTTGAAATTCTTTTAGAAATCAATTATAATTTTTTCAAATCTTATTTTTTAAAAATCAGAAATTATAATGTTTATTTAAAATATTTTCAACCAATCTTAACTTAGCTTCTGCGCCGAAAATATGTAATTTGAAAATAAAGCAAAGCAGGTCATAAATTTTCGCGTCATTTGACAGGTGTTGAATGACATATTGACGGATTACGGGAAGATAATTTGTTCTACTGAAGGTGAAAAGTAAAGTTATTTACATTTAAGCGAACAAATTATTTACCTCGCTTTTTTTAAAGGAAAACTTTCAGCGATCTATTTTTTAAATTTTTTTGTACTTACCTTTCACCTTTACGTTTACGATGCTTTATGGAAAATATATTATAAAGAAATTAAAATAGGACTGTTCAAAGTAAGATTCAATTTCATAAGAAAGGTATCTAATTAATTTATAGGTAACTTTCTTATGAAATTTTATCAGAAGTGTGCATAAAATACAAATTTAAATTTAATAACATGTTACTGATACTTGTAGGAACCCTTCTCAGTTGAAATTGAAAAATCAAATTAACTTCTCCACACGTGTTTCGCAAAAATAAATCTATATCTCAAAAGGACATTTACGAAACCGAATGCGGCTTTTATCTAATTTTATAATATTTTAACAACGTACATGTAAAAATTTATCATAATTAAAGAAATAACAAATAATTGTATTAAAAATTCAGTATTTAAGGTAAATACTAGAGAGAAACTCAATCCACATGACTTTTTTTATTGCATCCATGATACTTCCGGTCTTCCGTAGATTTGATTTTCAGTGTTATTATTGACACAATTTATATTTTTTTATATACTGTTGTTTGTTAGTTTGTAAGAAGCTTTGGAAATTATAATCTGTAAATATATATCTACTTAATGACAACATTCGTTATATTTTACAAACTTTTCCCTAATTTTACAAGAATTAACAACATAATGTAAAAATAATAAAATATTTCAGAAATAACAAATAATTGTATCAAAAATTCATTTTTCATCGAAATATCTTTTTGATTTCAGACAATATTGTCCATATTTCTTAAAAAAATAAAAGCTATTAAAAGCTTTGAAAATTAAATAATTTTTTTGTTTTATTGGGTTTTGTATGTTACAATTCAGAGATGATTTTCAGGTAAAGATGGTACAACTAAAACAAAAAAACATGATTTGTTTCCTCAAAGCCTTGAACTCTTAACTAATATAATCACTAATCTTCCCAAAATTGAAATTATAGAATTTTCGTACAATCAGTTAGGGTGGTGAAATACATATGAAAAAAAAAATTTTGGCATGACTTTAAAAGAGAAAAACATATTTATAATAAGTTCCATCGTTTGTGAATTGTTTCTGAAAGTTTCATTAAAATCCGACAATTATTTTTATTTTTAAAAGATTTTCAAAATTAATGTCTGTCATACAGAAAAAATGCGCTAAAATTTTATGTTATTTTATTAGTTCCGGTGACACAAAGAGAAACAAGGTTTTTTTAATCAAAATTTAGAATGTTCTAAAAAGAAGGAAACTTTTTAAAAAAATAATTAAAAAATACTTTGATCATTCCTTTTAATAATAACAAACATTTAGACGCTAAAATTTTGTTTTCGTCAAGTTTGGTGTCTTTTTTATCATGCTATTCTCTTTTTTTGGCGATCTCATGAAGGTACCTATAAACTGCGTACAGAATTATGCACAAAGCGGAAACTTTCAAGATTTAGGAATGCTAAAGTTCATATTAATAATTTTTAATGTTTGGTGTCCTATGCTTAATCGCTCTGTTTTTCATATTCCTTAAAAAGAATCCTATTTCATCGCAGTGCGCGCTATTCAAAAATAAATGCTTTGGGAAAGAAAAGCATTTGGATATTACATAGCAGTTTATCGCACTTATCTCTATTATGGCATTTTCTATCTCTTAATACATCCTCTAGTTTCGGAAAGACATCTTTCACCATTGTATGATACTTTAGAATTCTCATTCACACTTTGCGTTCTCTGTTACTGCAGTATAAATATATCTTTGAATTTGCTTAACCCTGACATTCGGAATAGGTAACTCATACTTTTGGATGTATCGCTTTCAGAAAACCATGCATTCTCTCTTTTTACAGTTAATTGTTAAACTTCTCATTCTTACAATACTTACAATAGGAAAGTCTTGTCTATAACGATCTTTACATAACACCTTCGATATTTTAGCTGCTGTCTGAAACACAAGAGAAAATAAAATTGCCGGGTTTCAGATATGAAAGTTGCATTACGGTTTCGGCACTTTTGAAGCAACAACGTTATTTGAATTTACCCTTGAAACATTACATACTATAAATTTTCTTTTAAAACGTTTTGAAAAAGTTATTTAAAACGAATGCAGTAGAAAGTGTAAATAAAACATGGTTGCCTCTGTCTTTTTTTTTTAATCTTGTGCATCTTTCCTCGAAAATCTAGAAAAAAAGGGTAAATTACATTTGAATTATTAATACACCGATTGAAAAGATTGATTAACGCTCTCAAAATAAAATATATTCTCTGTGAAAGTTAAAGCTGAAGAAAGAGAAGACAAATTGCAGAACCTCGTGCAGATGTGTGATTAATAATTTGTAATTTATTTGTTATACTCGAAACGCACAGCAACCATTTTTAGCTTTGTTTTATTTCCGTTTATATAAAATGACGTCTGAGTATATCCAAAACTTCACTATATTTATCTCCCCTTGAGGATTTTAAGATTTAGGTGAAATACTTTTTTTTTTAAGTAACCGACGTTTAACAAGGGATATTTATACACACCATTAACATTATCGCTTCCATGGAGATTTACCTATGTTGGAAAATATATATTGTTATATTGAATTTATTTGAAAATAAATCCTTGATATTTAATGCCGATTATCTACAAATCGCTTTGTGCAAGTGAGAGACTTTTAAATAACGGATAAAAAGCGCTTTCACATTTCGAATGTGTCACCGCGATTTTTATTATCAGTGTCTGTTCTTCATTCTGTTTGTCCCTACCGACGTAAATTAGAAATTCTCTTGTTTTCTTCAGATTTATAATCTGCATCGTTATAGACAGAAGGCTACGAGATTTTTCTTAATCACTTCACCCCAAGTATGTCGATAATGCCACTTCGGGTTAGCTGTTTCATTTTATTTTATGACTTTATAATAGACGATACCGTTCGATATGAACGGTGTCGTTCGCGAAAGACTGCAACCTTTTCGTCTGTACTTCTAGTTTGAAGATGGATTCACTTTTTCATTACGTCCTAATCATTGTCCTTTTACTTAGATATGAGTATAGAACATTATTCTTTACATTATTGGTGATGATTCTACCCAAGAATGGTTTGGTAACAAGTCTAATCTTCAATGACGGGCATAGGGTCACTGTCTAATAAATCTAGTAAAAAATCAGATAATGTTGGATCCATCCAACAAGTTTAGATGTTTTCCCACCTTATGAAAGATGTTTATGATCGAAGAACTGATTTTGTAATTCTTTGGAAGTCTGTCTGGGGATATTTAAAAATACAGCTTTCGGAAGCTTAGCATTGACAGGAGTTAGTGGTCCAGACCAATGGAAATCTTCGAGAGAGAAAAAAATCCCAATCGAATCTGTCCAAGCGTATTGTAATGATTTCAGTTGTCAGCTGATATTTTAAGTACACATCTGCAGTATGTTACAAAAATCGTTTTCAGAATTATCGTCTTTACAAAGAAGGTCAGCTTAGAAAAGCGGATCTCACAAGCACGATGGCAAACGACTCTGACAACGTAGGGCAGCTGAATGAAGCCTGACTCTCGGTTCTTGATGAACTAGTTTTTAGACGAAAGCTCACAGGACAAATAAGGCTTGTTCTCTACAAGATAATGGTTCCTTAGAAGCCCAAATGAACGGACCGTTCGCCTGCCATGCGAAAAGGAAGAGACACGCCTGTTAGACCTTTCGCCCCATCACTTAGCTCTCCTAGAGCCGGCCCTTACGAGAACGTTGCAACAGAATAAGATTTGACAACCACTAGAATTTCGTCTCATGGTTTTATTTTGTTGGTACGATCCAACCAAAGAATTATTTTCCATGTATTAAGCTAAAAATTCTCGAGCAAAAGAAGTTGCACCCTGCGAAAGCCCCTGGTGTCTGCTTTTAACTGCAATTCTACACTATCATACCATATCCGGTCACTTAAAGCTTTATTTCAATAGATAGAACTAATAATTCTTGTCAATTCTTTCGCTGAAGAGATATTTTGGAATTCACACTGTATACAGTGTGTGATATGTGTGTAATCTAAACTCATTTTAAAAATAGTAAACTGCATGCATATTTACCCAGTTTTATATTACTAATCTACAAAGAAGGTAAAGATTTTAGAACGGAAAATTAACGGTTACTGAAAAAGTAATTATTGTAAAGAATACCCTGTTAGTTATCATATCAACAATGTAACATGGCAGAGTACAATGTTTGAGGAATTTCAGTGTTTTATTCCTTTTTTTCTTGGTTCGAGTGGGTAGGTGAGTGACACTTTGGATAACTTTGATATGCCGGGTTAATAAATCAGACCTAACTCCTAGCAACTCTCTGCCCATCCCAATATCAAGATGAGTGGCTGGTAACTCGAAAGGGAAACATCAGAAAATATCCGATGAACGGACAGTCGCTCAGCAAGAGCGGCCCAGGACTGCCTCCAATCCCGACCGTGAGTTTTAATATTCATCAGACAGCGGAAAACACCAGAATCCGGTTTACCGTCGCTTGAGCTCAAAAGCCCTCATTTATTTATTTATTCTTTTGATCACTTTCGGTCAAGTTGTTGCCGCTTAGAAAAACAGTCTCCAAACCCGAAACATTTGAGATCGAAAGAAAATATTACACCTTCTCTTTATGTGCGTTCCAAACATAGTGTCACAGCATTATTTTTTTAAATAATTTTTGATAAGTATAATAAAGCGAAAAATAACAACACCAAATGTAATAAAATGAAACTTACAAAACGTGTCAGTGTAATATAATAATTCGTTTTTATTCAAAGGTTGCTAAACATCGTCTTTGTAAGAAGACAATGAAAGTACAACTCAGATCCAATTAGTTTAGGTTGAGAGTTGTCGTTTTATTAGAAATCTTAGTAGGAGAGAGAATGAAAGGATTAATAAAAGAAAGAGGTTTCTTCTTTATTTAAATAAGAAACCAATTTAGGCTTCCCACCGCCGACCGCCTTGTTAAACCGACGCAAAATTCGAGTCCAACCTATTCGACTTGATAGACGCAGTCTTTGTGACTAGCTGGTCGCTTTTATACGACTTCATGACTACAGTCACATAATCACACATCTACGTAAATGAATCTACCTGAATACGAGGTTTGCTCTCATTCGAAAACACGTTAAATTGAGATCAAGCCATACTACTGAATACAATATATTCATTATCGATGGTAACTATTAGCCTGTCACCTGTTCAATTCAAGTTCTCTGAAATTCAAAATATCGCCAGAAATAATTGACACGACAAAAAAGTACGGGAAATCTGAACAACCCAAAGTTAGATAGATTTCGCTTACTTTTGGGAAGTAGTATAATTTGAGACCACTGTATTATGGCTGGCGAATCTGCATTGAAAGAAGAGACAACGCAAAAACTTTATGATTATCATAGCCAAAATTGCCAAATTTTAGAGATTGGTTTTCGTAATAATGTTTGTAATTCTTTCATTCATTCTCAACCAATGATAAACCCTTTTTCTATTATATATCTATTTAATATATAACAGTATTTTTGTTAATGTTTAGTCAATATTAAAATATATCTATCTATCTATCTATCTATCTAATAACACTGTGCAACAAATTTCAAGTTTAAAAAAACGGTACATGCCACGTAAGACCTGTTTAAGTGTTAGAAAAGTACATTGGTACTAAATCTGACCTTTTTCCCCTTAGATTAGGCACCGTTTTCATGTACTTTAAATCATAATTTATTATTATTGGTTATGAATAAAAAAAACAAAGAACTTTCAGTTTATACAACATTTGTCCTCTTAACCCTCTTGTGTATAGTGTCATCCTCTCTTGTTATATTCCAGCAGTAGTCTGCCAACATGCCAGGGTTCCATTTTCCTTTAAAACGTTTCTCCATCACTGAAATATCCTGATGGAATCTCTCGCCATGTTCATCACACACATCACCAAGATCTTCCGCAAAGAAGTCCAAATGAGAGTGGAGTACATGAACTTTAAGGGACATGTTACCCCCCCCATATCATGATAATGACCTATTAGATCATTTATAACTTGCACATAGTCTTCTGAACGATATTTTCCAAGGAACTTATCACAAACGTTCTTGAATGACTCAAAGGCAATTTTTTCTTTTTTTCTTGAGATGTGTGTTGAAAGTTTCATCAAGTACAATTTTTAGAATTTGAGGACCTATGAAGATACCTTCTTTTATTTTAGCTTGACTTAGGGAAGGGGACTTTTCTGCAAGATATGCAAATGTGAGGGAATCCTTGTACAGGCCTTTCACAAATTGTTTAAACAAACCAAGTTTAATATGCAAAGGTGGTAAATGGATGTTATCACTTTGCAGAAGTGGTTTGTGCTTAATATTATATTTCCCTTGCCCAATTTCATCTCTAACGGGCCAATGCTTGCGTACATAATGTTCAGTTCTTGCTCTGGAGTCCCATAAGCATAGGAAACAGCAGAACTTAGAATATCCAGGCTGAAGGCCTGTAAGCATGGCTACAATCTTGAAATCTGCACAAATATGCCATTTATGCTTATTATATTGTACGCTCATTAGAATTGTTTTTAAATGTCCATATGATTCTCTTATGGTTACGCTGTAAGCCATGGGAACAGATGGCAGAGTGTTGCCGTTGTGTAGCAAAACAGCTTTGATGCTTTCTTTGGATGCATCTAAGAAAAGTCGACACTTGGTGTTATCATACCGTATTTCTAATTGTTTATAAAGTTTAGCGACGTCATTACAGAAGCATAAGTCATCTTTCATGGTAAACAATACATGCAGTTTTTGTGAACGTTTTCTGTACAATGTTATCTTCACTCCTTTTCTAAGAAGATTACGTTGTTTAAGCCATGATGCTAGAAGCTCACTTTTGTATTTTGTTAAGTAGAGATCTCTACATAAGTCATTTAGTGCCTCTTGAGAAAATAGTATTGGGTTATTCATGCTTTCTAGATCATTAGAGTTCTACAGTTTCATCACTGGAATGTTCATCTCCACTGCTTGAACTCCACATTTCTTGATCTGGGGTTTTTGGCACAGGCAAATCTTTTGAGTGCTCAACTCGGCGCATTGCTGATTGCAAATTTGGGTAAACAACGTGTTTCTTTTTCTTTGCCGTAGTACAGCCCGTATAGTCTTGCTGACAGAAATAGCAATCATTAGAATGATCTCTCTGCTCACGCCAAATCATTGGCACACCAAACTTCATGTGAACATTTTTTCTTACAAACCATGTGCTCAGTGTCTTCACAGATGTAAGGCAACAGACATGAGGAGCCCATGGCTTGTCTTGATCTCCTATGTCACAATGAAAGTACGCCTTGTACAATTTCTTGATATGACTTATAATGCTCCGCTTTTCTTTAACAGATGTTAATTCGCCATATATGTAGCAGAATCTGTTTGGATCATTTTTGCACTGTCTTGACGTCATTTTCGAAACCTATAGAAAAAGTATAAAGAAATATAAAATATATTAAATACAGGTTTGAAGGCATAACGTATTAAGTGATAAACACGGTTAAATATAAGCACATAATAACATATACAAAATATGTAAGCGCAATGTTGTAAGACATTTATTTTTAACATTTTTGCTGAGATTCTTGACAATTTTGCAAAAACTATATCTAATTCAACAAAAAGAAGGCCATTGTGAATATTAAAATGACCACAGGTGTTCTGTACTTTTCAAGTGTTGCACAGTGTAATTAATATATCGCTGTATTTTTTTTCGTTTATGTCAAGAGAATATTAAACAATCTATCTACCTCTCTATCTATTTAATATTTCATATATAGCTGCATTTTAAAGGTATTTTCAAGACAATATTAAAATTTATCTGTCTGTCTATCTATCTATCTGTTTAATATATAGTGATATATTTAAATTAATGTGAAGACAATATTTAAATATCTATCTCTCTATTTAATATTTCACCGAATTTTTAAGTTACTGTCAAGACAATATTAAAATATCTCTCTATTTAATATATATCGCAGTATTTCAAAGTTAATGCCAAGACAATAGGAAAATAGCTGTATCTGTCTATATCTCTGAGATGAAGTATTCTTATTATTCACATTATTTACATTATTCAGACTGTTATCCTCATCTGCATTGCTATGTTAAGAACTTTTCGGTATGACCAACGTGTTTATCCTCCTGGGCCATGAGTCCTTAAGTAGATAAGGACTTTAGGTAGATCAAGTGACTAGAGCCGAAACATTTTTGAGTTCAATACCAGGCTGCAGCAGTGGTGAACCAAAAAAACTTGAAGAGTTGAGTTAAAGGGAAATAACTGAGACA
>OZ038484.1:45374184-45376684 GCA_964036315.1 Acanthosepion esculentum
CCAAACCAATAACCGTTAGAATAATACAATAGACCTTACTACCCATAATGCACCATCCAACAGCATATATAAATAGTCGAGCTAAAACACAATACACATGGTCTGAAAATTGCGTTCAAGCATGAAACTGACTGCCTGTCGCTTGGTGCTGACCTCAGTATCCACTAAAACAACATTCTGTAACTCTCTACTTTGAGAGCCTCTTGAGCCTTGTATTTCATCAATATTTATCAAAACTAAAACATATTGATGTTAAATCCTATTAATCTACCTGTATTAATACTTTTTTCAATGTTATCCCACTGTAATATAGACGTTAAGATACGACGTTGATTAACACATTTTACTAAAGGGTGTTTCATTAAGACGGATCAATGTCAACAGTAAATAAATCAGTGCTATTGGTTAAAATTTATTTATTTCTCTGTTGGATAATGTTTTTTTTTTTAAGTCATGGCAATTATGTGTGAAAAATAATATCTTCCAAATGTCCCCCAAGGCTTCGGTGGCACACCTCCACTCGATGGTCAAACCTTTTGATGACGACTATGTATAGTTGCTCCTCGAACTCCCTAATATGCCCTATTATCTCATTCTACAGCTGCTGAATTGTTGTTGGCATAGACCTTACTTTTGAGATGACCCCAAAGGAAGAAATCTAAAGGCGTCAAGTCGCACGATCGTGGTGGCCAATTGACATCGATGTTTCGAAAGATGATGCGACCTGGGAACTTCTCATTCAAATTCTGCTTGAACGCCCATTTTCGTAATAGGCTTCGATAAATTTAAAGCGTTGTTTGATTGCTAATCTTTCCATGGCTGAAATTGCCAAAGAAATAAGTTGTTAAATCAGAAAGAAAAAGATCATTGGACGCTTAAATTTAAATCACATCTAAAATCGGTCCAAGTTATTGGAACACACTTTATTTAGGAGAAATGGTAATTGAAAGATAAATAGATCTTTTCAGCCTTGTAACTTACTTTTCACTGTTTCTGTAATAGGACTCGATATATACATTCAAAGCTATGCGTATCCGTTATTCACTGAACACGTATCTTTCAATCTAATATTGATGTGTTAAACATCACAGTGTATATAAAGTTTATTTAAAAGAAACGCCAGAAAATATACGACAAAGTTTCAAAACTATAACAAAATTGATTAAATATTTAACATCTTGCGATGTTTTAAAACTTACAACATTTTCGTTAGATTATAAATCTAAAACAGAACGTGGTGTAATTTGCGCATAAAATGTATTCAAAAGTTCATTTAAACATTTATAAATTATAGCAAGACTTAATAAACAATTCACTACTAGCAGGAGAGAATTTAATATAGGGAGAGACATAAGAAAATGTTCTGAGAAAGCTGAAATTGTTTTGCAGTAAAATTATATTAACCCAATTCTCAATCAGTCCTGAAGCTTAGCAAATTTGATTTTCTATGATTCCATAAAACATTGAATTTCGATTCCAATCTATAATTGCTTTTAATCTTAGCCTGCGTTTCTTTCTGGATTTGCGATGTCTAAGATTGGCTTCATTTCCTGCCAACAAATAGAGCGGCCATATTGGAAAAGTTTGCTTTCAATAAATTCATTCAACTTTCGTTAATTCAGCTTTGATAAAGAAATAAAAACTGAACGTGAAGCAACTTTCCGAACGCTATCATCTTGTCGTTCAAAAGATGAGATTGTCTTTTCAAAAACGCTCATAGATAGATAGATAGATAGATAGATAGATAGATAGATAGATAGGAGAACACACAGTGTTTGTTAGCCTGACAGAATTGACAGGAAAGCTAAAGGGGGAGGAAGAAGGAAGCTTTCATCGTATACTTTTTTCTCGAGGCCAGTGTAAAACAGAAAATGGCGGGAAAAACTGATGTATACTCATAGCATATTCATTTCCTATACATTTCAAATTCTTTTCTAACTTTGCTCATAACATGAAGCGCACCTGTCACCCTTTAATCGCTCTAAGTTCATTCGGCTTGGATGGGAAGCGAAGATTTTCCAAAAGTAAATGGAAAATAAAATATGTATTAGTCGATCTCCCCGGATAGTTGCATCGAAATAGAATTCATATGTTAATGTGAGCTGCAACCCCCACCCATTACATTTCTCAATATACTGTGGCTAATCGAAAGTAGATTTAACTGCAGGGACCTTATTATTTCATATAAATTTGCAACGAATATAAATGCTTAAACATATAGACTTATTCCTTTAAAGATGTCTATATTATTGACGGAAAAATAAGAAAAGATACCAGCGAATTATTTATAAGAATGTCTGGTATAAGCATTTATTATTAACAATATTTGGACTAATGTCTTCCGCTTTGGTGTTATTATCATATCGTTTTGGCCGTTTGGCTCTGCAGCCTTCTTCACCTATCTACTGGTCTAGGTAAAATCAGAGGGAATTTCGAACTGAACACTACGAGAGTTGTTGGTTCTCATAATGCTACGTCTCAGAATACCTCGTGTAGTTCT
>OZ038484.1:45379184-45399184 GCA_964036315.1 Acanthosepion esculentum
TTTATATAAAGAACATAGCAAAACATATCTTTATTCATATTTCCCTAAAGTGTGCTAAGGATAAATTGTCGTCTGAATTGCTCACAAATAAAAAATAACACTGATATCTCACTTGAGAGATATTCTACCAAAATGACAAAAATACTAAAGAGAAATTTAGTCAATAAAATCGCCATTGGCATGAACTACAGCCTCCAGACGACTTCGGAATATCCTGAAACTCTTCTGGGTCTCCTTGCTTAGGTTGGTCAATGCTTTCATAAACCTTGCCTTAAGTTCATCTTACAAAGAGATTTTTCCCTCCGCTCAACTGCGTACAAGACATAATAATCAAGGTGGTTACAATCTGGGGAGTTAGCTGGCCAGATGTAAGGGGAGATGTAGTCGCTGAAAATTGTCTGATAACCATCACTGGACACTCCTGCTTGTGTCTCATGGTACAGAATCCTGTTGACAGACATAGGATCTTTCAGCAGTCACCGTCTTGACCCATCGCAGAACTACCTGCTCAAGGTACTTGATATAAGCCTTGGTGTTGAATCTGAGGCCATCTTGCCGAATCTTCTGCACGATCCTCAGAGTAACCCTCTGAACCGTTTGCTTTGGAGCTTCCGAGGAGAATGCGAATCTGTACAGCATGCTATTTTCAAATTTCTGCTGGAGTGAATTGCGTCATGGTGCCCTTTTTCTAACAGCCGGTCGACAAAATCAAAAACAAACAACGCACATGCACAAAATTAAAAATATAAAATGGTCCCAATACACACTTAAAACATCGAACCCTGGTCTCTCTCTCACACACATATACAACACACACAGACACACAAAACACACACTATATATATATAGGAAGTCGCATACTCGAATTACACCCATTCTATCACGTGGCTCAGAATAATCGCTATTTCTATATAGGCAGCACACAACTACAACTTAAAATAATAACCATAAAAAGAAATTAAAAACTCTTAACAACAAACCCCGTGAACATGTATAAACGAATCTCCGAAAGTTCTTGCGACAGTAGAAATTACGGACAATTTTTACGCACTCTTACACCTAAGCAAATGGAAACATTTAAAAAAAAATTAGAATAACTCAAAATTCATCAAATTTTCCTTATGTATAATATTTAGCGAAACAGCTTTGAAAGAAAAGTTGCTGTACAAATATACATTTTTACATTTCATACACACACACACAAACACACACAAATATATAAATATTTGTCATCCACAGAAAGACTATTTCGCTGTTTCACAGCTCATCAGTGTGGCCAGACGTCCGGTTGCCTCTAGCTAGGATCGAAACCCGACTGAATTTGCGTCAGTCGGAACTTCTACCAGTAAGCCGTCGGCGCACGGCAGGGATGAAGGTGAATTTTAGCGTGTTTATTTTTAGATTTAGATAAACACACAGTGACTGACAGTGACTCAATTCTGCCGAAGAGTCATGCTATATTAGCTTAAATAGTCACTGTTTACAAACTCACACCTCAAACCAACAGATCTCAACCGAAATTAATTTTTCAGGAGCCAATATTTTTGTCATCAACCAGGGATGATTGAAATTTCTTCCTTGCGAAGACATGTTTATATATATATATATATATATATATATATATATATATATATATATATATATATATATATATATATATATATTTATACATTGCAGTAAGGTTAAGCCTGTCAAAAACGCCCGTCGTCCACTCGAGGTATACCTTAAAGAGTATTTATATGGATAAGAGGAGAAGATAACGGTTAAATCTTGACTTGAACAGGTTAAGATTGTAGGGAACAGGGAAACTTTCTCTTCGGTGTCTGTTCCACATGGCCGTTGTTTACAAGAAGCTATTTGAGTGAAAATTACTTCAAGCCGAGGGAATACAGAGTGGCTTTATTTCCTACTATGCAAGCGGCATGGCAGCTCATCCGTGAAGGTTAGACCATGCTGAAACCAAAGAATGTAGTTCGACCGAGCACTTTCCATGGAAGTAGCGGCCTGTATGTGAGGAAGAGAGAGAGATTGGAATATGGACAACACAAGAGACTCGAAGACGCTTTTGAACTCTATCAAGCCTGGAAAGATGACTGGGCAGCCCCCATCCAAATATGGCAACATTACTTCATTTTCGACCTGATCGGGCTCTTGTAACTATAGAGGATGCCATGAAGTGTCAGGTACTTATTGGAACGGCACAGGGAGCTGATCATTTTACCTGTACCTTTAGCGATGGATCGTATATAAGAGATTCACTAGAGGTCGGGGTTGACTGGTGTTTATCGTGGTGACTGGTGGTAGTTCGGCTCATATACAAAAAAGAGACATTGAGGTGTCTGTGGATTTCATATAGTGGAATAGCGTCATTGCATTATACCCGTTATGATTTAAAAAATAAATTATTGATGGTCATAAAAATAATAATAATGAATATTAATATTAAAAACTTTTATGAAGATTTTTTTATATATATATATATATATATATATATATATATATATATACACACACACACATACATACATATGTATATGTATATATATATATATATATATATATACATATATATATTAATGCATGTTTCATTAAATAATATAGACAAGTTTTATTTTTAGCAAATTCCTTTCATATGATTTGATAAGCTTAATAATATTCTCATTGAAAGATGAAAGAAAATTACCATATTGATACATGTTTTTAATCCTATCTAAGTTTTCGGCTTACATAAGCCATCATCAGAGATGTCAAGTACATTACAATAAATTAAACAATACACGGACATAGCAGCAATGATAGTCTGTTTTGTTTGCATGGAAGATCTCCAAGCAATGACAAATTCGTGCATATGGTGATTTTCTTTCGTCTTTTCAATGATAATGTTATTAAGCGTATCAGACAATATGAAAGGAATTTGCTTAAAATAAAGACAGAACTTGTCTATATTATTTAATGAAACATGCATTAATGAAAAATGCTGTCTAAATACACACACACTATATATATACATATATATATATATACAGCGTAACCAAAAAAAGACGGGAACTATTTAACAATCCAATAAAACCAAGAGTGATGGAAGAAAAATATTTAATTCATTAAAACATGCCATATAAGAAACAATGATGGAATTTTCATTTTTTTTAAATTACATCCTGTAGATGGCGTCTTCCTGTACGAATGCATTCTTGAAATCTGCTGTTGAGATTCCTCATTGACTGCTGCAACATCTCAGCTGGGATACTGTGAATTTCATTCTCTTACTAAAATGGCGAAATGTTTACTTGCTCAAGGTCACTGTATAGCAGTTTTGCCACTTGCTCATGTCTGGCAATACGCACTTAAAAAATTCCCCGTTTTTTTGGGTCACCCTATATATATATATATATATATATATATATATATATACATACATATATATATATATATAATTAATTATTTGGACGGAAAGTTCTCTTTAATACAGATTTTGTTAAAGATGACTAACAAAGTACTTCGATTAGGGTTTTCATATATTTTTCTTGAGTTCTTACGATTGTTTTCATTTTGGACACAAAGGATACTTCCGAGATTTGTATGTTTTGTTTGACGACCTCAGTCTTTAGTGTCCTTTCGGCAAATATGAAAACGAAACCACAATCCTCTTGTTCGTTCACACCTGCCAGCTCATTCACTATAGCCCACCGCAAACACTTTCTGGTTGCACCAATGTGATAGTTCCAGTCACAACAGACAGGCCACTCTTTTTGTCTGTTCGTAACAAATATAAACTTGTCTTCAAAAAGGCAAATTCATTGATTTTTATTTTTCGGTTTAGCATCCTTTTGCAGGTTGTTTAAAGACATATAACATCTGTAAGAATATTCCTGAGATAATAATATACTGATACAAATCATAGTAATTAACCACTAACGGGGTGGTGGGGAGCTAAAGAGGTTGAGTCATATTTTTACGGTGGATATTTGCGCGTAGGTGTATGTTTCGAACCTGACTGGAATTGGAATTCAACTCTCCGATTTCAAATTCCAGACCATTATACATTGATCCCCCTGCATATCCAAGCTTATAATTTATTGGCCTTTTTAGCATTTATTAAATGTCTTTTTTGTTATCTCTCTCAGATGAAATGAAGTTTATGTTATGAAAACTATTTTAAGAGAAATATTTACCAAAAACTGAATTGGTAGTGTGGGGGTTTATATTCATGTAAATTTGATTGCAATGACAGTTCACGCTATTTCTTAATAAAATGAATGCTCTACAAACCACGAGAAATTTTCTCCCAAAGCCGATTTAGAAAACACTATAATTATTAATATCTTTTAATTTCATATATAGGGCACCGGCGAACTTCGACTTGGTGTACTAGTTAGCCAGCTGTTTTAGCAACAACAATTACGGCTGAGTAGTGAGTTTGATCCTCATTGGGTGCCCCATATTTTCATCTTTGTGCTACATGGAAGCTACACTTAAACATCATGTTTTACGCCCACAATATGTTGTGGAAATTTTCACTAGCTGCAGTTTGAATATGTGATTTCATTTCAAACGTGACGGAAATTTATGATATATATATATATATATATATATATATTAAAAAGTGATGTTTAAATGTTTTTCTATACGATTCGCTTGTTAGTTTAATTTAATTTTAAACGTAAAAATAGAGGAAAAGATGATGAATTTTCGTCATATGATTCTCTTATTTAGATATGTGAAATTTCTGGCGGCTCTGCCATACCTGGATGTCATGTTCGTCAGCTGTTATCACGGATCAGAAGTGGATATTTTAACCAGGAAGATCGTGAACATTCCAAAGTATGCAATCAATGCTGATGACTAAATCCCAACGCTGTTTAAAAAGACGTTTGAAAACAGTTGGATACGTGAATCGCTACGATGTTTTTGCGCCTCACGATTAAACGTGGAGACTATTTAATAGAGCTTATTTCCATCTACGATTCTCAATTCAAACGCAACAAACATTTTTTTAAAGCGTTCATACGTGATAAAAATAGATTGTTTACTACAATGTAGAGAGTAATAATACCAAGGGTAAAAAGAAATAATCTACAGTTAACCCCTCCAGAAAACGTTCTGCATCCGAAAACTCTGATGGTGTGTAGTTGGCTGGATTGTATGTTCTGTGTCGCCTCTATGTTCACATGCTACTACATAATACGGTATCAACGAAAAGTACAATTTCGTTTTTTATTTGCTTTATTAGGAAAGAGTAGTGGCAACTTGGATTCTAAGAGGCAGTAAGAGGAATGGCGTCACAGGAACGCATGTCTCATGTTGGCTCAGCGTCTCGCCTCCGGTGGATTTAACCAGTATCTCAATCTGAGTGTGGGAGGCTAATCTACCCTTCAGAATTCTTGCCATATTGTTTTGAATTCGCACCGTTTGGAATTTATATCCAAAACCCAGACAAAGGCAATCAGTCACAGCCAGAAATAACACGCCCAAAAGGCACGGCAGCCAGTCGTTGACCACTCTGGCCCTGGTCTTCGCATTCTCGTACAAAGGACATTGTACAGGGTGTTCCTAAATATAGACGTAGACAAAAACGCATATTTTCAAGAAATTAAATTTTCAACAACATTTTATTGAATTGGGATATTAACAAATAACATCTTCAATATGATTTCCATCATTAGTGATGCAAGGTTGATGCGCTTTGCAAGATCCTGAACTCGATTCAATAATTCCACATTACTTCTCTGTTTTATCACATTCCCTCGTTATGCATTTAATCAAGTGTGTTGCATCTGTGATTTTCATTGAGTACACCTTCTCTTTTAGAATACCTCAGAAAAAGAAATCAGTTTTCTTCTTTCGACAAAGCCATGTTTAATCTCAAGAGGTACAAAAATATGGTTAACGAGATTTCCTATGTGTCCAAACTTACGGACACATAGAAAATCCTTCCGCAAAGTCAGATGATGAATTCAGACAAGGAACATTCCCAAATGGAACAGCTAAATTCAGAAATCGGCGAAAAAAGATCCGGGATTTCTCAACTGGAAGAGTATCATCTTCTATCAGGACAACGCCATACTTCTTTTTACAATCCCGGCAGAAATTGATACATCTTACCTGGAAGGTCCTTCCCATCCACCGTACTCACCTGATCTTTAACATTCCCATTACTACTTATTTGATTCTTAGTAAATTATCCGCGAAGTGGTGAATTTCACTTCTTTAGAAAAAATTACTAAAATTCATCCCATACTATACCCGTCTCTGTGAATCCGTTTGAGAAACATTTTGTAAAAATTAATATCTTGGCGGAGAGAGTCAGAGACCTACCGCAGACGGCAACACTCAGTGGAAATTGTCTTTAAGATCCAATTAAAAAAATAAGAACTTTTTTTCCAATATAATCCAAACATATCCACCGGCCATAACAAAGATAAGCTTAAAAAGAAATCTTTGAAAAATATTGCTTAATATGATCACAAATTTGGAAACTGCGAAAACGTTGAACAGAGATGACAAGGCAGTCAAAAAGAAAATGGAATCATTGACAAGAACTAATGACTTTAATAAGACCAGGAAATGGAAATATGCAAAAAATATCAAATTTATTAAGAGTGAAAATACATTATGTAGAAAGAAAATATTTTAACGTGTTCACAGAATTCCGGAATTGAAAGGAAAGTAAACAATATTTAAACGTACTAATCAAAATCTATTTAAACGTTTTGTGTTTTGAGTCGTATGGTTAAATAATTTTTCATTACCTTCACTTTCTCTGAAAGTTCGATATTGAACCCAGCTAAAATTATTCAATCTTGTTAGAATCTCAATAATTCAATCTGCTATTATAAAATGTAAAACGAAAATGTAGAGTTGAATAGTACTTAAATATTTTACTAAGAATACAATAATTGCAATAAAAATTGGTTTATTAAAATCAAACCACAGGAACGAATAACAAATAAAGTGTATCGGCCGTACAGTAATAAATCAAGAGACTGATAAATCAAAATCTCTACCGACAACCGAAAAAATATGCACAGCAAATAAAATTGAGTCACACCAAACGACAAGATGGTATATGTATTTTTTATGTTTATACGTTCTTTTTATAAATACAAATATTTAAGTAAATGCTCTTTTTTATAATAAACAGTATTAACATTTACCGAACTGAATGTCCGTGAAATTTTCAGAGAAATTATGCGTCCTCCGGTAAATGTTGTTAATACTGTTTATTATAAACAGAGCATTTACTTAAATATGTGTATCTATAAAAAGAACGTATAAACATAAAAAAGAATTGTCTTAAAAAAAATTGTCGGACTTTGTCCATTTCATTATATATATATATATATATATATATATATATATATATATATATATATATATATATATATATATATATATATATATATATATATATATATATATATATATATATGTGTGTGTGTGTGTGTAATTTGGCAGCAACTTTTCTTTTAAACATGTAGTATTGAATGTTAAAGACAACATAGTCTTGCATATTTTCTTTTGAATTTTCTCATATTCTCTAATGAGACTTTTTATTTGAAAATGATTTCGAAATATGTATTGTCCATACGATGACCTAGCGCTTTTGAACATCAGTGTTCATCTTCAGGGTCAATATATATATATATATATATATATATATATATATATATATATATATATATATATATATATATATCTGAAAACTGTAACTGTAATGTTATAAATTCACTACAAAAATAGACATTTTGCTTCAACACTTTTAGTGTCTTATCAAGTGATAGTGTTGAATGTAGAATAAAGGGTTCTAAAAGGTTTAAATCGACCAAACACCCTTAGATAGAGGAAACGCTGTTACATAAATTACAAGGACCAATCAAAATACAAGTATATGAGAATTCAAAAAACTTGACAACGAACCTTGGTTATAATAATTAATGCCTTAATGTTAGGGTTAGACTAAAATAGAAATCATTCTAATTAATATTAAATTTTACTATAAAATTAAAAATTACCAATTTTAAATTTGATCTGTATTAAGTTTAAAATATTATAAAATTATTTAAAGAAGAAACGGTCATTGCAGCTTATGCAACAGTTTATGTAACAAATGACAAGATGGTATATACATATATATATATATAGTCGCTGTGTAGAGCCCTAGCAAAAATAGGCATAGTGAGTACAGCGAGAGCGTTGAAGGACATTACCAATGCAGTTTTAACTGCTTCCAAGTGGATTTGGCTTACGAGACCAGAGCCATGGAAGAACTAAAAAGTGGGAAGAAAGAAGAAGAGAAAAAAGGAAAGAAATAGGGGAAAAAGAAAGAAATAATGAAAAAAGGGGAGAAAGGAGAAAAAAGAAAGAAAAAATTCCCAAATATAGTTAGGGAAATGGAGGAGAGGGTTCCAATCTATAAGGGAATATTGAGGGGATATTAATTCAGGGTAGTTAAACTGGGATGGATGGGGATTGAGAAGTGTTAGGACATGTTGGGGCGGGTCAAAGGAGGTCTTTTTTTTCGGGTACCGATTACCATTTTTCCATGCTTATTTGCGTTTTTTTTTGTCTTTTTTGTTGTCATTTCCAACCCTAATTCTTATGAATGTAAAGTTATATCGTAGTAATCATAGTTTAATAACTGAGCGGTAATTCTAGTATTAATTCGCTAGATCCATTTTGAATAATATTTAACATAAAGTAAATGTGAATATGTTACTTAATTGAGTAGTTTAGGTTTCCTTAGTTATTTAGGTTTTTTCTTTCTTTTTTTTACTTATTTAAGTATTTTTAGATATTCTTATTTTTTCATTGCTTAGATTAGGCCATCGTATTATTTTAATTGATAGATTATAAAACTATTAAAGGATTTCAAATAAACAGTACGAGATAAGTTTGTAATGAACTAATGTAAATGGGAGATAGGTTTTACGTGTGCGTGTCCGTGTCCGTGCGTGTAAGAGTGTATGTGAGAGTACATTTATATGTAGAGGCTTGAACGTGCATTACATTTTTCTAATTCCGTTTGATTAAGTTTATAGTTAGACTTAAAGATCTTTATATAATATAAAGAATAATAAATGTATCTTTTTATGAAAAGTATTGTAAGTGGTAAGGTTTAGTTATCGAATTACTATTTAAAACGTAAAACATTGGATTGAACTTTGCAAGAACAAGTCCAGCTTACCTCGTTATGTATTCCGGGGAAATAGCGCGAATCAAAATATTTATTTCTGTAATGTAACAGAAAATGTGGCACAAGGCCGAAATGGGGAAGTGGGAAAGAGGTCGCTCTCTCTCTTAACTTCTAAACTTAGCTAGCAACAAACGCTGACCCAATCATACTAACAATATTTCTTGCACCAAAACAATACATTCTTACTTAACTTTCTCACCACACCCACCATAATACCTCAATATGACTCCAAGAAAATACTAACTAGTCGCCATATGTACAATATGTTGTCTGTTGAGGCGGGGGGAATAAAACAGCAATTTAAAAAAATTGTAAAACTAGCCCCAAATAAGTATTTACAGAGTGAACTAATAACTATTTACAAGAAACTAAACAAAATCATGTTAGTAATAACCCCCCCCCACAATCACTGAATGTCGCAGAAACATCAGTTAACTAGACGAAATTAATGCGAGACTATAATAAATTAGAAACATTCATTCATCCTAAGCACTCACACAGACATGCACTCATTCAGACACAACAACAGATACGAAAAATCTCACACGAAACGAAAAACGCCCCGCATCCACCAGAGAACTGACGTCACTGACCACCTAACGACGGAGGTGATGAAGAATTAAACTTAAAGAAAAAATAGGGACAGAAATAAAAAGGGCCAATGAACATAAATACCCTAGCTAAGTTTAATGAAAAAAGGAAACTAAAGACTCAAAAACTAAACCTAAGATAACCTAATTTAGGGGAGGGTTGCCCGTGTTCAACCCAGCTAAAGCAATATCCTGATGCCTAACCGGCATCAAAATGCCACTCCAGTGTCACACGACACAAGCGCGCAAGATTCATCCACCTTTTGTCGAATTCTGATGAAGAGAGTCGCCGCCTTTCCGCCCTAATCTTAACCATAAACTGATGCTTATTTCGTCCAAATCACGACTATCATAACACCTAGCAAACATAAGAATACATATTCAGCCCTCGTCAACGGCGGAGCCACATTGCTATAAACAGAAGCGACCTCAAGGACAAAGAACTTTCCAGACAGCATGCGAACAATGAGGCCTTCAACATACCTGCACAACTGTGCTACCACCCTGTAATGAAAAAAGGCGTGAACAATGGTCTCGACCTCCCCACTAAAGCGGCGGCAGTTTGGATATTTCTCCAAGCCCGCTGTGTAAAGTCTCTTGGCAACCCGGAGGGCCCCACGCATCACCAGCCAGGTGAGTGATGCCTCATTGTTATTGAGATATTTCAACCCGGGCGCCCAAGGCCATATCGAGCGAGCCTCCTGCTTCGTAAGACGAGCTCGACAATCAATTCATCACGAACGGACCCCCTAACTAATACCCGATATAATGCCTTACGAGATAAAGCCTGGGCGTTGGAGAGCCCATCCAACGACCGTAAGAGGAGCTTCAGACGAGTGCACACTTCTCAGGGATGGGAAGTTCTTGCGGGTGTCTTCCTTCCAGAAGGCGCCCACCTCATCCGGTTCGCGACACATTCGATCCAGGGATGAAGGCAACAGATCTCCCGAGAGACACTGGCGGCCTTGCCTCGCCACAAGAAGGAGAACAAGAGCCTCAGTAACGCCAGTAATTTGTCATACGGAAGTGGAAGCACAGAGAGTCAGTAAAGGAGAATCGGGTAGATGTGTGAACCACATACTTCCGCCCTCCCCTTCAAGAAAAGCCTCCCCAGAGACCACAGATTAACCGCGATCTCGGCCTTCTCTTGCACCCCCGACCATTTCCAACTGGAGATCAGGACCGAACCAGACTCCGAGTATCTTCACCGGCCCATCCGTCCAGAGGAAAAGTCCGGGAAGAGAAACCCCCATTCACCTCCACCAGCGCACCGGGGGTCGCATACAAAAGTCGGATCCAGGAGCGAAAGTGGGGTCCGGAACCGCCCGACGAATGTACAGCCCTCCGAAAGCGATGGTCAACCCTATCGAAGTCCTTAGACTGATCTAATTGATCAGCACGGCTTTACTTTCGACTTGTTCTATGATCATTCGTACCATGTGCAGGTTATCCTAAATAGTCCAGCCCTTCACAGCACAAGTCTGTTCGGAACCAATCAGACTAGACACGCTGCAAACGGTTGGCTAAGATCTTCGCCAAAATCTTTAACTCTGTGTTTAACATAGTCAAAGGGCGGCAGTTATTTAACCCATACCCACCTTTCTTGTCCTTACGCAGCAACGTGATCACACCCCTAGTGAAGGGTTGGGGTATAGACCCCTGCTTCACCCAGTTGTTGAAGATCAGTTCCAGCAAAGGAAAAAAAACAGGCGACTGCCTCAAGTAAACTTCGTAGGGAAGACCATCTAGTCCCGGAGATTTATCAAGGCCAACCTGTTTCAGCGCTTCCCAGATTTCCGATTCTGTGATGGGACCCTCGCACCCAGCCGCTTCATCTGCCTCGAGGGAGAGAAATTCAGCTAAATAGGCGTCAAACCGAGCAGGGTTCAGACCGTGCTCCCTGCTGAAAAGATCCTGAAAGTAATCCCGAAAGGCCTCGCATATGCCCGCGTTTGTAGTCACGGTCCGCTTATCCGGCAATGTGACGCACGCGATATGTCGCCGAGCTGCGCTCCGATTTTCCTCTACAGGCAATTCAGCGGCCATATTCGTCGCCTCAAAAAACATTCTTTTTAACCTAAACCTAACTACCAGATTTTGATCCTTCTTGATAAGCAAGTAGGACAACTCTGCCTTAGCTAAGGCTACTTCCCCAATATCATGGGATTTACCTGCCCTATCAACGTTTGTTCTAACGCCATCTATCTATCTAGATTGAGACGACAACTAAAGACGGCACCAAACCTTCTAATTTTGGATTTTAATTTATCCCACCAGACGTTCCCCAAAAAAACGCCCCCGTCAGTTCCCTCTGTATCATTAGTAGCAGCTGGTCCCGGAAATCCTGATCACCAAATAATGAACAGTTTAATTTCCAGTACCCAGCCAACCTAACCTTAGCCTTATCTAAGTTTACACGGACCCGGACAAGCCTATGATCCGTATAAACTATATAATGGAAGCCTAGACACCCTAAGAGTTCTACATCGACTCTCCTAACTAAGAGTCGGTCGAGGTAACTAGCAAGCGTCCCAGGAGCCACTATTTGTCCAAGTCCATGCTACCTCCCGAGAGTGCTCATTCCGGTACTTATCGACAAGATCAAACTCATCGATAAAGCCCCGAAATGTTTTCACGTCCCGGTTGTTAGTACCCGAATTGTGCCCTGTACGATTTATATCGGGGTCAAGGACGGCATTCCAATCCCCCGCTAAAACTACACGACGGGATGTCGTCAAGTACGGCCCGATCTGCCGAAACAAACTAGGCCGCTCGGAATGGTTATTGGGCGCATAAACTCTAATGAGACGTAGAGCCTTATCCTTTATGGTAACATCCAGCACGCAAAGCCTGCCCGACGGATCTGCGGAGACAAGAGTACATTCAGCCTTCAAAGACTTGCTCATTAGCCAAGAGACACCCCTCGAACGACCATCAAAACATGCTGAATAAAGGGAAAATCCCTTAGACAGCAAGTCCGCACGGACATGAGAAGAAAACAACAAACAAGGTCGCGAGAGAGCCTTGACCTTCGAGACTCGGGTCTCAGTCCCCGGCCATTTATACTTGCTAACTAGAGTGCAATAATGAAAACAGATTAGGGTTGTAGTACTGGTTTAAACATGGTCGTGGTAAGGATACCAACAGCATCTCCCATAGACCCATGGCCCATATTATTCTTGATGGTGCCGTCTTGGGAGATTCCGCCGATATCCCAGGGGAAAGTAAATTTTAGGGCTCTATGCAAGGAGGGGTGAACTAAAACTGGGACCCTTCCTGCACAAAATTGTTTTAAATTTTTGAATTGCTGATTCTGTACTATAGCAATCGGTAAGGTCATTTTGTAGGACATGACCGCCTCACCCAGCATAGCCCAAATTTGCTTAGCACCAGGGCCGGATCTCATTACAGTCAAAACACTTTGGGAAAGAGGGAAATTCTGTGGGACTTCGACATCCAAGTCTGCAAACTGCTTTATTGAGAGAAGATATTTCAAGTCCTTTATGCGATTGCCGTAGTTCCTGGCTCTTTCCGCCTGAGCCGGGGAAATACGGCAAACATCCTCTCCCAAATTATAGATTTGTTTTTTTTTGTCTATTTCTTGTCTTTCAATTTCTGGGTGGGGCTTCTATGGCGTTTGAAAGAGGGTGGAGGCATGTCCGCATTTTTCACAGGGGAAGGACTGGGTGTATGCAGAGGGGTTATGGGAGGATCTTTTTTTTAATGGGGGAAGGACTGGGTGTGTGGAGAGTGGTGCAAAAGGATCTATGTCTATAAGGGCTGGGATCTATACTGAGGGGAAGGGATTTGGATTTTGTTGAAGGTCGTTTCGTAGGTGAAGGGGTGGACCGGGTAGAGGACGTTGAAGGAATAGGGTTTTTGTTGTTGAATTTGCTTCTGCTTGTCCAATTTCTTTTTGAGTTCCTTGATTTTTTCAAATTTCTCAAATCCGGGGTCAAATTTCTGTTGTTTTTCTTGTAGAGACAGTTGAGAGTTGAGAGGCCAGGGCATCGCCCTTAACGTTGCCAGAGGGAGTGGGGCTGTAAGTGCCTTTCGTCCTTGGGCTTAAAGGGACTGAGGACCCGCTGTCTGGCGCTCCCCTCTGGTCTTTCCAGCAACCAGCCATTCCCCTCCCCCTTCTCCACACCTGCGCTATCAGCGGGCGAAGGCTCTTTGGGGAATGTGGCCTTAGATGTTTGGCCAGCCGGAGGATTATCTGTACCGGTCCCAGAAGCTGGCATGCCCATTACAGGCGAGGCAGTAGGTAAAGATGCGATCAGAGGGGGATTTTGGTCAACAGGAGATTGAATTCCAAAGGTCTTCTTCTCTGGACAGGAAAAGGAGAGGTGACCAGGCTCCACACTTCCAGAATACCGGTTTACGGCCGGTCACAATGACCGGCAAGTTCAATCTTCCTACATCCAGACAGTTGGGGATGGAGAGGAAGGCATTTCGATCTAATAGTATCTCAAAACTCCACCCCACGGTCAAGCTATCGCAGGAAGCGCCCAGTATTTCGCCGAAATTGGATAGATATGCCGCGACGTGTTTCCCGATAACATGATGAGGGACCTAATATTTGCGACACTGGACCTTAATCGGCCTTCGTATTCCGTGCGGAGGATCAGTTCTTTAGTGATCAAATCTCGGCTAGAAGCCTGAACGCAATTTTCCGGCGTGGGCAACAATACAACCCACATGAAAAAGCCGGCTCCTTTAACAATTCTGAGGGGCTTGAACTCCAAGGACTCCAGTGATTTTATCACTGCGTCTTTCGTGCAGCGACAAATTTTGCGCGTGCTTGTCCACGGCGAAAGCTGGCACTATTCTTTTCTCAATTTTTCTTAGTTCCTGGGGGTCTCCTAAGAGTCCACCTTCTACGTCAAGGTGTGCGTAACTCTTAGCTCGCTCCAAGAATTCCGCAACATTGATTATACAACTAGGGGGGACTTCCAACAAGAGTGCGATTCCCCGGTCTCTGAATTTTCCATATTCTTGTCATTCTTTGAGGCACTATTGGCCTCCATACTAACTTCATTATGGCCATTTTTGGCATCCATACTTTTAGTGTTTTGGCCATTATTGGCCTCCATATTTTTAGTGCTTTTGCGATTATTGGCTTTCGTAGATTTTTTTTTTGGGGGGGGTAATCTCCAAGTCTTTATTTTGAGAAGTATCTGGTAGCACTGGATACTCCTCCGTATCATCTTTGTCGGTTTTTTTTTTTTCTTGATCGAAAATAAATGTTTTTTAACTGACTTCTTTAGGTCAGTTTAATATATACCAGGTGAAACTTAAAGATTGTACAAATCGTGTAACAGAAAAATTGTCCAATTGCTAGATTAAGTTTGAACCGTTGTATCTTAGAAATAATTGAAGATATCTTACTAGAATTCTCCGAGGTCTCTATAATATAATTGGACTCTACTTTGGGCAATAAGAATGTATAATTACTCTCCAAGTTTAACAGAAGAATCGTGATGAAATCGATCATAGACGAAAATGACATGTTCATCATTAATTAACCCTGTGAGCCCTGCGTTCCTGAACAATTTTAACCCTTCTGCCTGAGCTCCTGAGTCAAAATTCGCAAAAATTGGTATGCAATGTTACAAGGTATATGTAAAAAAAATTCTTACACGTGTTTACCCACCGTTCAACCGGTGGCTGCGCATTGTCATTTTTCTCTAACACTGTTCAATCGGTGGCTAGGCATTAAGCCATTTTTCTCTATCACCCGTAAAACGGCGGTCAGGGCTAAAAAGCGTTAATTATAGCTGAAGATCGGAGGCTCGTAAAGCATTGAAATAAAGTTCAATATATATATACGTGCTAACACCCTTGGGAAACGTGTGAATCCTCTTCTTCTCCCTCCAACTATGGGTAAATAGCAGGACAGACTGGGTTCTATAGACTTGGACGGCAACTGGTCTAAGAAAAGGACAACTCTGAATTCAAAACCTGTGGAGGGTTGTTTGGGGACCTTGTGGCATTCGTTGCACCAGGTCCCTGTATTCGCCCCTCCAAATATTGTGGATGGCCCTACACAAAGCCTTCACCACTATAATCAAATCCTGTGTGGGTGTCCGACTTTCAGTTTTGGGGAATTGATCTGTCTGACAAATCATACGTCGAGTTCAACGGGAGAGTCCATCATATATATATATATATATATATATATATATATATATATATATATATATATATATATATATATATATATTGCAGTAGTATTTTCCCACTTACTCAAGAGGATCTTCGCCCCCTCTAAACTTCTTTCTGTCCTGGAATAAGATGCCTCACACGTTTCACGTATGATTTCATTTTCAAGTCTTTTTCACTGCTCTTTGACTGTCATAGATCAAACTCACCTCTTAAGTTGGATCTAATTTCTAATTGATCTCTTCATCACTAATTTGAAATGATGACACCTCATTTATTGTGACCTCCAGTTTCCCTCTCTACTGTTACCACTTTTTAAAACTTATTCACCGTTCTCTTGATGATTCTTGAATGGAGGCCAGGATATGAATGCTGGTACCATTCCTGAAGGCCTGAATGATTTTTTCTTTTCACCATTATTCAGTTTTGACCTGTTCTCTTTCTAGCTGAATAACTCAAAGTGTTTTTTTTTTCACTGATTCTTACGACAAATGATATCAAGATGGCTAAACGTTTTATCTGAAAACATGGAAAAAAGAAATTGTAATAGTTTAGAGTTTTTTTTTTTTTAGATATTAAACATTTTGTGCGATGGACAATTATGCAGTAACATAATTTGGACAATTTTACTGTTACACATGGTATATAAGTAACATTTTGTCTCTTGGGCTTTGCTACTTTATTTGATGTGCATAATTTTAGTCTTTAATAGTGATTTGACGTGAGAAAAAAGTAAACCGTTTAGAACTTTCACTCTCCTCTTTTTGCTTTGGAATTTTTCTTTCCAAGATAACTATGCCTTGTCTTGTTATCATTCCCTGCTGTTTGGTTTTAATTAACTTAATTGGATTTTCTTAATTTAGTTATGATATATCCGTCAATACTTAATAGACGCGTGCAAGAAATACGATGTCAACAAAATATTATGCCACACTTAATATACACTGTTTTAGACATTAATACCAATTGATTTCTTGGAGGACAAAATCAGAGCCATGCATCAGTTAGTGAAAGATACTAGAACCAGGTCATCAACGCTATAGTTCTCATCCGTGCCAAGCTACTCAGCGTCTACACTCTTCTCCAACAGCGCCAGATCCGTTGCCTTGAACATGTACATCGTATACCGAATGGGAGGAGGATTCTGAAGGTCATTCAACACTGACCACTAGCAAAGGGATATAAGAGCGATGGACAAGAGGTAGTAAGACGTGGCCAATGATCGCTCACGCTGGAGACGTGATTTACCCCGCCGATGGAACGACGAGAGGCGAAGCATATAGGGTTTCCCCGGTTGCGAAGCGTGCTCGACGGAAAGAAAATAACACAACAATATCGTGGGGAGTGTCTTCACATGCATTCGCCTATAACAGCATAGACATCAGAAATTGACGTATAAATCTTCGGACGCAGACCCATAGTCTTTCCCGGCCGACAGATGCCATCATATAGATATTATTATCCAAGTCGATGTTTTCACAAGATTCGTATTAAACAGATGATGTTGGCCATGTTTTTTTTTTCTGGGGTTTCGGTTATAATCCCGAATCTGAAAATCTCGAAGTTTCGGTTATAATCCCGAATCTGAAAATCTGGAAAGTCGAAATCCTGAAATTTAAAATCCCAAATGTATCAAAATCCCGAAAGATCAGAATTCCCAAATTTAAATCCTGAATGATCAGAATCCCAAAAGATAATCTTTGGTAGAAATTTTAAAAATCTTTTTTGGAAATACCTTCATTTCTAAACATTTGCAAAATACCGTTTGAATAGTGTTTATATATTTGAAACATTCAAAATTCATTTAAAACTTTAAAATCAGAATATAGGAATAATCTATAATGAAAGATTATGCGCAAGAGCCCTAAAACAGTCCATAAAATATGTTCGGTTTTCACGATCGTTAACTATATTTTTAACCTTTTCATCGCGATAAAACACTTTTTTTAAAAACAAGACTCGCCTCAGATAATGCGTTCATATTCGTTTTCTAGTGCAGCTGCTCTTTTTAAAACTCTCCAATAATGCGATAAACACCGATATGAACTCTGCATACTAAATTTCCCATTCACTATGCCATATTCTTTCAGGATTTTAAATTTCGGGGTTCTTAAATTTCAGGATTTTATAAATTCGGGATTTCAAATTTCGTGATATTAAATTTCAGGATTTTATACACTCGGGAGTTTTTAAGATTCGGAATTATGATCGGCACCCGTTTTTCTGAAGTACTTATGCTCGATATAGCACGTAAATTTCAGTTTATAATATATACCTTTGTTAAATCTATTGATAATTCAGTTCCCAATAAGGAAACAGGTGACGAATGTAGGGCGATATCTGAGGGACCGATGAGCTGTCTACGAGGTCTGTACATTTCTGGGAACAGTCAAACCACACGATGGGTGAAGTTAGAGTAATAGTTTTGGCTAATATTCTATGGTGTAAGATTATAGGTGCCATAAAAGTTGATGCTGGTGTCAAATGCAGTGAATTATCTATTATTATTTGATTTATGCTGCAAATATGTTGAGTTGATCTTAGTTGCAGTTTCTGGAGGCGATAACTTATTGGTTAGGATCAACAGTACGTCCAAATTTAATGATAGTACGCTAATACCTCCGTCACAATGACTTGTGACATCGTGCTAATAGTAAAAGTGAATTCCTCTGTCTTGGAAGTTATGAATTCATACATGTCTCTGTTTGTTTGTATAACCTGTTACCACATTCTTCCATTTATAGTTTGCACTCTCTGACCCAGCACTTGTGATCCGAACCAAAGGTGGCATATGGGAAGAAAAACTAAGGCTTACGTGCGTCAGATAATAGGAAGAGAAGAATAAACAGAGGTTGTTGTTTTGCAACGTAAATATCCATTGTTCTTTGCTTATGCAGGGAGGAACCCTATCGTCTTAATCATATCACGTTTCCCTTGTGTTTCTCCAACAGAGGCGATTTATTATTCAATTAATTCGTTTTGTTTTTTTGTTGTTTTTTTTCGTTTTGTTTTTGTTTTGTTTTTTGTCTTCTCTGTCAACACATGACGAAAACAAGGAGACATATTTATCAGCTCGTCAAACGCCAGGTTTGGGTAACTCAACCTGAGAGAGATAAAATAAAATAAAATATATAGGAGAATTTTCAGAAAAAAAAAGCAAACACGTGGAAAATAAAAGGGAAACCCAAAATAAAGACATTTTAATGCAACAGAATATGAGATAACTTTTGTTCTGAATTGTTTACATTTTTATTTCAACTGAAAGACATTTTTAATATTAAAGTTGTTTTTTTTTTTTTCATTGATAAACGCAAAATTCTTTTTCTTTACATTTCTTTCAGTGGTTTTATCAACAATTTAACGTTACATTATGCACATAAAAAATATGAAATCGTTTTTCTTCCCTACGTTTTTCTTCAAAATAATCTTAATTGAATCTCGTTTGCTTAGACCGAGTTGCAGTCTGTTACGATTTGGCGCAAAACTGTTTCTTTATCAATAAATGGAGTGCATTGATCAGTTACTCATTCTGAAGAATACAAACTTCATTCAATCTCAGTGAATCCGTTTCATACTTGAACAAAAATGTTTAAGGTATCTAGTTTAGCGTCGTGGTTGGAAATCATATCTAACATAGCAATTAACGTTATGAATTCGAGCCCAAATTATCCCTGTCTTACATTATGCTAAACTTATTAGCTCTTTGCGCCGTGGGTTCAGGACAAACGTGTCAGTAGAGCTGATTATTGCAACTATGTTTTGAGTTGAAATCCCATGAGAAAGACATCGACTGACTCACTGGAGTATTAGCAAGCTGCTGGAGCTATTTCCCTTATGCACTAAGATCAAATCACATGAATCCTCCAATACTCTTGTGGTAAACCTCCAATACTCTTGTGGTAAACCTCCAATACTCTTGTGGTAAACCTCCAATACTCTTGTGGTAAACCTCCAATACTCTTGTGGTAAACCTCCAATACTCTTGTGGTAAACCTCCAATACTCTTGTGGTAAACCTTTTAAGTACCTTGATGTATCACAATTGATCAACACAGA
>OZ038484.1:45404184-45465169 GCA_964036315.1 Acanthosepion esculentum
TACCGTGAAAGTATTTGTAAAATAGACAGAGCGAGGCAACGGCGCGTCTGTGAGAGAGCGACTGCAGACGAGATGACAGATCAGGGCCAGTTACATTGCATATCCGTCTGTGGATCTTTTGAAGTACCTGAGCGGTGGCTAACATCTCTACCAGATTTATGAGGTGGTCGATTGGGCGCGTTTCAAGTTCAGAAGGACATAAAAATCAAGAACGATGTATAAAAACGTTATTTTTTGTACGTGTTTATTTGTCCGTGTGTGAAAATCATACTTTCGGTAAAAAACGTATACACACTTCTACGCTGGAGAAGTGGTTAAACTTAACTTAGTCTCATAAAGTTCGGATTAAATATTTATAGTTTCTGTTAATTTCCAGTCGAAATTTTATACAGCATACATTTTAACCCCTTTTGTGGTTTTTTGTAAATTCCTGCTAAGGCATAACATAAATTCAACACCGTTAATCCGTTTTTAGACATGTTTGTTAGAAACTAATCACGTGATTATTATCGACCTCTGTCAGTAGATTTTTTTTTTTTTGCACACACGATTAGTATTTCTTTTACTTCTTATTGTTCTCATATACAGAGAATATGTGATTGGATGATTTCGTTTCCATAAAAGGACGTAATTCTATTGAATTTTCGTTTCGGTTTATGTATCATTTACTACTTTCAATATTATGCGCCCAATACAAACATTGAATCTCTGATTTTTTAACATCTCTCTATATTTCCGAGTTGAAATATTGTAACTATTTACACTATTTACATTGTTCTGACTGTTTTCCTCATCTTTACTGTCATATTCACGACGTTTCGGTCGTTATACACACGGTATTCTTTAGGTGTTATACGTTGGAATTTCCGAACGTACATCACCTTAAGAAGGCCGGAGCGTTTAACGACAGAAACGTCGGTAATATGACAATAAAGATTAGGACAGCAGTCCGAACAATATAAAAACTGTAAATACTCTAATACTTGTAAAACATATTTTTCTTCGCAACCTCACTATCATTTACACGCATTTTCGTATCGTAGATTTATTACAGTTTCTTTAATTTTCAACCAATTTCCAAATTTTTCTTATTCCTCATTATGTTAAATTTTATCCAGACACATTCCAGTTCTGTGAGGACCGCCATCTTAATTGTAACCCAAAAAAATTTCGCTATTCTTTATCACTTCTTTATTAATATCAAATTCACACTACTGCATAACCTTAATTAATTTTGTGAGGCCCTCTTCTACGTTCCATTAGTATTAGTATAGGCGGCCTGGCTATTGCGTACAGCATGAAACAGCTTGTCGCCTCTGAGTGTTGACTTCAATGTTCACTTTTATATTTATATTTACATACGATCTTTCTCTGAAATTGAGCTCTTTATCCCATAAATATAGCACACCTTAAAACTATATATAATGGACTATTCCGGACATCATAAACATTGCGCCTCAAGATGGAGCAGGCAGTTCAGAGTCAGTCGTTTTTGGACGACTCGGCTAGACGGTCGAACTCTCTGCATCTGGACAGAGAGGAACCCGTTCGGGGAGGTTGACCAACCCGATCCCGTTTATACGGGTTCTACGGGCATTTTTTGGCCGAGCCTACGGGCTCGGGAATACCTACGGTAAACTCGACCTTGTGCCACATCTATCCCTCGTGGGGCGACAGTATATAAAGTGCAGAGTCAGTCAGAGAGAGAGTCAGAGTCGAGTCAGACGATTACTGTAAGACATTAGAATAGCGATACTTGTCGAGACAACATAGTTCTCTCTAACCAAATCTGATAGTCATTACTAATACTTCTACTTCTTTGTACATATTTTTGTTTGTAATATATCTGTGTTATTCCATACCTGTGTTCTAATTATTCTTCATTTGTTCTACCTTAGACCCTCATCAAGGTACAAGGGACTTGGACCATAACATATATATATATATATATATATATATATATATATATATATATATATATATATATATATATATGTTTCTGTTGTTTAGTGGTACCGAGGAGCTGTGATACAGCGAGAATGTCTGCGAATGACATAATTTAGCTCTTGAAAATATATTTTCAATTGAGCACTATTGAATGACAAAATAATTCTAGAAACAACGCTCATCTGCGTAAATGCTAAGCTCTTCGGTAAGATGAATGGAGCACTTGGCGTTTCCTTACGTTTGTAAAAACAATACGCTAGATTTGGCTGACTCGTTCTGTCGAGGGAAGATGCCTCAGTGGTAGATACTCTGATGGATACCCGGTTTCGATCCGGGCTTGGGCCATTCAGTTGCTAGTCGTACTGAGGAGCTGTGATATAGCGAAACAGTACTGTATGCGAATGACACACATACATACATACATATATATATATATATATATATATATATATATATATATATATATATATATATTTATATATGTATATGAATAAAGTAAAAAAGGAAATTTACCTTTATTCATAAAATTTATGCGCCTCAAGATGGAGCAGTCAGTTCAGAGTCAGTCAGAGAATGAATAAATTTATGAATAAAGGTAAATTTCCTTTTTTACTTTATTCATATATATACATATATATATATATATATATATATATATATATATATATATAGAGAGAGAGAGAGAGAGAGAGAGAGAGAGGAGAGAGATGTGAGTGTGTGTGTATGTATGTGATTTAAATCAAATTTTAATGAGACTCCAGCGAATGGTAAATATACACGACTCTTGGGAAAACTCATGTTTTGATTTGTTCCACTGATTAAACAATGTCTTCAGAGGAACGAGTCGTTCATATGGGTGCTGGATTGTTTGGTTTTCCGTTCGATCAGCAAAACATGTCAAAATAAACGTTCTCTCATTCCATCTTCTATATTTATCATTCAGGTGAAATTGATTGATACGTTTAATAGACATAAAATATCCATTCTATGTAATAGGACATGTTCGGTGGACAGCTGCTGTCAAATTACGTTGAGTTTGTATTACTTGATCGTGCAGCTTTTAATGAGATTTCGAAAAACATATTTCTGTTGGAATCAGCAAAATCAGATGAGATATGTATCTGAGATAGTTTTATAAAATATAACAAACACGCGGGTTGCTAAGTTTATTGACATCATTAGACACTCAAAATATGCCAGTTTCATTGTCCACGACCTTTTTGTTGGCGAGGGATTCATATAAGCGGAAATAAGTTACAAAACCAGGCCCAGAATGAGCGTCCTGAAAACAAATGAGCACATAAATATTCTTCAAATGAGACAAAATAAAATATAATAAATTCATCACATATGTAACTTTATTTCTTTTTTCCTTCAGTAATAACTAGCGTAACAAGACTTATTCATATACCTAAATTTGCAATCAACACCCGATTTTTGTTTAGGTGTTCATATTTTGGAAATGCTATAATACAATTTTTCCTGCTTGCATCAGCTTCAAGATTTCGAAGTTGCTTTTGGAACTTGTACTACTTCATAACTTTCGGTTCAACTACAGGAAATTCACCGTTTCTTTATTGTGCCCATATATATTGAGAGAGTGTCGTACTGTTCATAATATCTATTACTTAAAGGATGTTTTAAGTTTGTAATATCTTACTGTCCAGCGTAACGAAAACAGGAGAAATGACTCTTAAAACGGACATATTAAATACAGATGGAAATAACGATACGCAAGTAAAGAAAAATTAAACAATAGAAAAACACGTGAATAAGATGCAGTGAGTAAAAAACGATTCCTTAATATTTGGCTGAAGTTCGTGTATTAGGTTAAAAAAAAACTATACGAAATTGGGAAATAATCTCCTGGTTAGATTACAAAGCGAGACTCCAAGATTATGGTACTGGAACATTTCCCTGAAAGCCCAAACCACCAGAGATTGTTATGAAAATAAAATCACTAAATGTAAGTGTTGTGGAATCCGGGATGAATCCGATATCAATGAATAACAAACGCCAGGAATGGATAAGGAAAATAAATGTATTAACGTAATAATACAAACTGGTAATACGGGTTAGTAGATCCAGGAATGAGGGTTAGTATCAATAATATATATACAGTCATGGTATTGAAGTATCGCAGTATTTGAGGACGAAAGATCCATTGGAAAAGTGGGTTAACGACGGTTGCCTGGGGATGCATGAGCATCCACTACAACCATTTGAATTAGTAGATTGTTAAAAGGGCGGTGGCTTGCAATGGGGAAGTTATCTAAAAAAATTCAGGCTTACAAGGAAGAAACATTATAGATAAAAAGGAGGGTTATGGACGGTAGTGTAAAGCTACTATGAAGTTTTAAAGTGTTAACTTAGTGTAAGTCCCAATATTCACTTTTTTAGAAAGTGGACAGACACCATCGCTCAGTAAACAACACTGGAAAAACTTCCACTAAATCTATGGACCTAGAAAATTATCAATAAATTAGTGTTCAAGTAGCTTATGCAGACGTTAGCATACGCATATATATATATATATATATATATATATATATATATATATATATATATATATATATATATATATATATATATATATACACACACAAACCCTTGTGCAAATTAGTTGAAACAAAACGAATAATTCCGTTATTATTTACTTTTTTCGTACTTTTTGAATGAAAGTACTTCAAATATCCATTTCAGGAAGTCTTTCCTTGCAGATCGACCACAGATTCTCGATTGGATTTAAATCAAATAAGTTTCCGGGCCAGTCTATAGTACTTTGACTTGCTCACTGGTAAGGTTTGCCAGTTTATTCATGCAGCATTACAATTTTCATACGATTCCTTAGAGTAACATTCACTGCAGACAATGGCTGTATGACAACTAATCAACAGTCGAGTTAATAATGTCTGGTCGTGATAAAAAAAAGATGCAATCACGGATGACGCAATATTTTTCAAGGCCAAAGAAATTTCATCTTACACCCCGAAAATAGATTCATATTACTGCATAACACAGCAAATGACCTAATTTGAGGTAAAATAGAAATCGATTACACCCTGTCATTCCAGTGGGTCTAAAACTGATCGTATGATGAAAGAAAGGAAAATAAAGCGATGTTTCAATTAATTTACACAAATGTATATATATATATATATATATATATATATATATATATATATATATATATATATATATAAATATATATATAATGTGACAAGTATTAACAGAAAATTTAAAACAAGAAAGGGAGGAAAAATAAGAAGAAGCAAGTTAAATGCATGTAGTAAGACAGAAGAGAAAACAAAACAAAAACAAAAAAAGAACTTTCAAAATGGTGATTAAAATTATCAACATACATTAAGACACGGGATATTTCTTGTGGGTTGATTGGTAGAGACATTATTATTATAAATAAATAAAAATGAAATATAAAATAATAATAATAATAATAATAATAATAATAATAATAATAATAATGAAAATTATAACTAAAATAAAATAAAACAATAATATTTAAACTTTGTTTAAAATAAATGAATGAAAAATAAAAATAATTAAAATACACACAGCATGCATCAAAAACACTTTAACTCCCATAAATACAAACATTCCGCCAAAAGATATTAAATTCAATCTCTTCGACAGGAACCTTCGCACGGGTAACACGTGTCCAACTTCTCGCTGCGACATAGCTCGTAATAATACGAAGTAACATCTTCCTTTCATTACATGTACCATGAAACAATTGTAACACAAAAAATACACACACCAATACACAGATATAAATATAATTAAAATTATATGAAATTAACATACAATTTACCACGCCTTTATTGTTATTTGCGTACGTTTTATTTCCTGTCAAGAATTTTGTTTTTATCTCCCTGAAGACGAGGCTAAATTGTGTTGCTTTAGTGTGAGTGACCCTACTTCATTTTGGTAACCCTGAAGTGTATAAGAAATGCCTTCCTAGTAATCCACGGATTCGGCAAATATTAAAGCAGAAGTTACTGACATAAGAAAGTCAAAACTACTGAATTCTGCAGGATTAGTAATCCTCTAAGAAAATATATTTATTTTATGTGATGTGTCGATTAAGAACATGGATTATCATATCTCTCCACAATTCCCTATCCTTTGTAAATTTTAATAAAATTTGTCATTTTCCTATCTCTATTTATACAAGATTGTTAGGTAAGTTATGCCTTGATTTCTTCTGTAGCTCTTGTTTTCAATATGTCTTATCAGTGTCAAAATTCCTAAGCCCTCTTTCCCTAATATATGTTCTAATAAATAAAATAATAATAGTTATTCCGTTTCTTACTGAAAAAATCGATAAGCATCATTAATTTTCACTTGTTTCAACCGGTAAAATTGTCATAGATTTCCTATTTTAAATTTCCGATGAAAGTTAATTCTTCAGTTGAATAAGCTTGAGTTTTACGTCAGTAAAATATTCGTAGAAATTTACGACAGTAAAATATTCGTAGAAATTCCTCTATGGCATCGCAAATATTCTGTCTTTTCGGTGTCTTTCCTAATCCCTCATTTGCCAGCCATTTATAGAATCTCGTTAAACAGGTTGTTCGCTGCTTTCGTCTATCCGTCTTGCTGTCAAGATGTCCCGTATGTGGCAAATTTTTCAAGAACACTTTCCATATTACATGCCCTAAAATTTACAACTATCTCTTTCTGATGTGTCCGTTTTGATTCTAATTTCTCTGGAACTTCGTCGTTACACGCATATTCAGTACATGGTATTCTTAAAATGCACCTATAAAACCATATTTTTTCTATGTTGCCTCAAGTCTCTTCTTCGTCTGTGATGAGATTAAATTAATCTTTTTTGTTCGCGTATTGAGATGCTTTTTATAGGATTAACATTAGTTTTTGCTGCACTCACACTATATATTATATATCCATAGAGTTTCCTATACCACCATAAATTTGTGAATCTTCATTTTCGTTTTAAAATTCAGATGAATAGTTACTGCAAATGTCTTATTTTCGACAAAATCTCTTACAGAAAGTAACGACGGAGAGTGAGAAGAATGGACTAGGCATAAACTACATGAAGACAGAATGCATGGTCGTTAGTAAAAGGATGAGCCCGGAATGCGATTTGCAGGTCGAGAACACTCTAGAGTCAAGCAGACGCGGAAGTTTAAATATCTGAGTAGCGTTTTGACAGAAAACGGCAAGAGTGACACTGAGATCCGTAGACGTATTGGGATGACATTCCAAAAGCTGAGCAGAGTATTGCGAGACAGGAGGATTTCTATGGTAACAAAGAAAAGACTGAGCTGTCACATGACATCTACCCTTCTTTATGTAAGCGAATGATGGACGATTTCCTCAAAGATGAAAAAAAGACTCGAGGTGACGGAGATGTGGTTCTACAGACTGATGCTAAGCCTATCATGAACCGAGCTTTTGAGCAACGATGGGGTCTTAAAGAGGATGCAAACAAGGAGGAGGCTTATACTTAACATCAGGAAGAGGTAACTAAAATTTCTGGGACATATAATGTGGAAGGCGGGCCTGGAGAATCTGATACTCATGGGTCTAATAGAGGGAAAGAGAGACAAGGTAAATCAACGCCTGACATAGTTAGGGGGCTTAAAAAAGTGGATGACAGAACGTGGTCTGGAAGAGGGGGCAGAAAGAAGGAAATTGTTGAGAGCTGCAAGGGATAGAGAGAGAGGTGGAGAGCCATGATCGCCTACGTCCTGAAAGAGCATGGCTTATAATACGAAAGAAAGAATGTTAATTAACGGGGGCGAGAAATTAAACTGCGGAATAAATTTCTTGTCCTGACCCCGGTTATGGGAAAAGGAATAGTAGCCAACATTTCTCCAAGTATTTGGCTAAAAAGATTTTTTGTTCCAGAAAAGTAATTAAAACTTTCATTACTAAATCGTTGGAAAGCTTGATGTAAACTTTCACATTCTTCAGTCGTGGACACACGTTTAGCGAACTGAAAACAGAGAAAGGAAATGACGACTTCTAAATAAGAGATATTGTTTCATTTTCCCGGCCGTTTGTTACCGGGTATTGTTACAAACCTCTTCAGAGACAAAGTCAGCATAAACTATTAAAGAGAAAATCAATCTTGTTCGATGCTTAATTAGAGAGGAACAGGGTCGAATCTCGAGAGCAAATTAGTTCATTCAAGTAGAAATCGATTCAATGAATTATCGATTATCTGATCAGACCATAGATTAATGCCCGACCATGTACCCACCTCGAAGAACACAAAGGACAGAGGGAAAGAATGAGAGAAGAAACGAATACAATTAAATTGTTAACTCATTCAGTATCCTGCTAATGACTTATTGTATAACGAGGTTCAAGATAATAAATATTGATTAAATAATCATTGCTTTTGCAAACTTTGTTAGTTGTTACATAGTAATTGTCATTTGTCTGCCGTCCATTTCTTCACTGATTAGCTGTTCTTAGGATCCTGATTAAAACGTGACGACCACTTTTGAAAGGCAGACAAAAAGATGTCGTACTAATTGGACTTTTAAGAGTTACAACCAATTACCAAAGTTCTTATTTTGTTTCTTTCTGTGTTTTCTTACAAGTTATTTGTTAATCCGTAATATGTTCTTTAAACCGTTAAGTAAAGGCCGTTTTAAACATCATATTGCTAAATAAATTATTTCGTTACCTTTTACTAATCTGTTGGCATATGTTGAATTGTTTCTTTTAACTGATTCCTATATTTATTTGTATTTATGGAGTATTTAATTTATAAGTTTCGATTTTAAGACTCTTGATTTATTTCTTTTTTATAATGCGTGGAATATCTTTGCATTCAGCTAAATAATATATTTTAGATGCACCAACGGTTGTCTTCAGTGATGCACCGTTCTCATGGCCTATTTCGGGTTCTGCATCAAACAGCAAACCCGACCTGATTCTGGACGAGTCAGGCCGCCTCTCCGAATGCGTCGTGCTACGCACCGCGACATATGCCTAGCAAGCCAGGACTTCGACCATTCTTATTGACATATGCCAGCGTCAGCCAATGAAAACAAGTCTTTTCACGCTCGTCTACTATATAGTGTTGTCTTTTTTCTTCATCCGGTTTAGCTTTGATCTATTACTTCCGGAATCCATAACGAGGTGAGCTGGTATTATTTTGCATAGTTTCAGCCCATGTTTTACATATTAAATACTAATCACATAGCGATACTAGATCATTAACTAAACCTACCCGCGTACCCAACCCAAATCTATCCTATACTAGTCCTTTCTGAAAAGAAATTCGCTATTCTAACTATCAGGTCAATCTGTAACTTTTACCTTATACTCTTTTATATTCATAAACTTCCCAACGATGCAAAATAAATAAATTTAATAGAATAAAATCATTATGATTTTCACCGCATCCCATAGCATAGACCAGATAATGTAACAAAAATATTATAGACTTCAGCATCTCAGACTTTTGCATTAGATTGTTACTGAGAAATGCTACAGTATACAAACTTTAGCAGATATAAGAGTATCAGTCAATTATTTGCCATGCATGATACACGCTTATCTGATCATGTATCTTTCGATAAATGACTGACGAGGCAGATTTATTCCCGCAGTAGGTTGCCATTTCTTTCTGCAGTAGACCAGTTGCCACCCAAGGCTATAGAAACCGGTCTATCCTGCTATTTACCCATATCTAGAGGGAGACGAAGAGGATTCATACCTTTCTCAAGGATATTAGCACGTAAGTGAATGTAATTGATTCGACTGGAAATCGAACTCGGCTCTCTGAATCCTCGATCCTAGCCGCTATTCATTACTTCACCGTGCCTCCTAGAGTATACAAATCCTAAAAAAATGTCTATAATTAAAAATGAATCCCCAAAATATGGGGTTTATCAGGCATTAATGAATGATGTAAACAGAAAGGTAAGCCTCAAGACCCTCACACATACAGAGCTATCTCAAATATTATGGTGAACGTTTATATAAACATTATATTAACTTTCTAATTTTTCAGTTTTCATCGTATCACATGGCATAGACGTGATAATGTAAGAAAAATATTATCGACTTCAGCATCTCTGATATTTGGATTAGACTGTGTCAGATGTTAGAATAGAAATATCCTACTTTAAGTTTAATTACAGATTACTTGTTTCTAAACTGACAACACGTGCCAAGAAAATATGTCACATTAGCTCATGTCATCAAAAAGAAAAAACCGACGGTTAACATCCAAGCGCTTAATGGATGAAATTTTGAATTTAGCAACAGACTAGAGTCCAAATTCATGTCAGTATATCTTTTGGAAAACATAAAGGAATCAAAGAATATCATCATATCCTCATTAGCTGAACCATAGATCGGAAGAAAAAGATACGCGCATGAGACGACAATCGATAGTTGAATAGATGCAAGCGAGAAATAAACAGAATAGAAAGAATTGAAGAGAAAATACCGAACAATTAACAAAGAAAATTATTTAAGAAATTACTATTCCGGAATATGGGGAATTAAATTAATGAAGCCAAGCAGCAAATGCTATATGTCAAACTGTGGAGAAAAGCAAATAATAGTATCATTTAACCAAACTTCCCACAGTAGAAAATTCCTGTCCAGAAAAAAAATACTTTGAATCACCTTTCAAACCTGACCACAATATGCTCAAGATGGCCGCAAAAATAGGACATATATTCATTCAGACATTACAACATCCGTCTCCAAACATAAAGAATAACGAACCTGATAATGTGTAAATTATGAAAGCTATTAAAGAAAACTAAGGAATATAATCACACAGCATTGAGGCTGGTCTTTTGAAAATAACTTACTTCCTCCTCGAAAATAAAAAGTTTCTCTATTTTATTGAAAAAAAAAGGCTGTAATCAGAAATGCATTCACAAAATATGGAGTTTATCACGCATTAAGGCATTATGACAACGGAAAAGTAGATCACATGACACACACATACAGAGGTATCTCAACTGGATAAAATATGGTGTAAATATTAATAAACATTATATTGTAGGCCTGTCTTCATCCACAACACTGCTCCGTCCTTCTTTAAACAATTTAGCCCACTTGTAGACATTTCTTGGCTGAAACATGTGGCACCATACATAGTTGACACTCTCCTATGAATTTCAACTGGTTTGCACCCTTTAGCAACCAAAAACTTGATAACTGACTGCTGTTCAATCCTGGAGCATGCTTCTTGGTCGGCCATCTTTGTTAATCGCCAAAACTCTCAAAGTTTTTTTTAAATCTGCAAAAGAAATTAAATCCATGTGAAAAAGAAGTAAAACAAAAAAAAGAGTAAGCTTTATCTGTATTAGAAGTCCTTATACCGAAACATTCACCTTATTTATTGAATAAGCCTCGTAGATTCCATAATATAGTTTTTCCATAATTAACTATTTTTTTCTCTAACTCTTCAAATGTATAACTAATTCTAATATTTATTTTCCCATCTTTACTCTATATTAATTTTATCCTATGAATTGTTCCTTGTTCTGTCACCCATGAAATAAAAATAATTGTACGGAAAGTGAGGATCTACGTGCATCAAATCCTCTTTAAATTAAGTGGCAGCAGAAGAATTAGCGTTGAACATTTAAAAGGTAAGATTAGACATTAATTCAATACTTCAATGCTGCAATCAATTTTGAGTTCTGTAGTTTATTGATGCCTATCGCATCTACTCCTCTCTAGCTAAGTGATGGTGGCCAAACCAAAAGTCCTCCACTGGTATTAGCTTAATGCCGCTCGATATAAGCTACTTTATAAACAAACGTGCACTGCAAAATTGGATAAAAAAGGAAAATAAGCGTTACTCCCCTTGAACCATGAAAGCAACGATAATGGCTAGTATAATATGTTAATATATATTTTAACCTCGGAGAATTTGGCAATCCTGAGCTCAACGAAAACCGTTCCCTGCACCAAACATTTATAGGGCTTTTGAATGAGACATGAATCATTGAAATCGGACCAGTGGGAACGGATGAGTGGCTTGGACACGCACAAGCACAAATACACTGTACTTTATATATAAGATATAACCTCTATAGTAATAATATAGGTACAAATAAGTAAGGGCAGACTACTCTATATTTAACCAAACACAAACGATGTTACAATTTTAAGCTTTATTTCTACTTCCACATATCGCTAACGAGCAGGTATCTAGAGTTAAATGTCTTTCGAATAGACATCTTTAAAATTTAGAAAATGTTTCTCCTGATGTTGATGTTGTGAGTTCTTGTTTGTTTTAAATGTTCTTTTATATGCCGTTTCCTTTCAGGACGTAGATGATCATGGCCCTCAACTTCTTCCTATCTCTTGTAGCACTTAATAAGTTTTGTCTTCTTGCTATTTATCACAAACCCTATTCTACCATTCATTTACATCAACTATGTTACACACACGTTGTTTTCCACCGTGCCCCTCTTCCTTAATTTGTCCTGTGAGGATTAGGTTTTCCAAGCCCTCCTTCATTATCACGTGCCCCAGAATGTTTATCTGCTTCTTTCTGATGTTATGTATATGTTTGCATTTTGCTTCCATTTTCTCCAAAACCCTGTTGTTTCTCATGTGTTCAGTACATGGTATCCTAAGTATCCTTCTGTAGAACCACATGTCTGTGCTTCAAGTTTCTTCGTCTTTCAGGAGATTGTCCAGCATTTACTGCCATACAGAAGGATAGATATCAGATATCAGTTATCAGGTAACAGTGCAATACTCTTTCCTTTGTTTCTGTCGAAGATTTTCTGTCTCTTAATACTCTGCTTAGCGTTTGGAAAGCATCTTTTGCCATTGCAACGTGTCTTTAGATCTCAGTATCTTACCTAGAAAGAATTTTCAAACAAGGAACATGTTATATCCTTCAGACAAACAAAGAACCATTTCTTCTGAACTGTACACGACTACACAGATGGCAGAGCCTAAAGTAGTTGAATGAAATCTGACGATTCCTTCATGACTTTTACATTTTATGATTTGAACCATTAATCTCCAGATATATATAATTCATATTTTTAGATTATTTTCTTTGCTTTCAGTCAACCACGTGTAGAAGAGGTGTGCAATATATATAATTCATAGATACGACATTCTTTTTTCAATCCACAATAGTTACTATATTGAACCTCATCTTTCCCTGTCTTATCTTTAGCTAAAGTAAACACTGCCTCGCCTTCGGACATGCTAACACATAAATAAGCGTACCGTGATAATACGGACACCAGAATTTGGGCTAGCAAATTTGGAAAATAATTCTCGTTTATATTAGGCGCTGACGTTAAGAAATTCTAGCTACTACACAAAACCTAAATATAGTTGTTCATATTTTGAAAATGTCAGTATCGACTGAAAATATAAATTCATATAGTTTACATTAATGATTTTAAACACGAGAATTACGAAATATTTAGAGCAAATTCATGAACTTATTCAGACAAACAAAACACAAGCCTGCGGCAAAAATTAATCCCAAACAGGAAGAACTTACGTACTGAGAAACACATTTTCTAGTATTTAGTTTCTCTTTCTCTGTAGCGATCTAAACCAGAAGCGGGAATTGTTATTCCATCTGCATGATAAATGACAACTGATATGGATAAAAGCATATTTTGCCATTCTTTCTGGTAAAAGGATTCGTGTCTTTCAGCCACTAGATGTAGTCCTTTGTGAGTCATTCGAGTAGAATCAAGTGGAAAGTGTGGTTCACAGGGACCCAATCCTTCACTCCGACAAGTCGCATTCATCGACCAGCGTTTTCCGATATATGCGCATTCTCATTGAAACTATAGTGGTATTTTCTTTTTCGTATTCTGATATCCTTCAAGACGTAGGCGATCATAACTATACCATGTAGCTCTTAGCAAACAGGCGGTGTAATGGTTAACAAGCGTGTCTCGCTAGAACAATTACGACTGAGCAGTGACTTCGATCCTCACTCGGTGCCCCCTACTTTAGGCCTTGTGCCACATCTAAGCTACGCTTAGAAAATCAAGAGGGCACCGCGAGGCAGTATAATGGTTAGCAAGCGTCTCTCGCTAGAACAATTACGACTAAGAGTCACTTGGATCCTCACTGGGCGCCCCCTACTTTCGACCTTGTGCCATATCTAAGCTACCCTTGGAAAACCACTATAGCTCTTAGCAATTTATTTTACTTTGCCATTCTCCCCACACACCGTTATACCATCTATTCGCACAAACTCGTCAGGTAGTTGGCACACTGATTTCCCTTGCCCCACTTGCATTTGATATATACTGTGAGTGTCATTTTCTCTAAGCCATCCATCCTAATTATTAGGTCAAGTTAATTTTAGCTGTCTCTTTCTGATTTGGAGTATGTGTTCCCTTTTGTTTATGTTTTCTTTAATATTTCTTCGTTGATCACGTGATTGAATTCTCACCATCCTTCTGTAGAACCACTTTTCTATTGCTCCCTGTATTCTGTTCAGTTTCGAGGAAAATGCCCAGCTTTCACGGCCTTATAGTAGGATTGATAATACATAGCAGTTCATCAGTCTTTTATTTGTTTCTAATGAAATTTTCCTGTTTCTTAATACTTTGCTTAGCTTTTGGAATATATTAAAAAAATACTGTTTACAAAGTGGTTGGGTGACAGTTTATAATGCCAAGATTTTTGGTGATAATTATCTGGTCCACGACAAAAGTGAATAGGATGGATACATTTATCTACGCTGAAACTATAGATAGAACAGTCATTACGTTGATTATTGTTACCAGATAGGATGGAATCAGTAAAAAAAAAAAAAAATACGAATTATATCTACTGGAGATTTTTTTTAAAGAAATGTAGTGTTTTGTTTGTGATTTAAAATTTTACTTTTGTTCATACATACCCGAATTTAGATAGAAAATTGTTGGAAATAAATAATATTTAGTTGTCTCTCACAATTTACGTTACAAAAAAAAAAACAGGTGGGGAAGTGCGTCTTTAAACACGAATAATTACGGTAGTTACTCCGTAGGGATTCGTCTTCCGAACAGCATTTACCGACTTTATTGACGCCTCAGGCAAAAATTCAGTTGCACTTTGATTTTTGCCTCCATGCAAGCGCAATTGTTTGGGGGCTCAAGTCAAACATTACCGCTATGAGAAAGAACCGTTATACTCTTTTGCCCAGTTATAAAGTCCAGAGCTTAAATTTTTATATTATTTTATATTTTTTCCCTTAGCCAGTACAATGCCCGGAATTCACACGAGGTCAAAGGTTACTGAATGAGGTGTAAGTTATGGACGTACGAGGAAGGAGGAGGAACCGAAATTAAGCAGCATAATTATGTGTGTGCGCTCGTGTGCGTTCGTGAGTGTGTATGCGCGTGTACATGCACGTGTGGGAGTTTGATATGGCTTTACAGAAAGTTTAGCTCATGTTTTAATTCTACATGATAAAAAGCTAAACTTTCTGTAAGGCCATATGAAACTCCGACACGTGCATGTACATCAGCCTTGTAAGATAAGCGTAAGATAATGACACACACATACACAATCACAGACATATATATATGCATTAACACACACACACACACACACACACACACAAATATATATATATATATATATATATATTGCTAGGTATGCTTCTAGGAAAGTTCGTTCACTGTGCCGTGCTAAAAAAATTTTCTCTCCAGAATCTATCTTACATATGTATAAGGCTACCATTCGTCCATGCTTCTAATATTTCTCTCACATATGGTCCGGTGTTCTTGCTATATTGTATATTTACAAAATGTCTATAAAATCCAAAGAAGATTCCGTAATGTTATTGTTCCTGACATGGCATCCCAGCTTCAGTCACTTTCCCACCGTTGTAATGTAGTTTCCCTGTAGCTTTTACAGAAATACTTTCATCGTAATTGTTCTGATGGTACGTAGTATTTATGTATGTAACCTCAACACTAGATTGCCCGTAAGATCACATCATTTTAAAGTTGAATTGGCTAGATTCTTTAAGCGTAGGTTTTATGCTAACAGTTTTTTTTCTCGCACCTCTTGCCTATGGAACTCTCTTCCGGTTTCTTGCTTTCCCGCCAACTTTGATGTTCAAAAATTGAAATGCAATGTCAATCGTTGTCAACTGTCAACTTTATTCATCTTCTTTTAATGTTCTCTGGCCTTAATAATGATTTTCTTTTTCTTATTCTTTTACACTCATAGACGCACACACACAGACACTCACACACACGACCACCCCCATATATATATATATATATATATATATATATATATATATATATATATGTTGTGGTAGGATCCACCTAATTTGCATAGTGGAGTACCGACTATATAAATATGGTTGGTACCGGGAAGACATGAGAGGCGATCAAGAGATTCAACTAGAGACTCTACCCGACTGCGACTTAGTCAACACATTCTCCAGGAACGGTCTTCCCAGGAATATACAAAAGACTATATGTAAATATTGTGTACACTTTCTTGTTTCAATACATTTTGTTCTAAGTACATTTGGTGTTGCATTATTATTCCATGCATTAGTCAAGTTTCAACAATATATATATATCCGATGCGATGAGAACGAAAATAATATATAAATTCCAACGTTCGCAGCGTTAATTCAAAAAAGAGCTCGATACAGGTAGTAGAGCGATAATTATGTATTTATTATAATTTTATCATATAGACAAAAGCATTTTACTCACAACAAAGACGCAACTTGGTTTCAGTGCATTTTAACTGCACATCTGCAGGTGAGGGTCGAAAATGGTTATGAACCAAGTGCACTGAAACAAAGTTGCATCTTTGTTGTGAGTAAAATGGTTTTGTCTATATGATAAAATTATAATAAATAAATAACATATATATATATATATATATATATATATATATATATATATATATATATATATATTATAATTAAGTAATTAATAGTGTCTAGAAGAAAACTCAACAGAATGCAGAAAGCACTGGACGGCCGTTTCGTCCTATATTTGGGACTCATCAGCAGTGCACATCCACTACCGAGAATTAAAACCTCATACCAAATGTTCGACCGAGCCTCGGTGACGAAGAGGTAGCGAATCAGACTTGATATAGCACCCTCGATCACATATTCGCTACCTTTTCGTCAATTCTCGGTAGTGGATGCGCATTGCTGATGAGTCTCAAATATAGGACGAAACGGCCGTCCAGTGCTTTCTGCATTCTTCTAGACTCGATCAATTAATTATAATTATATCAAATCCTCCTAATTTCTATCACACACACACACACACACACACACACACACACACACACACACACACACACACAGAGACACACACACATATATATATATATATATATATATGAAGAAATATAGTTTTATGGTGCGCATTATTTATGGGATAAAGTGCTCAATATCAGAGATAGAGCGTATGTAAATATAAATATGAACGTGAACATTGAAGCCGGCCTGACGATTGCGTCCAGCATGAAACAGCCTGTCGCCTCTGAGTTTTGGCTTCAATGTTCACTTTCATATTTATATTTACATACGCACTATCTCTGATATTTCATATATATATATATAATATATATATATATATATATATATATATATATATATATATATATATATATAGGGGGAGAGAGACATTAGTACATTTTAGTATATCCAGAACATTAGAAATATTAACATCAATCAAAAAGAGCATAATACTTCCTCAAATAACCCTAAATATATCAACCTACTGTACCGTAATCAAATGTATCCTATAAACAAGATGAAAAAATCCTAAAAAATCTCATAAATACTAATATATTCCCCACTGCTCCAAGTAAAAAATAAAACTAATTATATATTGTACTAAATTTAACACAAGCAACTTAATAATACACAGTAACTCTTCTGCGTCAATGAATGTTTTGGAAAAGGCCACCGTTGTATATCAGTATAAATGTCCTTTGGGTGATTGCAGCACTGACAAAAAAGTAAGTACATATGTTGGTTTGACAACAACAGCATTATCAAGACGTCTTTCATTCTTGTTGTCGGGTTCTATCTCACAACATTTAAAGACACATTCCTGTCCACCTTCACAATTCAGGAAAATACGTATTGGCAACACCAATATACTACATGAAAATAATAAACAAAAACTTCAAATTCTCGAGGCACTCTATGTCTAAATCAACCAATCAACACTAAACACAATTTATTATGAGTTTGTTAGCAATATATTTGAGTAAACTAACATTTGACACTATTTTGAAATTTAACAATTTGAAAATTTTACTATCAAATGGTAATCGCTCTTTTATTAGGAAAACTTTTTTTTACAAAGCATCGTAATCACAGCTGTTAAATTTAAAATAATTTGATCAGAGCGCGTTTGTGTATATTTACAAAATCACTATAACAACGATCGCAGTTACATGAATTTTGAGTTCGCAATTCATCCCTGACGAAGATTTCAGAGGAGATCAAAACTACATGGATTAATTCCTAGGATGAATTTCAACTAAGCATCAAAATAATAAGAGAACTAGAAAGGTGTATTATAAAAATATACATAATACCTCGATATTATATAATGAAAAAAGGTTGAATATATATATATATATATATATATATATATATATATATATATATATATATATATATATACAGAAATATAGTCTTAAAGTGTGCTATATTTATGGGGTAAAGTGCTCAATATCAGAGATAGAGCGTGTGTAAATATAAAAATGGACATGGGAGTCAGCACTTAGAGGCGACAGTTTGTTTCATGCTAGTGCAATCGTCAGGCGATTGCACTAGCATGAAACGCCTGTCGCCTGACGATTGCACTAGCATGAAACAGACTGTCGCCTCTAAGTGCTGACTCCCATGTCCACTTTTATATTTATATATATATATATATATATATGTAAGGCTATTTGATGTTAGACGCAATCGTCAGGCCGATTATTGCGCCTAGCATGAAACAGCATGTCGCCTCTAAGTGTTGACTTTTGTATTTATATTTACATACGTTCTACTCTGATATTGATAATATTAGTGGACAATATATATATATATATATATATATATATATATATATATATATATATATATATATATATATATATATCCAAGAAGATAACATCCAGGTAAACTATGTACAAGACAGGGCAAGAATATAATATAAAAAGGCTCAAACACTAATATTCCATGGTTATAATTTATGACATTAGAATCGTAATCAAGATCCAATTCATTAGATTTGCAAATTCCTTTATATATATACATATATATATATATATATATATATATATATATATATATATATATATATATTATATTTAGTTATAATAAATTATAACCTTGGAATATTAGTGTTTGAGACATTTTTTATATGATATATATATATATATATTTATTTACATGTATGTATGTGTATGTGTGTGCGCACGTGCGCGCAGGTATTCAATAATATTTGTTTTATTTTATTAATGGAAAGCCGATGATCGCTTGTCGTGTCTTTCATATTTTTTTTCTTTTTTTACCTGAGTTTTTGTTGTACAATCTCTTTGGCACAGACCTTCACGGTGTTCCATTTTCTGTTCTAATCATATTCTGCCATAATCTGAGATATTCCAAAAGTATTTGAATGAGTGTGCATGCACCAAATTGAACACAGGACCATTTTAATTTTCTATCTGAAGATAATAAATCGGAACGCTTTGCTCTTTCCACCATCAATTCCAACTGATGTGTTTGGCTATTTGAAACACGGGACATGCAAACTGACAGATAGCATTAAACTGTGACTGGTCGTCTTTTTGCTCTCGTTTTTTGGTATTTCAAGATAGACTTTAACAAATAGGACATTTTTTTTTTAAATTCTTTCCCTTTTTTGCTTACGTCCCGGATAATCTTATGTTATTTGATTTTTGCTAGAAAGAATGACGACCATAGGGTGTTGCCGCTAGATGTTGTGGAAACGGCAAGTCTGAAGCGGAAGATTTCGACAAATGCATCAATTTATGTGCTACCATTACGCATCCGAAATCATTTTCTTTGTTTTGATATATCCGCACACCCACTCTCTATCTTAATATTTATCTATTTTTCGGGGCTTTTTTCAATTATCTACAATCTTCTTGGATATATATATATATATACGGGGGTCTGTTTTTGTGTGTGTTTACGTGAGTCTGTGTAAAAATATGGATATACAAAAATAAATTATTTATGTAAATAGTATGAATAAAGACAAAAAGAAAATTTTCCTTACCGCCATTCGTCCCCTGTGCGATCTTATCAAGGTAAATGTTTTCAATATTTAAAAAAAAACGGTGTCAGTAAAGATAATCTATGGAAGAAGTTTAGTGAGATAATTTATTGCCTAATAGACAAAAGTGAGTAAATCTTGAAAATGTTGTTTCTGAATTTTTATTTTTTAATTTCTTTACGTATAGTTTTTTTAATTTAATTATTATGTATATTTTTTATTTTAATTTGATAAATTATTTATGTCTTTATTAATTTTAAATAAGAGGTTTTGAGTTAGCCATATTGTTTTAAATCGTAGGTCGGCTTGGTAAAGAGGTATTATTTTAAGAAAAGAAAAGAGATCTTTGAAATAATCCAGGGCCTAAGTTAAGATTTTGGAAATAATAGAGAACAGCACTCATAACAACAACATCGATCTGAAGAGGTCCACAGTTATTAAAAGAGAAATCAACTTAGAGACAAAGTTACCATTTCTTTTTATTCATATATGTTAACACATACAGATACAGATAGACACATACACAGAGACATATATATATATATATATATATATATATATATATATATATATATATATATATATATATATATATATATATATATATATATATATAAATACAAAATTACCTCATATGGGGAATAGACCTATTTCAACCGACAAAAACTTCGTCATTCTTATTCAACCCCGCTATATAGACTGAGTTCGTGCCGGAATTAGAAATTTAACACCTGTCGAAAAACTAATACAGAATTTATCCATTTCAATGTTTCAGTCAGACGAAAGGCACGAATCTGTGGTCAGGGGAAGGTGGAAGGTATTAGCTGTAAAAGGAATCGGTTTTATAAGATTAAACACGGATAAACATATGACATTAAATTGGGGTGAGATGAAGAATGAATTGATAGTTTGAAACTGAGTGAGGAACGAAAAGGTTTTAATTTACTTTAAATAAAGTTAATTTTAAAAATACAAATTCCTATTTACAAATACTCTTTCAAAGACAAGTTAATTTAAAAATAAGCTATATTTAGATGAATTAAAAATAAGTTAAAATAACTTATATTTAGATAATTTATATTATGGTATTATTATATTTTAAAAAGAAACTAATTAATATAAAGACAATAGGTTATATTAAAGATTAAAACATATTTACAATAAAAAATATAAGATAAAATAAATTATACATTAGAAAACAATTTTACCTTAAACGATAAGTTTAACACCCATATTTAAAAAGAATATAAAAATATACTTAAAAAATACAATATACTACAAAGTTATATTTAAAAAAAAACTATTATAGCTAAAGAGGTGTAAAAAAAAAAAAAGAGAGTTCTTAAAACAGGGGACAATTATAAGGTATAATAATTATTGTGTAAAAATGGAAATATAGAAATTAGAATTAGTTATACATTCGATATTTGTAGAGTTACAGAAATATAGTAGTTAATAAAATAAAAAAAAAAACCTTTTCGTGGAAAGTGATGATTTAATAACTCCAGCTCAGATATGGAATCAAAATTCGACTTTTGTACTAATATGATTCTTACAAGATCATTGCCATATTCACTTTTGCAATCAGCCTATATCTAAATCTGTGTTTTTAAGTATGTTCATTACTTTTTAATAATGCGTATATACGCATGTATCCATTTGTTGTGTGTGTTTTAACCATCCATCCATAAAGACGTATAAAGGCATAAGGAGACACTTACATAGAGATTTCTCGTAAATTACAGACACATACTATTTCGACCATATTTATCCTGGGCAAACACTTTCCTTATTGCCGAAGCCAAACATAATCATACCGATGCTGTCAGTCAGCGCCCAAATATTTGAGGCACAGCTGAAATAAAACGCCGCCATCTTACGTCGGTTTTCTCTTTGCACAGTTCAAAAAGGAAAAGAAATATCTCTCTGTTGCTGACGGCGAACAAACAGATTCTTTCGTCTGAAACATGTTTACGAATATTGTAAGGGAAGGCATGCAAGCCCTCAGATGATGGACCCGAAGCAGTATGTTATATGTAACACAGAATAAACATACTTTGTATGAAAGAAGACGCTGACATCTCACACGAAACTTTGTAAAATGTGCTGGCTTCCGAGAGCAAGGTGTTTCCATCAATCATGCATGAGAAAGAAAATGTGTTACTTTGAGACGAATTCTCAAACGAATAAGGATTTCTATTAGATTTCTAAAAGAATTGGCCATTACACACACACACACACACACACACATATATATATATATATATGTATGTGTGTTTGTGTGTACGCATATATATAAAGAGAGAGATAGCTGAAATATATATATATATACATAGATATATATGTATATGTATATATATATGTATATGTGTATATATATATATATATAGGGAAAGGTTGGTTAAAAAACCGGCTCCTATTGCATTACTTTTCCCGTATGAATCGAGTTCTCCGAACCGCTGGTGTATTTTCGTATAGAGAAAATAGGTTAAAATCCCCTTCCTTCCTGCCGTGCGAAGATGACCTAGAGGTAAGATGTCAACTCAGTCGGGACGTCTAACCACAGTGAGGAGCTGTGATACAGCGAAGCAGTCTGTCTGTGGATGACTATATATATATATATATATATATATATATATATATATATATATATATATATATATATATGTATATATATATATATATGTACATATATATATATATATATAATGTTTTATGGTACGTTATATTTATTGGTTAAAGTGTTCATGTGTTCAGCATCTGGGAGAGAGCGAATGTAAATTTAAAGTCGACATTGAGGAGGTCAAAACCCAGCGTCTCATTGTGTCTAAAGCGTGGACGCAATCTTCAAACCCTGTGAGTTGTATTTTGTCTCGACTATTTATATATGCTGGACAATGGTCTTTTATGGGTTAGAAGGACTATTTTAAATTTGTTTGTGATGTACGCAATTGTTTATTTAGTAATTCGTGTTGGCCTGAGAAGGTAATTATAGCTATTTTCTACTCCAGACAGTGTTTACAGTTTTTAGATTTATTGTCGTAGGCTGATGCTGTTTCCCTTATATTCCATGCCAAATCGGTCGTAAAGCGGACCAAGAATGGGCATAATATCGATTGGAATACCTCCCAATAAAAATACACTATTTTGTTAGTGATATAAACTCCTTGTTACGCATTAATTTAGTTAAAATTTACACTCGTTCCTCTTTTAACGAATATGGCGACATATGTGATAGAAACAAAAAGTAAATATTTATATCTCAATTATAATAGGTACCACTAGCATTTATGTCTGTGAATCTGAACAAAATGTGTGTATTATAAAGGCTTTCACCACTCTAATAAGACCATTTTTGCGGGGTGATTAGCATTTCTGTTCTAAAACTGAGCTATTAGACCACCATGGGTAAGTCTATCTATCTATCTATCTCTCCATATATATATATATATATATATATATATATATATATATATATATATACTATTTTAATTGTTGAGGTATTCACGCTAGATCGCTTAAGCCAGCTCCGTCACACGAACCTGCGGGGCAAGGTACTGGTTAGTGTTTGAGATTAGCCGAGTTAGAATTCCTGTCAACATCATTACATTCACTTACGTGCACTGTCCTTGTGAAAATCCATCAATGCATCTCATCTTCCCAAACTATGGGTAAAATAACAGGGCAAACTGGGTCCTATAATCTTAGAACCAGCCAGTATATGAGAAGGAAACTCTGAATTCAAACCAGTCTGAGGGTTGGGCTCCACCAGGAAACGCTCGGTCTCACTATCCTGAAATGCGTATACACGCGGCTGGTCGTCGCTTGTGAATCCAAATTCCCACTTGAACTCCTGATCAGTATCTATATGGGTGACTGCATTGTAATACCAAGTGCAGTTTACGTGGATGTGCGGTTGGTGTAATGGATAACGGTCTCGAAAATTGAAATCGGAGAGCTGAGTTCCAATTCCAGTTATGGCCGTTAAATTCGCTTACGCGCAAATACCCTTACGAAACGTATGCACCCATCTCATCTCCCCCAGCTATGTGTTAATTAATACGACTTATATCTGTAAAAAATATTATTATCTCTAAAAACTTCATACAATATAAAAATATTTTATAGCTTTAAAAGGTTGATAAGCCGTAAAAAATATCAGTCAATCTATCCTCCAAACATTTAATTTTTTTCTACGTATACTGAGTTCTTTTCGTACAAATAGCGTAAAGTCGTGTTTCATCAATGTATATCCTTTATCTGAATTATAACATATGTAAAAAATGTACGTTTTTATACACAATGTAAGTTTGTACACGTTCGCGTGTCTGTATATGTGTGTGTGTTTGTGCATCTGTCTCTCTGTCTTTTGTATGTATTGACTGACAAGAAGAAGCAACGAATGTTCAGGCTTCTATTTAAATGGATTGCCAAATAAAGAATCTATTATATTTTCCACTTATTCTTGTAGGAAGTTGAAAGTTAATTAAAAAGATTGATTAATGAATGATAGATAAATGGCCGATCGCTTAATTGACGTGGTACGCTAATCAAAGTGATAGATTCATTAATTTCTATTTCAAAAGAATAAATCTAAAGATTTTCACGAATTTCATACACAACAGAAAAGAATAAGATATCTTGGTAATTTTGACTCGGAATTAATGAGTTTGAGCGATAATGACGCACTCTGAAAAGAACTCCAAACCCCAGAAGTAGAACGCTGCACGACATGATAACACGCCGATTCAAATGGTGTTGAAAAGAAAACATCGAGAAAAACTTGTAAGAGAAAATTTTAACTTCGAAAAAGAACGTCATTCCAAATTCTTGACGATGTGCTGATTTATTAAATGGAGATAATTAAAATTTAATTTTTAACAAAGCTACTCTATTGATATTATATGCCATATCCTTTCAATAAGGATGATAAACTACATCCGCGTCCTGGGTAAGACGATAAACTACATCCAACAGCAAGGCCTCAGCTCATGAGGTTTTGAGGAGCGTGGAAACACCTCTTAATCGCTGGTGTTCCCAGGTCCACCTTGACCCGGGGTGATAGCGCCTGCTAGGTTCCGAGGTATGGGTAAATAGTTAACCCCCAAACTGGGGTTAAAACGCAATGAAAGTGTAAAAATAGTTTTTAATACCAGAAATACTTTGTAAAAAATATTACCAGCAATACATTTTTGAAAAAAAGAAATGTTACCAGCTATTCATTTTTGAGAAAAAAATTCCAACTATACGTTAAAAAAATTACCAGCAATACATTTTTGAAGAAAAAATATTACCAGCTCTATTTAAAAAAAATATTACCAGCAATAAAAATCTGGTCGGCATTAAATAACCTATTGAGTTTGATATGCCGTAAAACAAAACAAAACAAACCTTTCAATAACTGTGGGGACATAGCTCTCCAAAACCTCCTATGGTTATACATTCCCACTCGGATCATGTTCTGACATACATTTACATTTGCTCGTTAGGTAGGCCAACCTCCGTTCCTCTCTGTATTTCATGCCTACAATATGTCCTATGAATGTCAAATTCTTCAATTCCGCTTTTCCAAAATCATTATTTGTCTCTATAAGCCAAAATGTCCTTTTGAATGCAATTATAATTCTATTTTCCTTTAAACTTCCTAGTTGCTAAAACCTTCAATCGGCAGTATTCTCACTATGCTCCTGTAGAACAATATTTCTATTGCCTCAAATCTTCTCTTAATCTGTAGAGATAAAGTCCAGGATTCATGGCCATGAAGAAGGACTGATATTATATCCATCTATTTTCCCGTTTCTTAATAGAGTTCGAGAAACATATTTGGTTAATCCAGTGCAGCTTCAGAAATCTGACATATTATTCATGCTCCCTTTTAAAATTTACCCAGACACACGAAACTGCAAACGTTTTGCTATCTTCTCAAAATAGGTAAGAAATGTTGTTCTTTTCTCCTGTTCTCCTCATAAAACGAGCGTTGTCGACATTTGCTGAGTCGATGTAATGCATCTATACGTGGATAATAATTAAAGCAAATGTCAAATGAGAGAATTTCTCGAGAGAAATTTGACATGCAATACATTTCCTCTTTCGCTTGCTTTTTTGGAAAAGAAAAGAACAACGCGAAGTTGATTTAAGTAATTAACTGTGGCAGCATTCTTCTGAGAGCCACTGACTACTGCTTTGTTCGCTAAAGCCAATCTTTTCAGCTCGTTGAGAATTATGTTGCAGGTAAATATAGAGAGAACAATGAGGAGAGAGGGTTGAAAAGACGATAATTAAATAGAAAGAAAGGATAGAGAAAGGTGTGAAAGTTACAGGTGAGCAAATATATATTCGAATTCGAACTGAATTACACGCATATGGTTCATGTTATTATCAGGTTTTTGGTTCATGAAGGTTGTTTCAGAAGACGGCTCTGCATCTATTGCAGGTTTGCCAGTGATCAGTAAGACCCGCCTTTGAGAGACCTGTATTTTTTACCGAATCGGCATAGAAGCTGGATTCGTAACTCTTTTTTTTAATCATTTCACTCAACGCCAAGCTTTGAAGTTACTAAAATGAAAGCTGTTACTGAGGAAACAGAGAAAACGTCACCGAGAGAGAACAACAAAAAGAATTGGATTCACTGAGAAAAAAGAAAAAGAGTGTTGTGTCATACCTACGGACGATATTGGATATGTCCCCATTCACATAAATACAGTAGTAAATAGTGTATGTTGGTCTTCAGTTGGTGATTCGTCTCCAGCTGTACTGGGCAAACTCTCTGATTCCCGACAGAGAGAATCCCCAGACGAGGCTATGTCGAAGGGCAGAGTTTCGTATCGGAAAATAGCAACCCGACCCCGTTTTATACAGGGTCCACAGGGAATTTCTGGCAGAGCCTATAGGCTCGAATACCCCATATTAAGTTCGGTCTTGTGCCACATCTGACCGCATGGAGCGGTTGGTAGATATCCTGCAGTTGGAGATTCATCGTGGAATTCACTTGACTCACTTCTAACAGTTGACTACTATTTCTACGCGCCGCTGGCGAATCTTATGTGTTGATGGTGTTCTAAGTATTATCGTTCATTACTGGCTTCAGTTTCGGAATTGATTCAGAAAGAGCTGTCACCGCGAAAACCGTGTGACATCAAGAAGGACTGAGAGCACCTATACACTGTGGTCGATAACATAGTAGATGACGGTCCCTTCTTAAGTAATACCCCATTTTCTTTTATAAGAAAGACGCTGTAAATTACATCCACTTAAGAGATTACGGCATGCATACGAACAATGGCATCAATAATATATTTAGGGCTTACGGCCATATAACGTTGAAACACCGATTCCCGTTCTGATTGCGGTGTCAGATTTCTGTTACTACACTATCCAGATAGTTAAATACCTGTGCTTGCAAGATTTGATGCTCGGAATCCATACCTCTAACCTTGGGCTGTTTCTTTTTTTCTGATGACCACGAAGTATGTCTTCTAGAGTTAAATGAACTTTTTATTGCTTTCAAAATATATTTAGTTGTAGGCATGCAATTGCGTTCAAAATATATTTAGTTGTAGGCATGCAATTGCGTTCAAAATATATTTAGTTGTAGGCATGCAATTGCGTTCAAAATATATTTAGTTGTAGGCATGCAATTGCGTTCAAAATATATATAGTTGTAGGCATGGAATTGCGTTCAAAATATATTTTGTTGTAGGCATGCAATTGCGTTCAAAATATATATAGTTGAAGCCATAAAATTGTGTTCAAAATATTTAAATTTCAGCAATAATTAACCCACAGTAGTTTATATGCCGCTAAAAAAGATCAACCAACTAAAAACCAACATGAAAAACGCTTTTATGGCATTAATCCATATAATAATCTAAAATTACTTATATACATTACATTATCTAAGAGTTCAGCTTTCATTTTGACTGTGATATCAAAACAGTGTTTGCTTCAAATGCCTCCGCTAGAACCTGTGATAATACCCACAGACATGAGGATGACGTTCATAAAATAGTCTTTAATCATCATCATCATGGCAAGTACCATGACCTATTGTGGTGGTAGGGTGGCTATGGGTGGGGCACGAGACTAGTGGCCTCCAAATATTTGGAATGAAAGCCGGGGATGTATTAATTCATGCAGTGCTTTATGCTCTAGTATACCTGGCTGAGCACGTAGCTCTTCAAATCAAACCACAACCGATGTCTTCCAACTTGAAAGCTTTGATTGATTGATTTGTTTTTTACAGTTTATCAACCTTTTATTTAAAGTCATAAAATATTTTAGATCCTATGAATTTTTTTTGATAAAATAATGTCCCACTAATTAATCCATAGTTGAAGGGGAGAAATGTTTGATTCATACCTTTCTCAAGGGTATTTGCGCATAAGTGAATATAACGAACCCGACTGGAATTGAAACTTGGCTCTCTGATTCCAATTCCGGAAGGCTCACTTTGGCCATGGTCACTTGACCATTGACTCCATCGAGCAAACTCTACTTCCTGTCTGAGAAGTCTTCCACGTAAAAATAATGCGTCATAACTACATTGGTTGCATATACAGATACGTATCCCAGTCTACCCCAATTTACGTTAGGCGGCTGTTGACTCTAGAAAAAAGACTCATTTGCACCTTGACAGGCATTGTTTCAATTCTACTAGTTGTTCAACCAGACCTCCTCACCAGTAAAAGGATGGCTGGAGTACGGTGTTACATGGTGACCAGTGTTAAACATAGAGGGATCTGTCAGGGTCGCAGCTTTGGGGAAATAGTGAACCCCAAAACAAAATTAAAAAAAACTATGAAAATATATTTGATAGTACAATGACTAACAACATATTTTATCTGTAGTTGTAGGCATACAATTGCGTTCAAAATATATTTAGTTGTAGGCATGCAATTGCGTTCAAAATATATATAGTTGTAGGCATGCAATTGCGTTTAAAATATATATAGTTGTAGCCATGCAATTGCGTTCAAAATATATTTAGTTGTAGGCATGCAATTGCGTTCAAAATATATTTAGTTGTAGGCATGCAATTGCGTTCAAAATATATTTAGTTGTAGGCATGCAATTGCGTTTAAAATATATTTAGTTGTAGGCATGCAATTGCGTTCAAAATATATTTAGTTGTAGGCATGCAATTGCGTTCAAAATATATTTAGTTATAGGCATGCAATTGCGTTCAAAATATATTTAGTTGTAGGCATGCAATTGCGTTCAAAATATATTTAGTTGTAGGCATGCAATTGCGTTCAAAATATATTTAGTTGTAGTCATGCAATTGCGTTCAAAATATATTTAGTTGTAGGCATGCAATTGCGTTCAAAATATATATAGTTGTAGGCATGCAATTGCGTTCAAAATATATTTAGTTGTAGGCATGCAATTGCGTTCAAAATATATTTAGTTGTAGGCATGCAATTGCGTTCAAAATATATATAGTTGTAGGCATGCAATTGCGTTCAAAATATATTTAGTTGTAAGCATGCAATTGCGTTCAAAATATATTTAGTTGTAGGCATGCAATTGCGTTCAAAATATATATAGTTGAAGCCATAAAATTGTGTTCAAAATATTTAAATTTCAGCAATAATTAACCCACAGTAGTTTATATGCCGCTAAAAAAAATCAACCCACTAAAAACCAACATGAAAGAACGCTTTTATGACATCAATCCATATAATTACCTACAATTACTTAAATACAGCCGTATTTCAAAATATAACTTCAGCAAAACATTAGACACACATATCACTGTCTTTGGTAATCATGTCCGCACAAACATATATATGCACAAAATATGAGTATAATATAGTCAACCGTGAAAGCAGAATAACATGCAAATAGTGAACCCCCAAACTGGGGTCAAAACATGAAAATATACAAATATATTAGAAGAAATTGCCATCAATACATTTTCATAGTAAAAAAGAAAAATTAAAAATTACCAACAATACATTATTGGACAAAAATTACCAAATCTCACACGAAAATGAAATTTCAGCATTAAATGACCCATAAAGAGTCGATATGCCGTTAAACAAACTATTTAAACGATCTCTCTTGAAATGATAAGTAAAATAAAATAAATGACATTCACTTAAAGACACTTCCAAAATCTCACAATCCTAATTTACGATTTGTGCTAGTACGGGGTTATTAATTGTCGAAAGTTGACTTTCAGCAAAATGTTACTGCTGTTATCTATTTGCCTTATATCGAACGCCTACCTTTCGTATAGTAGTTTTAAATAGTAAATCACAGATTTGCTGACGATATCTTCCGTCGCCCAATCCTGTATCGTTTTCTCTAGTATTATTCCGTTCTTTGAATTTTTATAATGCAATGTGTCTTTTGAAAAGTTTTCCAAGTTTCTTCCGTTTGTACTTTGTAAAATGCACGCGCGCGCAAAGAAACAAAGGAATGTCATTTTGCTCCAGGTATCATATTCCAAAAATGCATTTATTTTGTAGCTCTCTGAACTTAAATTCCGGATTATTTTTCTAAAAACAAAATAAATATGTCAAATGCAGATGTAAATTCCATTTTGATATTCTGAAGATTGCTCTTGAGTACTCTTTATATCTTTGTTTTTTGTTTTTTAATATTTCGTGCTTTTCTGCCAGTAATACCTTGAGGACTCCTCGGCATAATGCTTTGTGGTATCATCTGATATTTGTTGGAATCGAAATGTAAAACTAAAATATGGTTTTGCGTGATCAAACACATCCTCGTTAAAAACTGACATAGCGGAGTGGATTCCTAAAAACGAAAAACACCGACAACGGTCGGTATAGTTTTGAGCTTAAATTTACTTATTTATTGAAATTTGATTGACACAAGGTCAGAAATTGCTGAGCGCGCTGTGTTTACAATTATAATGAGCTGAGAGTTTTAATTGCTTTAATTAGTCTTACGCGAATATGACCATATGTGCAACGACTTCGAAAGTGAAATCGGCAAGTCGGGTTCTAATTCTGTCGGAGTACGTTACATTCATTTTTACACTGATATTCTTTGACAAACGTATGATTCTCTCTCTTCTTCCCAAATCTGTCTATGAGCTAATTGGTCTCTCTAGACTTTGGTAACCAATCCAGGAGAATGACTGATTGATTTGTTTAACGGCATATTAACTCCATGTTGGTCATTTAATGCTGAAATGTAATTGCGAGCTTTGAAGTAATACAAATTTGATATATGCTATTCTGCTTTCACAATTGGATACATGATCGAAGATTCGCACCTTTTATACATATTCATGTTACTAGTGGCGGTGATATGCATGTTTTATGTTGTTGAGAATTATATTTTGGAATGCCGTTGGATTTCAGAAATTGTAGTATATTATTGGGACTACTGTCATAAAAGACTTCATCCATGATGGTTGTTTGATTTTATTTAGCGGCATATCAACACCTCTATGGGTTATTTAATGCCGAAATCTAAATATTTTGTACGTAACTCTATGCTTTCAACAACAGATATTTTATACATAATTTTATACTTTCATAGTAAAGCGATGTTTTTAGATATATATTTTGTAGGTCATAAAATGTATTGGCCATTTTACTGCAAAAATGTACTTTTATATTCTTTAGTGTTGCATTTATTGTCATTCTGCTATAAAAAAATTACTGTTTGGAGTGTTCATAATTTGCCCATATCTAGGGCCTTAATAGGTGCTGCCACCCCGAAGAATAATAAAAATTAACCACCAAAATAAAAAATAAGCAGTCATATAAACAACTTGAGTACTCTTGCGTCAAAAAAAGTTTACCATTGGTAAAAGAATACTGATTTCAGTCCTTATTGCATTTGTTATCATGTCGGAGTAGTCACCGTACATATGTTTCACTGCATGCCGTCATAGGAATGCAGGGCTGATTTGGCTTTACTCATTAACCACTTTTCAGCCTTGTGTCACATCTAAGCTACGCTTGGAAAATAGCTATAATCCATGCAACCTAATGCAGAATTACGTAACCTAACATCAGCATCCTGTATTCCAAGCGTAAAATCTAGAATCTTAGACAGATGGATATATAAATAACGGAACCAAATATGGTTTGAACTGTTTTTTTTTTATATCACAAGAGACGAATGTAAGATCCGTTTTCCGAGCATGAGCTCTTTGTGGGTTGCGGGCAAACACTATCGAATAGAATTTGATGAAATCAGGTGTATAAAATATAATTCTAAGTCTTTTACTCTCATCTTATCATTTTGTTGGCACAGTCCCTTTCATTACATTACTAGTGCCTTATTTGTTTTCTCGTTCCAAACATAAGTTCAGTAAGTAAATACCAACCAAAAAAGGGATGCCCCATTTTAATGGAATTTTTGCCGGTTACGAATCGTCAATGCGTCTTTCTGACAACCGAAATATTAGTAAAAATAATTACACTTTCTTTTAAATTTAATCTGAGATCAGCTGAAAGAAAGAAATTTATTATCGTACATGTTTGCTTCTTTTTATAGTAAATGAACTTCTTGCACGCATTAGATGATATGGTTTAATCTCAAAATACTATTGGATTGTCTGTTTTACCACACAACGTCATATTCTGGTTTTATACGTGTAATTTGTTTGCATATTCAAATCTTAGCCGCTGCACTGTTCCTAGTGGAACACTCTTACACCTATTCATATATATATATATATATATATATATATATATATATATATATATGATTTTTAACATACAACGTGCGTTAGCACGTGCGATACCCTGTCTTCATCTTGTTTCACTGCATATATATATATATATATATATATATATATATATATATATATATATATATATATATATGTATGTATATTATGAAATGGACAAAGTCCGACAATTATTTCAAGATATTTTTATGCTTATATATTCTTTTTATAGATACAAATATTAAAGTAAATGCTCTGTTTATACTAAACAGTATTAAACAACATTTACCGGCCTGTATCGGTTAAAGGCACGTCAGGCTAAATGACGGTTCCGTATAGGATACTGGTTTGATTCCTGTCGGAGGACGGATATTTTCTATGAAAATTTTTCGGACATTCAGGCCGGTAAATGTCGTTTAATACTGTTCATTATAAACAGAGCATTTACTTAAATATTTGTACCTATAAAAAGAATATATAAACATAAAAATGTCTTTTTTTTAATTTTTATTTTTATATATATATATATATATATATATATATATATATATATATATATGTATATATATATATTCTGCCTGAGCTGACATAATGCATTCCCATAAATGTTGCTGTTATCATTATTACTACCAGTTTTCATGAATTTCTGTTATAGAAATCTCTTACCAAGACTTTTACTAGAAACCTCACTTTTATTTCTTTCTCTCGGTATTATTGAGCAAATTACATTGATGTTATTCCTTAATTCGTATGAACTAAACGTGTGAAAAACGATGAAGTTTTTGAGAAAATGGAAACAGATACGACACTTTTCCATTTTCTCGTTAACAAATAATCCACTGGGCTTTTGAGATTACTTATCAGGCTCGACGTTTCTTATGTGCGGTGACCGTACGGAAACCGGTGTTTCCACGTGATATGGCCATAAGTTAATATGATTAAAGAGGTACTTCAGAAAAAGACAGTTGATATTGCTCGGTCACATAATTAGAAAAGAGGACTTGGCGTATTTTACACTCAAAGGATATAATGAAGCCAAGAGGGACAGAGGAAAACAACGCTTACTCTGCCTAACGAGCTTGAGTAAATGGATGGCAGAACGGGGTTTAGGAGTGATAACAAAAACACAAAATTTACTAAGAGCTACAAATGACAGGAAATTGTGGAGAGCCATATCGAAATTCCAAGGGGTCGCCGGGTACTTCCAGCTTCTTGATGAAGGCCACCCGAGATGTGAAAATATTACCAGCGGACCTTTCAGCAGCAGCAGATTATATAACAGGGTGATGACCTCTACGGGGATATCCCGCAAGATGTTGAGGCGGAGGCCATCAGGTCCGGGGGAAGACTCTTTCATAGATGAGAGGGCAGAGACAATATCGGACAGGAGAATGGGGGAAATGAGATCGTTCATCGGTGGGCCGGGATGGTCTCCGGTCAGGTCCGCGAAACAGTCACGCTCAAAAACCGGCTTCCATGTACGTAAGACGTCCTCATCGGAGAAGGATCGCTCGGCAACGAGTCCCCCGTAGGAGAGATCGCTGTCAAGGACCCTCTCGGCAACCGAATTAGGGCTCCTTGTATGAAGCCTTTGCAGGAAGTTGTAAATTGCCGAGCGTTGGTGCCGGCGACTGTGAATTCCTGCTTTAACGGGGGGTATCGAGCACTTAGTTCCGGTCCTGTTTTGGGGGAAAACTACATAGCAAAATGAAAAAGAATACTCTTTGTATCTCAGATAATAAAAATATATTTGTGCCCGTATCCGGTTTAAATAATTCCTCTCACCCCTTTAATCTTATTGGCTTATGGCCATATAACGTTGAAACACCGGTTCCCATACGATCACGGAAGTTAAAGAACGTTGAACCTGGTAAGTACCTAAATGTGTGACCGCTTGGGAATAGCACGTACTGTCAGTTTTGGTTTGCAGGTGTTGTAATGGATAATGCTCCAGAATTGTAATCTGAATAGACGAGTTCTAATTCACGTTGGGTTACTTATATTCACTTACTCGCATATACCCTCAGAAATACTGTTTACATTATTCGGACGATTGTCCTCATCTTTGTCACCATATTTATTACAACGTTTCGACTGCTATACTCTCCGGCCTTCTTCGGGTGGTTAGAATGTCGAACTGAACCCTTTATTTCGCTCATTGGGGTAGACTGTTCAAGTTCCACGTGCCATGTTTAATGGATGTCAGTTATCAGTTATCTGTTAATTCCCATCTCCAAGTTCTCCACTGCCTTAACCGGGTATTGAACTCACACTCTTTGGATCCTGTCACTGGATCTAACTAACGCCTTTATCCACTGTGCCATGACACGTGGAACTAGTACAGTCTACCCCAGTGAGCGAAATAAAGGGTTCAGTTCGACATTCCAACCACCTGAAGAAGGCCGAAGCGTACAACGGCCAAAAGGTTGTAATAAATATGACAACAAAGATGAGGATAATAATCTGAATAATGTAAATAGTGTACATAATACCTCATCTCAGAAATATAGACATACCCTAATGAATGTTATGAATACACTATTTCTGTCCCCAGTTATGGGTTAAATAGTAAGCATTTCATTAGAAGATATTTATTATCTCAAAAAGAAATCTTACAGTTCAAAAACATTTTTATTGCTAAATCCTCATTATCTAAAAATTATTTTCCCATTCAGAATTACGAACGAGCCGCCGTTTTCCATGACTACATTAGAACAAAAACTAATCTTAGAAACATAAAAATTATTACTCGCCTACAATCAGGAATATACCATTTGTTAATGTAGAAAATAAGCGCAGCTAAATTTTATAATCAGTAAAATCAATGAATGCCGTCAAGGTAAGATAAAACAGTGATTATGTATAGCAGGTGCAAAATGCAATGCGGATTATCTATATATAAAACTCAGCATATTTGTTTGTTTGCCATGCACACTTTAATCTTGGAATACATAAAAACTTTCCATGGGGCTTTCATTGAAACACCTGTTCTCCTATGTCTGCCGGAGGTAACCAACGTCGAGCCTGGTCTCTGCCGAGATGAGTGACCCCTTCAGGGATATCAGTGGCTGCAAGCTTCGATGTGCGTGTGATGTAAGGCATAACAGCTTGAAATTGTTAATCGGAGAGCCGAGTTCCAATTCCGGTCGTGTTCGTTATATGCACTAAATATCCTCGTGAAATATATGAATCCACGGCTTCTCCGCCCCCCGCTATGGGTTAATTAATATGACTTGTACTATAAAATATCACTTAAACTTTTTTTATCTCAAAAAAATGATTATCACTTAATCATTATTATCTCCTAATACTCTTACAATCTAAAATATCTCCTGGCTTTAAATAACCTGCAAAGGGGTGATAAACCATAGAAAAGGAAACAATAGACCAGTGAAACAATTATTAGAAAGTGATTGTGTTTAAATGCAACGTTTTTGAAATTCCAATTTCGATGTCATTATATTTTGAAAAATGGTTAATTTATTTTCTTAAGTTGTTTTTATTTACGAGGAGATGGCTGTGAGATTGTATTTAATATTTTTGAACAATTTTGTATTAGATCTTGTCTTTTCTCTTGTATTTTGCTGTCGGTATGTATGTTGATGTCCTAGAGGATTATTGTTAGTCAGGATTATCTTATATGTCATTTGAAATGAAAACGCGATATTCCTATCAGTGTCATCAACCATAGTCATCAGCACCATGAGTCATTGAAATAAGGGTCAGAGTTAGAGTACAATTCGTCGTCGTCGTTATCATGGCAACAATATGTTTTTGTTATTTTATCGATTTTTTAGGAGAAGCTTTCGTGTGCGACCTATAAGAATTTTCCCTTCCCGAGATTGTCCTCATACAAGAATCATTTTCGTCTATTTGCTATAATTTAGTGTCCAATTGAGAAGCACAAAACTGTTTAAATTACATCATCCTAGAACTACTTCTCTTCAGGGAAACAGCGACACGCGCGGTAAAAATGTTTTACTTGTATGTATTGAACTGAATAAAAAACAAAAAAACAAAAACAAAAACCTCCAGTCGAACATCGACAGCGTCTTGCAGAAAATGAGAAGAAGAAGAAAAAAAACGCAATATGTAATAAATCCGTTACTTTTTCTTACTGATTCTCCAGAACAAACTACATCACCGAATTTTTTTATTTCTGCACAATCCAAAAAAGGAATGTGTTACATATTTCTCCTAACTATTACGCCTCCCAAAATCTCCTTTTGATATCGGCTCGGTTTAGTATGACAAAAAAAAAGGAAGGGTAGTTTAAATCTGTCGGCACTGGAAAGAAGATCGTCGGGCGAAGTTCATATTCAGATCTAATCTCTTCCATTCATTTTCTCAAAAATAACCCTGAGAAATATATGAAACATGTTTTTTTCTTTCTTTCCAATTTGGTAGTATGGAATAGAGTGCCTAGCCTAAAAGAAGGACGACTCAGAATTCACAACCGTGAAAAATGCAAGTGGAAAGCCTTCGAGTATCTTCCCAAATAGATCATAACAATTCATACGTAATAAAGAAAAAAAATCTGTATAGCTATGATTGACGACGTCTTGAATGGCCATGATATTAGGAATATGCCACAGCACCGATAAGAATATTATGCGGAGGAGTAATTCTTTACCCTCAATATCTAAATTGTGGCTTTTATCATGCACTGGTATGTATAAGAATTCATTGCATATTATCCACAAGGCATTATCAATCGCTTCTATTTAATGTAAACGCTTCTATATATATATACCAAGCTTGAGAGAGTTGTGTAACGGGTTTAGGAGCAGAAAGTGGATCGGGCAAGACGAGTTCAAATTGTTCATTTCGCACTAATACCCCTGCGAAAGGCATGAATCCATCTTTTCTATCCACTGATAATGCATTAAATAACATGATAGATTGGGCACTATAGTATTTATCTGGCAGCCAGCCTAAGTTAACGACAATTCTTAATTCAAAAGAATGGAGAGGTTCTAACAGGACATCACTCCACTCCCAAATAGTCATGGAAATCCCCAGATAGTAAAAGAAAGGCAGTGATATCCAACTATATTCACCTATGTGCTGACCTTGTTAAAATGATTTAATTTATTCGTCCCTACAGAAGGGGTAAATAGTAGGGTAGAGTAAGACATTTTAATCTGGCTAGCAGCCAATCGTGTGGAAAGGCAGATCTGAATTTTAAAAAAAAACACGGAAAAGACAAATAGTATTATGCGTATTAGCAGACAACAAAGATAAAGAACCTATAGCGAATCATGATCGGATACTTTCTGAAAGGATATGGAGTCAGCAAAACAAATATCTTGGTTACGTATGGTAATCGTATATACAAATGTTCAGTTGTGAATCTGAAGGAAAGTGTTGTGGTAGGATCCACCTAATTTGCATAGTGGAGTACCGACCATATAAATATGGTTGGTACCGGGAAGAGAGGAGAACGAATCAAGAGATTCAACCAGAGACTCTGCCCGACTGCGACTCAGTCAACACATTATCCAGGAACGGTCTTCCCAGGAATATACAAAAGACTATATGTAAATATTGTGTACACTTTCTTCTTTCAATACATTTTGTTCTATGTACATTTTGTGTTGCATTATTATTGCATGCATTAGTCAAGTTTCAACAATGGCGACGAGGATGAGATCATTGAGATAAAATGAAAATGGAAATCTCGATAAATATCAGGACTTTGCCCGAGATCTAAAACAAATTCGGGCAGGGAATATAATGATTTTTAATCATTTCAACCCCATGCAAGTCGATAAAACTACTAAGACGTAAGGGATTGACTGAGATAGAAATAAACTTCGAAAACGTTATGGAGTAGAGAGGACAATAGAAACGACAGGACTTCGATTGACGTTGCATTTAAATTTTCGAAGATTGTAGCTAAAAGCAGAGCGAGTACTCATAAGTGAGGTTCACATCTAGTAATTACAACTGTAAAAGGATGAGACCTAACTGCCAATCTAGCAATACACATCAATTCGTAAAGTCGAGATAGTAAAGTAAAAAACACATCAGAACAACTCCTATGGATTATATATCATCGGGAGGGTATGGGTAGCACGTGATATCGAGTTTGGGGTCATCCCACTTGACTTTGCCAAAAGACAGTAACAAGCGTGAACTCCTTAAGCCTATAGAAAGGCGTGCAATTTCTCTCCCTGTCTTCTTTTACATCTCTTCAGCTGTGGCTTTCAAATGCAGTCGCACGTGGTGCTCGTTCACTTTCTTGGTTTCCTCTACTGACACTTATACTCTCACAAACACACTTGTTACGCACAAGCAGACACAGACACACAAATAATCTAATTCTTATTATAGCGAGTTTAAGTTTTATTTTACTTTCCTCAGATGTAATTATTTTTTGTTTATACATGCATGTTAGTTTGTTTTGTATCTATTGTCTTCTATTTTAGTTTTTAACTGGACTCACATATTGGTTACGGGCGAAATTATCCAGGAGCCCGTAAATATCTGCTATTCAAAGTATTGATCACAACAACATAATTGTGATTAATATTTATCCAAAAATACTATATTCCCCAAGGGTCAGAACCGATAAAGATACAGATTTTTAAAAAAATAAATAAATATATATATATATATATATATATATATATATATATATATGGTGGACTCTCCAGTTGTATTCGACGTATGAGTGTCAAGCAGCTCAGTTCCTAGGAACCGACAGCCAGATACCATATGATTTACCAGGTACATATGATTTGATTATAGTGGTGAAGGTTTTGTACAGAACTACCCACACTTTTATAGGGCAGAAAACAGACAGACACCAGGTGCACTACGTGCCACAGGGTCCCCAAACAACACTCCGTAGGTTTTGAATTCAAAATTGTCCTTTTACGCGACCAGTTGCTTCTCAAGGCTATGGAACCCAGTCTTTCCTGCTATATACCCATAGCTGGAGGAAGTACAAGAGGATTAATACCGGTCGCAAGGGTATTAGCACGGAATATGTAATTCGAACTCGGCTCTCAGATTCCTCAATCTGAGCTGCTACCCACTACTCCAACCTGCCTTTTCCATCTTCCCCCTCCTCCTCTCTCTCACTCTCTCTCTCCCTCTCTCTCTCTCTCTCTCTCTCTCTCTCTATATATATATATATATATATATATATATATATATATACAGTTGCGGCCAAAATGTTCAGAACGGCATTGTTTTCGTCAGAATAGTAGGCATAATTCGATGCTTAATAATCTGCTGACTAATTGGTAACGGAGTAATGGCATTATATTAACAAATTACAATGCAGATATTCTTACTAATGTTTAGTAAACGAACCGTCACGTAAACAAATTAAAAGAAATTAGAGTTCACCGGTTAGATATACTAAAACACAGAGTAAAAACAACCGTTCTGATCATTTTGGCCGCCATGGGTTTTGCAGTAAATCCCTAAATCATCCATAACTTTTGTATTATCCCCTCAAATTACTCCAAAATCACCGAAAATAACAATTACTATCGTATTTATTGTCTGTGAAAATTATAGAATATAAAACAACTTTCATAAAAACTTATACTTACTTTTCTGACGAAAACAATGCCGTTCTGAATACTTTGGCCGGAACTATATATATATATATATATATATATATATATATATATATATATATATATATATATATATATATATATAAGAAACATCAGACACAACGTAGCAACAGATAATCTTTTTTGGGAACGATTTCTGATAGAATGGAAGAATTGGAAATCTACAGAAAAAGTATTATACTGGTATGTGCCATTCAGGTGACAACATTATTAAACCCATCAAGATTAATCTGGATTTGTTGTCACTTGATTTACATTGGAATTCTGGTGCAAAAACTACAATTAAACGAAAGACGGAAATGGAATTTTCAAACATTAATAATTTATCTCTCGATATAAGGAATCTTTAAAGGGAAATAATTTCTCATCGATTGTTTCAGCAAGATGAATACACATACAGAAAATTCGAATTCAGAAATTGTTTGTTTAAAGAGAAGGTTGTAGCTATCCCTGGGGGTGGGGTTGAATAATCCAGATGCACGTGGTACATGAATAAGACGTTAATGGAACATACTGCTGGGTAGGCAAAATAAAATGTTTAAAAAAAAAACAATCTCCTCACAGCTGAGGCACGGTTTGGACTGAGCAATTATGGGTTATTTTTTTTACGATGAAAACACGTGCCAAGAAATGCCTCCGAGTTTTATTGATTGATTTGCTTGCTTTCTCAGAATGCAGCAGGATCCTACTACCATGCCGATATATTGCACACATATATATATATATATATATATATATATATATATATATATATATATATATATATACACACACACATATATATATATATATATATATATATATATATATATATATATATATATATATATTTAAAACGTGTAAGACTGAGACTTGGTATTTCAAAAACAGCAGTTGATAATGGAAGAGTTTTATCAGCTATGATTGTTCAAATCTACTAGGGATGTAATATATAATGAACAAACTTTTAAACGATATTCGATAATTCTTAATGTATTTTTAAGAAGTAATTATACACAAAGTGTATTTACAGTTGTTTGTGGAGAATATATATATATATATATATATATATATATATATATATATATATATATATATATATATATATATATATATATATATATATATATATATACATACATATATATATTTGTCATCCACGGACAGAATGTTTCGCTGTTTTACAGCTCATCAGTGTGGCTAGACGTCCGGTTGCCTCTAGCTAGGATCGAAACCCGACTGAATTGGCGTCAGTCGGAACTTCTCCCACTAAGCCGTCAGCGCACGGTACGGGATGAAGGTGAAATTTTAGCGTGTTTATTTTTAGATTTAGATAAACACACAGTGACTGACAGTGACTCAATTCTGCCGAATAGTCGTGCAATATTAGCTTAAATGGTCACTGTTTACAAATTCACACCTCAAACCAGAGAACTCAACCGAAATTAATTTTTCAGGAGCCATATATATATATATATATATATATATATATATATATATATATATATATATATATATATATATATATATAAGGTGTTTATATAAAAAAATGGTCACTTTCTATCATTTCTTTTTATTGAGTCTTTCAAATTTCCGAATAAGTATACTTTTATCGGTAAATTTGCCAAAATTCTTATAAATTTTTTTTTTTGTATTATTTTTCCCGAGGACTTTATTGCTACATTGGTTTTCAAGGATTTTTCTGTGTAAGCTGCGCAAATTAAAGTGAAATTAACATCCAGTTGCGTAACTACAGACAGAATAATCCTTGATAGCGAATGAAGCAACTGTCGAAAGTTCTCGGAGTAAAAATAGTATAAAATAAAAGTTAATATTAATTTTAGCAAATTTACCGATAATGGAAAACAACTTATTTGAAAATTTGTAAGATTTAAGAAAAAAATTGATAGGCAGGACTTGTCCATATATATATATATATATATATATATATATATATATATATATATATATATATATATATATATAGTTAACGAAAAACTAGGTAATCCGTATGTGTAGACCGAAGGAGGATAAAATCCAGAGAGCTCAATGTAAATCAGTGCTAATAATTTAACTAAATATAGAAACAGACCACTTTAAGGTTCCATGTAATAAATTATTTCACCAAAGCCTTTTTAGAGGACAGCGGATCATCAGACTTCACTTCCAAATGTTGAAACGAAAAAAAATATATATATATATATATGTACAGGGTGTCCCAAAATAATGTATACACTCTTTGAATCGTTATAACTTATTCAGTTTATGTATTTTGACTTGTAAATAAGATTAATACAAGAGAAATAATACACATTTAAAGAATTCGAGAGTAAAAATGTACAAAAAACATAGAAAATTAACTTTAATAAGATAAAAGCTACTTGGGGCAATGGCAGAATGTTCATATAATGATGAGTTCACATCAAGTGCTCAAACTGGTTGCCGTTCTGTTCAATACACTTTTCATATCTTAAAGAAATAGACTTACAAACTTACAGTAACATTTCCTCTGTTATTTGAGCACATTCTTCTTCAATTGTTACTCTCATTTCAGCAATTGTTTCAGGTTTCCTGCTGTAAACTTTGTCTTTTTTAGAAACGCCCACAAAAAGAAATCCAAGGGTGTCAAATCTGGTGATCTAGGTGTTCAAATGTCCCTCTTCTTCCAATCCGTGTATTTTGCATATTTTCATCCATATAAATTCTCATATCACGATAATGTATTATTAACTATTAATATTTAAAGAGGGTATACATTATTTTTTGATACCCTGTACATATATATATATATATATATATATATATATATATATATATATATATATATATATATATATATATATATATATATATGAGTAAGTAATACAAGTAGATCCTATTAATATAAAATATTAAAACTGTTCCACAAAAGAGAGCTCAATATATATATTTTTATTTTAGAGCATATAATAACTAAATATGCATAGAAAACAGAAAAAATGATTTAATAAAAATAAATCCAATTTATCCATTTTAATTGGTGGAAAGATTATTCGTATAATGCGAATTTGAGATTTTAAAACATTTAAATTGCTTTAATACTATACAGTATTCAAGTGGAATATTCTAGAATATTCCAATAACGTTATCAGTAGTAATTTGTTTGCCTTAAAATACAAAGAGGACATTCTGTAATTGATATTCCTGCAAGAAGGTTATCATCATGTCAATAGGTAAAGTATTGAAAAATTCGTGAAAACAACTGATTGAAAAGAAGGTAAAAGTTACAAGAAAATTTCAGACAACCTTAATATTACATTTACTACCATTAGATGGGGCACGGTGGATTAATGGATAGCAGCTCGGATTGAGGAATCGGAATATTCTTGGGAAAGCTATGAATTCTCCCCTCCAGCTATGGGTAAATAGCACGACAGAATGGATTCTATCGCCTTGGATGGCAGGATGATTTGCTTTCATGAGTAATTAAATTCATAAGAAAACTCCAAATGTATTGAAAAGACACAGAGATGCCAAGTTGAAATTCGTTCGTGAAAATAATGATGAGAAAAAATCGTATTGAGAAAGAGTATTATAGATAGAGGAAACCAACATTGGGTTGTTTGGACGTAATTCTAGAAATCATGGATGGAGGAAAGATGGCGATGTGTTCAAACAAAAACCACAGTGCCAAAAGTGAAATTTGGTGGTGGCAGCATCATAGTTTGGGGATGTTTTTTCTGGTGAACGTTCTGGCAACATATCAGTAATAGACGATAGAATGAATATCAAAATATTCTGGAAGAGAATTTAATGATTTTCGATTTAAAATCTTGAACTTCCTCTTGACTGGGTCTTCCAACAAGATAATGATCCTAAGCACACTGCAAAATCTACGTGGAAATGGCTCGATGAAAATAATTTAAATGTCTTGAAATGGCTAAGTTAGTCAATCAGGAAACTGTAGCGGTATTCGAAAATTCAAATCCAGTTAAGAACTCTAACTAACATCCTGGACCTGAAGACCATATGCGAAGAAGAATAGAGCAGTATGGCAATTGACCAACTAACATTTGCAAATCATTAATTGAGAACTACAAGAAGAGTTTGGTTGCTGTAGAAGTGAAAAATGGCTATTCTACAAAGCATTAAATGAAGATTATGTGTTCGTTTTTCTATTGTACGAATACTTTTTTCATCCATTAAAATAGATAAATGTGATTTATTTCTATTAAATCGTTTTTTTCTGTTTCCTATGCATATTTAGTTATTATTCATTTGTGCACAGTTAATTATGTAAAAAGTATGTTTATTCATTAGTTGGAAATACAATAAATTAAAAATTAGGATGTATACGAATACTTTTAACACCCAATGTATATACATCCACACACACACACACACACACAAACACACACACACACACACACACACACATATATATATATATATATATATCATAGTTAATAATCGAGAGTGGTCTACCCTTGTTTTGTTACTCACTGTTGTGTGAGAGCTATTTCTGTTTACTGGGACCATAAAAGGACACTATACGCGAGCCTTGTATTCTCAGTTGAATAAAGATTTCTTAAAGCCTACACTTGCATACATTTGACATTACATATACACAGACTCACGCGCGGGCTCGCGCACATACACGCATACACACACACACACACATATATATATATATATATATATATATATATATATATATATATATATATATATATATATATACAGGTTCGATTGTCATTTGGCGTCAATGAAACCTGTATAAAAGAAGTATTGGTGCCCAAACACACAATTATAATCTGGAAAATTTAAATTCCTCGGTCGGCCCCTTCTCTCACCTTCGTGTGCATATGTCGTCGCTTCAACGTAAACCATGGAATCCTAAAAGCATCACACGAAGTCGCATTCCCATTTGTCATAAATTGCCCTCAACAATTATATATATATATATATGTATGTATTGTATATATAATTGTTTAGATCAATTTATATATATATATATATATTTATATATATATATATATATCTTGAGTCTAAAAATTAAATGCAGAAAACGAAAATCGATTACGAAAATTGAGTGCATTAACATAGCAGGTGGGCAATAGTGTCTGAATATTGCAAACGAATTCAGCAGAAAAAATTATTTTCTGAAGAATGTCATGGAATTGAAAAATATTTCATATGGAGGAAGAATGTATTTGATGCTAAAACGCATATAAACGATAATCTTGTTATATGGAGTGTTTATTATTTTACTTGTTTTTTTAGAAATGATGTTGCATAAGCGAATTAACACGATAACATACTGAACATAATATACCCTTTATACTCGTGTATAAGACGACTTCATGTGAAGTGCAACCCCTGGCATGAACTTTAACCTCTCCAGAAATAACTACCTGTGTATATTGAATTAATATTTCAGTAATTAATCTGATCATAAAACTCGCACTATATGCGAGTATATATGGTAGTTAATGACGAAATTCTGCTTGCATCATTCTACTCTAAAACTATATTCCTGGCAAATCTTTATATGATGTACCTTAGTTAGTAGTACCAGTTTTGAGATTTTACCTTGAACCCGACTTGCCAGGTAAAGATGTAGGAATCATCATCATACACTTCGTGTTTCACTGTTTTGAAAGAAGGTCTACAGTTTTGCCTAAAAAAACTGTTACTCTTTCCCCAAACATTATAAGTTTAACTGCTTCAAGTCTAGGCTTCCTGGATATGACGATAAACTACATCTGACAGCAAAGCCTCTGATCGGGTTTTCGAGGAGCGTGCAACTACCTCTTAATTGCTGTTCTTCCCAGATTCACCCTGATCCGGGGTGGTAGCACCTGCTAAAGTCCCAGCTATGGGCAAATAGTTCAAAACACTATGAAAGCATAAATATATATTTTTGTAATACAGTGTAACCCGGATATAAGAGAGTTGGCGGGACCGGAGACGAAGTCTCTTATATCCGGGTTTCTCTTATATCCGGGTTTGGTCTATTATATATACATTAACACAGGCTCTAATTTGGGACCAGAGAAAATCTCTCTTATATACAGGTCTCTTATATCCGGGTTACACTGTATAAAAATGCTAGCAATAGATTTTCATAGTAAACAAATTGACAACAATGCATTTTTGTAAAAAAAATTAAAAAAATAATAACCACCAATAAATTTTCGTAAAAGGAATTACTACTCTTCCCAAGAAAATTGAATTTCGGCAGTAACTGACCCATAATGATGTTGATATGCCGCTAAACAAACAAATGAAAAAAAAAACATTCAATCTCGGGTCAACCGTTAGTTATCCTACATATCGTCATGATTTACAGTTCTAACTTCATTTACACCCATTTAACAATCTCATAGTGTTACGATCTATCTTGAGTGGCTCTTGAGCCTGGTATTGGATGAACAGTAGTATGAGAAACATAACCAATAATAACGCGCGTACTTTATCAAAGGCTTAGTAAATGATACTCAATTCTCGAGCAAAAATGAACTGTCAGTCATAGGTACCAAATTTCGAGATGAATAGTGTTTGGTTTGGAAATCATTTACGGAATAATCGCATTGTATTGGTCGACACAACGTGACATCGAAAGTTTTTCAGCCGTCAACTCTATTTACATTCACATCTGCCACTTCCTTCTTGTTTTTTTTTTCCCGCTTCTCTTTACTTTGCGAAATAAAGAACACCTTGCGCGGACATCGTTTTCGCTGTTGAGTAGCAAAGCGGCTTACGTGAGTATATTGCTTTGGCATCTGCTTAAGAAATTCTCTCTACTGCCACGTGAACGACTGAACCACGCCGCAGTGAAGTATCGAAAATAGATGAACACAAGACATGTGCACACGTAGCTCTATGCAAATTCCGAGTATTCGACCAAAACTAATTCATTCGCGCAAACTCGTTAAGTTACTGTTTCCTTTTGTTTCTACCGCTTTTAGTACGTTTTGTGAATGTTCATTTCTCCAGGTTTGTTTTACAGCTTCGACTAGTAAAAATAAAAAAGTAAAAATTTTAATAAAAGGGATTTAAATACAATATTATAACATCAATATTCATTATATAAGATAATGAAAGTCTTTCATGACAGCGAACTTAAATTTGGTATGATAAGAACATTTAATCAAACTAATCCAAATTTGTGGACCAATATTGACGGAACTTTCAAGAGATAAGAAAAATAACTACAATTAAGAACAAAGAGACATGGTTGCGAAGAGGACATTTAAAGAGAGAAACTGAAGCTGTCTTAATGGTAGGCTAGAAACATTCCGTGTAAAAAACCAAGAGCCAAAGTATATAAGACAGTACGATAGAGAATATCGTAAACGCGACGATGGGGTCGGAAGGCTAGATTATGTAAGAACGAATGCAGGAGTAAGAACCAAGAAATAGACTCAAATGCGTGGGGAAGTTATTTCTGGGAAATTGTGAAAATGACTTGAATTTAAAATGAAAGTTAAACGAATCCTTTATTCCAGGTTAGAAAATAAGATAATTTCCTTGTAAAAATAAAATGGGAAATTTAATGCTTTTTGTAAAAAAGGGAAAAAAATGTAAAACAGACAAAATCCGAAAACATATCTGAAACTTGGATGAGAATTTAAAACTTACTATTGGCGCCATTGGAACAAGAGTAATTGCGAAATAAGCCATTTCCATACATAATATATTCGACATTCATTAATCAAACAGCAAGCGTTACTGTCGATTGGAATTGATAAAATCATTTGCTTAAAACAGCTTTTCATGAAAGACTTTTTTACAAAGTGAAGATGGTTCTGTAATGACAAAAGTACACAGGTGTAGGCATTAAGGAAGCTTTATTCAACTGAGAATACAAGGTTCGCGTACAGTGTCCTTTTATAGTCCTAGTAAACAGAAATAGCTCGCGCACATAGAGGAGACTAAAGAAACAAGGAGAGACAACACTTGATTATTCACAACAGGCTCTTTCTAGTATTAATGCTAGTTTCTTTCAAAACATCATGTTTGTTGTTGTGTTGGAAATTAATAGTGTGATTGTGTCAATATTTACTGTTCTAGATACATATGTGTAATGGCAACAGTACGCAGTTGTAGTCTTTAAAAAAAAGCTTTATTCAACTGAGAATACAAGGCACGCTTATAGTGTCATTTTATAGTCCCAGCAAAGAGAAAGAGCTCTCTCAAAGAGGAGAGTAACGAAATAAGTGGAGACCATTCTAGATTATTCATAACGACGTGTTAGCCATTTTTGTTGTTGTTTCGGTTGGGAATTGGTCAAGAGATGTGTTATGCCTTAATTGGTAAAGAATCTTACTGATATTTTTGTCGCCAGCCTATAAGGCTTGAAGAAAGATCATCTTTAAGACTTACAGGGTTTAGACGTTGGATTAATTAGAAATTCGAGAAAGATCCGATGGCGTTAAGATGACATCATTACTTAAAACGTCATGAATTAGTGCAACTGGCGCTTTGATCTTCTCTGATAGTCACCAGTTTCTTGAAGTGTAAAAGCTTAAAACGGGTACTTAGTAAGTCACTTATTAAATAAAGTCGTATTAAAGACGTTAAGTAACTTTCAGATGATATTTTTAATCTTTAGCTTTCATATCAGATATGTAAGCTCTAGTAAGCTTCCAACATTTGTAAGATGTGTATTATGTCGTGTTAAATCCAAATCGACGTTAGGTCCTTCACAGTGCCGGATCAGACTGTAAATCGACTATTTCTGGCACATATGGTCTGGCGTATTCCAATCGTCGCTCACCAGTTCAAAACGTAGAATTGTTTTCCACCCTAGAGTCCCTTTTCCCATAGACGAAACGTTGCTAGCCTCTTGCTACTCTATCGTTATAGTCACGGAAGATGTTATGGCGAACTACCATTCATTGTTTCCTGCAATCCAGACGTTCACAGCTAGGAACTACCAGGCCATATTCAGCGAGTTGATACCCCAATTTCTTTCAAATTCCTTTGGTAAGGAGGGGGTTTCACTCAAACAGCTTCTTGAGTGGAACTGTTGCATTATGGAACGGATTTGGAGAGTATGCTGAACAATCATAACCATTTTAAATGAGGTTGTATTCCTCAGACGTCCCTCGCACAACATCGAGTGGTCCTTCTGAAGACACCGTTCTCGAATTCGCGTCATCAACGTACAAATCACCATCCACTGCTCGAGTCCTTTTTATTATGCCATCCTCCAGTTCGACCAATCAGCATGCTATTGGTCGAACCGCGCTAAGCTGTATAAAAGCGAACATTTTAAAATAATATACTTCCGGAATAACTAAGTGGTTGAGGAGATACCTGCCATTTTCAAAGGAAAAAATGTCGCTGCTACATGTCGCGTATTGAGGGAAGGAAGTTATTACTTTCCTTTACACTAGTTGCTCCGATGAGCTGCTTTCGCTGGTTCCCAGACTCCATGAATTTAAGCGTTCAACTAGGCTGGCATCTCGCTCTCGCCCTTTCCCTGTCGATACTGTTAAATGTTGCCGTCTCTTCTACTCCAATAGCTTCATGTCTCGCACTTCTCGCCCACGGAACTTCTTCGCCTTTTCCTGTTTCCCTTATAGTTATAATCTCTGTTAAAATGTAATGTCAATAGACGTCTCCAGATGCCTTTATCTAATCCGTATCCTTCTCTTCATCCTTTCCTCTATCATTCCTCTTTGCTCTCGCTCTAACTCTTTGTAACCCCTTGAGTGCTAGTGGCTTCCCGCCTTGCTTGGGGTGAAATGCTTAAAAAAAGATGCAAGCCACTCTGACTCGTTTACTTCTACATAATTGTTCACTACAAGGGCCAAATGTTATTTATCGTATATAACTTTATAATACATGTCTTTATCCTTCCCAGTTAGCCGTTAGAATAACTTCATTTTGCAAATCTCGTCCATGACTGGTTCTGTGGCATTATATTTGGTAAACAATTCTAAAGGAACCAATAGACAAAACGAACTCCATAAGGTAAATGAAACAGTCTCTCTCCCTCCCCTCTCTCTCCCTCTCTCTCTCTCTCTCTCTCTCTCTCTCTCTCTCTCAGACTCCATTGCGCTAAAAGGGAATAAAATCAGAAAAACAGACAAACGTTGCAACCATTTCTTGGGATACTTTTTTTGGCAGCGACATTCAGTGGTCGTCAGCAGTTCGTTAGCAGATAAGTGAAATAGTCAGTCGATTTGATTTTAACAAGTTTCTCTAAGGATTACCCTTTTACCAGATTAGTTTATATTTTTTTTTAAATAATTATTGCGAACGCTTATCGTACAGATGGAAATAATTTCATTTCTACCTAACTGCCACAGCAATGGGAATATAAGTATCCTAAAAACAATCGCACGCGATCGCATACAACAGATATTTTAAAAAATATGTATGGCGACTTTATTAACGTTCGAATTATGCATAATGAGCAGAAGAACAAAAGTGGCTATAAAATGACGTGACTGATTTTTTATTATGGAGATGAAACCAAGCAAGGCAGTAAAGCCACTATGACACATGCGATTAATGAGTGTGAAAGAATTTGAAAACAGAAACATTATTAAGGAGCGAGAACAGTACAAGAGTAATAAGGAAGACAGTAGATAACGATTGACGTTGCATTTAATTTTTTAAAGATCAAAGTTGGCTGGAAAGTATAGAGCCGTAAGAGCGTTTGACAAGCGAGAAGGGAAAAGAAAGAGAAAAGAAACAGTTAACATAGAATTTACGGTTACATTTACTCAATTTAACTGTAAATCGATGAGACATTGTTGCTAATCTAGTACTGCGTTTGAATTTATAAAGTCTAGGTATCATAGCGAAGAGTGACATATATATATATATATATATATATATATATATATGTATATATATATATATATATATGAAGAAATATAGTCTTAAAGTGTGCTATATTTATGGGATAAAGTGCTCAATATCGGAGATAGAGCGTGTGTAAATATAAAAGTGAACATAGAAGTCAACACTTAGAGGCGACAGTCTGTTTTATACTAGATGCAATCGTCTTTCCCGACGATTGCATCTAACATGAAACAGACTGTCGCCTCTAAGTGTTGACTTCTATGTTCACTTTTATATATATATATATATATATATATATATATATATATATATATATATATGAGATACATTCCCGACAGAAAGATTGTCTAGCACGACATTGCAACAGGCTTAAAATATGGATTCAATTTCGTCTTTCCAGTTGATGTCAGCCAAGGATCTTAGCCCGAGAAGATGCGACGATTCACTGCTATCAGTCGGGTCTGTGGACGTCTTCCTTCCCTAAATCCTAAGTATACAATACAGTATTTATTTTGGTTAGTAGTATCTTCCTCTTTTTTGGATCACATAGAGTCTATAATAAGCATGGGTGGCAAAAGATGTAGGCGACTTACTTTATGTTATTCAACGTTTAGTGACATAGATAGATAGATAGATAGATAGATAGATAGATAGATAGATAGATAGATAGATAGATATGAATAGAGTGAAATAAAGAAATAAACAGATATGACTGATTCATTTGTTTTTGCGACTTATCAACTAATTGCAGCCAGAAATTAATTTTAGATTTTAAGGGAATAATCATGATTTACTGATACAAATCCTACTAATTAACTTATAAGTAGAGGGAAAGAGGTGGATTTATATCTTTCCCTAGGTTATTTGAGCGCAAGTGAATATAAAAAACCTGACTAGAATTGAATTTTCAATTCGAAGCCATTTTCCTTTACACTAGCCACAAGTCCAAACTTATAGCACCTTGTATTTCCAAGCGTTTACCTATCTCGGTAGTGATCGGGCTCGACGTTGCTTAAATTTGTTGATCGTGCGAGAACCGGTGTTTCAAGAAGATATACCCGTAATCCAAATAAACAGATGTATAGGTAGATATGATAAGGATAGATAGATAGATAGATAGATAGATAGATAGACAGACAGACAGACAGATAGATAGATAGATAGATAGATAGATAGATAGATAGATAGATAGATAGATAGATAGATATGAACAGGCTGATATATATATATATATATATATATATATATATATATATATATATATATAGAGAGAGAGAGAGAGAGAGAGAGATAGAACAGGCTGAGATAGATAGATAGATAGATAGATAGATATGAACAGGCTGAGATATATATATATAATATATATATATATATATATATATAGATAGATAGATAGATAGATAGATAGATAGATAGATAGATAGATAGAACAGGCTGAGATAGATAGATAGATAGATAGATAGATAGATAGATAGATAGATAGATAGATAGATAGAACAGGCTGAGATAGATAGATAGAACAGGCTGAGATAGATAGATAGATAGATAGATAGATGCGAACAGACTGATAAAGAGAAAGTTTTATGGAGGTTATATTAAAATCATTCATAAGGTTTATTTTTATACCCACTTTAATGATTGTAGCACATGTCCATTTCCAGCTTTTGCGTGAATTATCCTTAGTTATATTCGGCGGAGATGTGTGTGTATTCAACATATGATAATTTTGTGGCAATACTCGCTTAATTGTTTTAGGCAGTTTTGATCAATATTTCTTTCCATGGATAGTCGTAAGGAATTGTAAATGCAGGACTACCTTACACTTAAGTAAAATAATAACAATAATAATATTTATTAAGAATTTATTACAGGAAATATCAAGTTTTACGGAAAAGATTGTTGACATTTATGTATTTAGTTACATAACAATTAGATAATAATAATATATATTTTGATGCTATATTCGATTTGTTGTTAAGTATTGTTTCATTTTATCGATAGCATTTTAGAATACTTTGGCTGCAATTACTAAGTTTCCAAATCTAAACAAACTGGAGTTGTCATTGACACTTTGTTATCTCTCTTTTCCATTGTTTTTCGATCGGGTTCTTCCAGTCATTTTGATGGGCAATAGCGAAATATTAAAATTTAAAATGATATAATTTCATTTAAAAAATAAAGCATGTAAAAAGGAATATTTTAAATTAATATACGACCAAAAATAAAATGCTTTTGATAAAAAAAAATCTTAATGATATCTCTATAATTGTGTAACAATTCAATATAATGATATTCCGCAGACAAATCTACGATTTATGTTACCTCATCTCATTGCATGGTTACAAACTATAAACCTAAATTGAGCTTGAAATATTGTATAATCAGCTCTAATTTTTTTGTGAAATTCTTGGATAAGACATAATGAATAATTTGTAGGGAAAAAAGCAATTTTCGATTTTTTGTTGAATAGGTACCTCCTCCGCCAAACGCTTCATATATTGTTATACGTTTCATTAAATACAGCAACAAAAAATTATGACAAATATTATTTTTCCTGTTTATTTAAATGAATAAACTCTATATTTGCAGGCATTTCACGCATTTCGCGATAATATGGTCGTACTTGTTGTTAGGTATTTTTCATTTTCGTCTTTGTTATTGACAGCATTTTAGAATACTTTGGCTGCAAAGTTTCCGACGTTGAACAAATTATTTCGTTGACGCTTTGTTACCTCTCTTTTCCATTGTTGTTTTAAGATCGCTTTCTTCCAGTCATTTTAATAGGCAATAACGAAATACTGAAATTTAAAATGATATTATTCCATTAAAAAAATAAGGCCTGTAGAAAGCAATATTTTAAATTGTTATACGACCAAAAATAAAATGCTTTTGGCAAAAAAAAAACTTAATATTTTCACTATAATTATGTAACAATAATGTAATGATATTCATCATACAAATCTACGGTTTATGTTACCTCATCTCATTGCATGGTTACGTAGCATAAACCTAAATTGAGCCTGAAATATTGAGTAACCAGCTCTAATTGTTTGTAAAATCCTTGGATATGATTTAATGAATAATTTGCAGTTAGAAAAGCAATTTTCGATTATTTTTTGAATAAGCCCCTCCTCCGCCAAACACATCATATATTTGATTGCTTTTAACGTAAATATCAGGGGTCATTTACAAGAACAGTGTATTTTGTTGCATTGCTTATCTTCTATAATAGTGTCTGGCACTTAAAGCGTTACAATATCAATTATGTTTGTGACATCATTTGCGCATAGCTTGAAACAAACGTACGGCTTCTTGCGGTATTAGATAGATAGATAGATAGATAGATAGATAGATAGATAGATAGATAGATAGATAGATAGGAATAAAATAAGAAGGGATATAATCAATGCAAATACAAGGATTTTATCTTGTAACAGCAATTTAAATACAAAAACAACATTGTTATCAGTTTTTCAAAATTTACAACTTTAAGAATGATCACGAATATTCATCAGGTTAGCCTACAAGTCTAGGCAAGCTATGAAGGACGTCAATTGATACAATACAATATCTAATAAAAGAAAGTGTGTAAATGATGTGCTTTGATTTTTTATATAAATTAGTATTTGAATTGTCTTACTTTTGTATTAATTTATGTGTTATATATTCTAAATAACATGAGGTCATGAATTTAACCTTTTTCCTTTAATTTTTCAACATTTTTATCTTCATGTATGTTGGCTTGGTATACGTGTAATACTTTCATGAATGGAGGTATTTGAAAAAATCCGACTAAGCAGACTTATACGTTGATAAGATTCAATATTAGCACTCTCAAGAATTTTGCGTCAAAGTGTCTCTCCCTTTTAATAAGGCTGGCATTCTTTAGGTAAAATTTCTGGTTGAATTTATTTCTATGTATGCCAAATAGATAGAAGTAAATTCAACAATTTATTTTAATGTATGGGCAATAGCTAGCTAGCTAGCTAGCTAGCTAGCTAGATAGATAGATAGATAGATAGATAGATAGATAGATAGATAGATAGATAGATAGATAGATATGAACAGGCTGAGAGAGATAGATAGATAGATAGATAGATAGATAGATAGATAGATAGATAGATAGATAGATAGATAGATAGATATGAACAGGCTGAGATATATATATATATATATATATATATATATAGATAGATAGATAGATAGATAGATATGAACAGGCTGAGATAGATAGATAGATAGATAGATAGATAGATAGAACAGGCTGAGATAGATAGATAGATAGATAGATAGATAGATAGATAGATAGATAGATAGAACAGGCTGAGATAGATAGATAGATAGATAGATAGATAGATAGATAGATAGATATGAATAGGCTGAGATAGATAGATAGATAGATAGATAGATAGATAGATAGATAGATAGATAGATATGAACAGGCTGAGATATATATATATATATATATATATATATATATATATATATATATAGATAGATAGATAGATAGATAGATATGAACAGGCTGAGATAGATAGATAGATAGATAGATAGATAGATAGATAGATAGAACAGGCTGAGATAGAGAGATAGATAGATAGATAGATAGATAGAACAGGCTGAGATAGATAGATAGATAGATAGATAGATAGATAGATAGATATGAACAGGCTGAGATAGATAGATAGATAGATAGATAGAGAGATAGATAGATAGATAGATAGATAGATAGATAGATAGATAGATAGATAGATAGATAGATAAAATTCTCCTGCTATGGATTTATTTATGCCGTACAACTAGCGTCATTCGCTCTTGCATCATTCCGCGAATTTAACCTGACGAGTGGAGTGAAATGCCTAATGTGGCCGTACAAGATTCAATGGATATTGCACCAATCCTTTCGGATGTTTTTCAAAATGCGTTAGATTCATTGTATCACATTGAAATGCAGACGAAATGCACATCAAAGCCTGCTAATGTATTGAACGAGTGTTGCTGTCCGTATCATGGTGCAATCTTTTACATTAAGGTGCACGCTCGATGCGTGATAAAAGGTCGATGGTTTCCAAAGATTGACAGTCGTAAAGCGATAGGTTCAGGATTTGAAGCGGCCGCCATTTGGCATATTTCCATCTCGGAGACATAGACAGTCTACTCAACTCGGTGAATTACGTTTCATTCCAACTTTCCTAATCATTTCATTGATTCTGGACAACAGAAATCTCGTGATTTCTTTCTTTAGCAGAGCAGGGGAAATATAGTGATTTTCCAAGAGCATCTTAGATATGGCACAAGGCCGAAAGTATATGACACCTAGTGAGGATCGAACTCACTACTCAGGCGTTAGTGTTCTAGCGAGACGAGCTTGCTAACCATTACGCCGCCTCGAGGTGTCCCCGAGCAGGGGAAATATGTTTCTTTCATTCTCATGTTCTTATATGAATCACATCATTTGAAGTCTTCCAACAGCAACAACAATAACATTGATTAACTGAAGAGTAAAACAATGATATAATCAGAATGCCGACATTCCACATTACCTTAAGCAAAAGGCTTGGAAGGAAACCTCTATTGATATCAGAAGAAGCATTAACATGCAGTGGACTAGAGAAGTATATTTACCTGACAAAATTTTCTTATCGCATATTCTTTCTTTATTTTTATTCAACCGAATAAAACCTGAATACCATAAAGAAAACTATCCTTCAGTGAAATTCATAGACTGGCGCTACAGAATCACAAACAAACAACAATAACATTGATTAATAATAACAGAAACCACATATCTTGAAGATTTTGAACAGTAGCAACAACGAAAATGCCAATACATCTAACTCAAAGAGAAAACAGAGATGGTCAAAATGTTGACGTTCCACACTACCTTAGACAAAATCTTAGGAAGGAGACAGACACCTATACAAGAACGATCGATAAAAGTGAACATATGAAACCAATTTTTCGAGAAAAAAAAATTTGTTTTAAAAGAAGGATTTTATAATTTTCAACCGACTGTAACGCTACCTGTTCGTTTAATGAAAGTCGAACATTTCATGTTTACAAACGCTTATTCTCGCCATTCTCTTTTTTCTTCCTATCTTTTTATGTGCCGTGTCCCCTTTGGATTTAGGCGATCATGGCTCTCCACAATTTTCTGTTAATAAAATTTGTCTTTTTGTTATTTCTCCTAAACCCTGTTCCGCCTCCATTTATCAAGCTCACTAAGTATGTTATACGTTGTTATCCTCTGTCTCTCTTGCTTTCAAATCGATCCAGTGAGTATCAGATTTTCTATTAGCTTAGTACAACCGTTTGCTGATATCAAATGATTAAAAATGGCTTCCAGATAATGATCCCTGTTGATCGTAGAGAGGATTTCGGTGACTGATCGTACAGAAACAAAGAACTTTACCAAATAACGAAAACCGTATCACTTGAAGACTTCCAACGCGTGGTGAAAAGTCGATTGTTTCCAAAGATTAACAGTCGTAAAGCGATAGGTCCAGGACTTGAAGCGGTCGCCATTTGGTAGGTTTCCATCACGGTGACATAGACAGTCTTCTTTTACTTCTTAAGATGAGGACAATAGTCTGAATAATGTAAATAGTGTACATAATACATCATCTCAGAAATATAGAGGAAACACTTTTATTTACAATATTTTTTGCTCGTTTAAAGTATACTACTCGTGACCCATTGAGTCACTGAAGGTTCAAATTGTAAATATTAAAGTTACTTTCAACATTAAAAACATTGTCTGTTTGAAGAAAGTTGAAATAAAAATACTTACTGTATAAACAATTCGTATTTTTAAATCCTATATATTAACCGTGACTCGTAAGTCACTGAAGGTTCAGATTATAAAACACTGAAGTTGCATTTAACATTAAAAAATGTCTGTTTGAAGAAAGTTGAAATAAAAATATTTAAAATATAGTTCGTTTAAAGAAAGCGGGAATATAAATAAGCACGCATGCAATCATTGTAAGGTGGAAGGCGAGAGAACTAGAAGGTGAGAGTGGTGGAAAGAGAGAGAGCTTTAAAGAGAGAGCGTTTTTTCTATTTCCTTCTCTCCTCCCTTCCTACATGAAAATAAATTTACATCTTTCTTTCACTCACTCTCTATATATGACTTCTGGCAAACACACAAGCAACGTTCACAGCCTTTTATTATAATAAAGATTTAAAGTCAAAAATATTTTTAGATTGTGAGAATATTTTATATATATATATATATATGTATATATATATATATATATATGTATATATATATATATGTATATATATATATATATAATGATTTGCTGATACAAATCCTACTAATTAACCCATAGATGGGGGTGAGAAGAAGTGGATCCATATCTTTCTGAGGAGTATTGGTGCGAATATAACGAACCCAACTGGAATTGGAAGCCGGCTCTACGAGTTCTAAATGCTCAATGTTACTTAACTTCGATGATCGTACGAGAACCGGTGTTTCAAAGTGATACGGTCGTAAGCCGCCCTCTCTTTTGAAATGAAAACACCTCAAAACTGATTTGTCAGTTGAATATTTTGAACTGAGTTGCGAGACTCAATGAAACTGAATATTTTGACTGTTACCAGTGTTTTTATTCTTATTTCTTTTTCGAAAAAAGAATATCGGAATTTTCTGTTCACACGTAAACTGTGCTTAACTAAAGAAAAGACACTAAACTCTCATCTCATAGAAATACCACACCTAGCGCGTATCAAAATTCTTCCACTAATGAAATAGAGGGATTATATTACTAACCAATTTATTATGTGTCAACGTATTTAGTTATTGCATTTAACTTAGTTATTGGAGCAACCAATCAGAATCCAAATTACAACACGAAAACTAACCACTACGCACCCAAATAATTAGACACAAAGGTCAGCTTTGTAAAGAACAAAGCCATAATAATGGCGCACGTAATTAGGATTTAAATGAAAATACTTTTTGAAAAAACTTCTTTGAATTCAAATTTGCTAACAAATCTCTATTATTATAGTCTTGGAATTTTAAATACGTTTTTCTAATTTGACACAATGTCAATAAAAGGCATGAGTCAAATGCCACCTTCGCTAATTATAGTTTGTCCTAGGTTAAATTATATTGAAAGAAGAAGAAGAAGAAGAAGAAGAAGAAGAAGAAGAAGAAGAAGAAGAAGAAGAAGAAGAAGAAGAAGAAGAAGATGAAGAAGAAGGTGCTTCATATAAAATGTTATTTTGATTACAACTAAAATATTCCTCAGAGAAAAATTTCCATATTTCCTTCGTGAAGATTTTTATTTTGCATTTCCAGAAGTTTTCATGCATATTTTATTTTAATTACTAAATTGACACATGATAAATACTCAAATGTTACTTTGTATTTTACTCTGCAATGACAAAGCAGCTGTATTCATTTATAATTCTGTCCTTCCAATATTTTTTTTTGTAATTGTCTTTAGCAAAGTTTTGGACGCAATTTATATTCTTTGCCAGATCAATTTGCCGTTAAAATATGTCGCCATTGTTTTTTCAGTTGTATATGAATTAATACATGTGAATTTTCTCTTTCTTCGTATTAAATACTCTTTTTACTTTATTATATACCTGAAATTTCGTCATTCTTTTTGTTCCCTATTCATTGTATCTTCAAACCTCGTAATGTATTATAAATCAACAGAGTTAAACTCTTGAATACTTCCTCTATTCTGGGGAGGTTTTTGGTTGATGCGGTCGATTCCACAACAAAGTTGCATTATTCTTTTTCGGCCGGGTGATCGCTAGATTTTTTTTTTTTAGTTCGGAGGTAAAATGAGAACTTCAAGAAAAGGTATTTTATCTTTCTACCTTATTAAAGACGTCGACGTATTATACCTAACCAGTGGGGTCGCTATATCCCCCACCACTGGGAAGAAAATTTCCCGCACACGAAATTAACACGTTTGCATTCTTCGAGGGGTAAAGATAAACTCCACGAAATAACTTTCTATGTCTCTAACATTCCCACGTTCGGCTCAGCCAATCAAAAACCACTTCCTTTGTTTTGTCTACAAGCTGACACCGAAGGATAACCTCAGAAGGTCTGAACCAAATACACTGCCACTAAAAATTATACTCTGAAATTATCATTTCACAAAACATATCTGAAGCAAGCATTCCTATACATTTATGTAGTGTACATATTTCTGACTCTACGTAGAAATAAGTTACTAGTAAAAGGAAGTTGTGATATAGTCATCACCATTAGCCGGAAACCTGCCTTGCAAACATTTTTATTAACAATTATTTATGGACAAATGAAAAGGTCTGAAATTAACAGATTTTTTTTTACTAAAGCAGACGTTAAAAACTATCTTCTCTTCTTTCTTTCATTTTCAGGCTGAAAGCAAGTAGTGTCTCTGATATGTCAATTCCCTGTTTTCAGCCAATAGCCGATACACCCCAACACGCTGAATTGGAACTAAGGTGGTACTAAAAAAATTATAGAGAAAATGATTCATCTGAATATAAGCAGTAACAAAGCAAAAAGGATTACAAGTAATTAATAAAAACAATCATACTGGAAAATTTTGTAAAATAATAACATTGAAAAGCTGCATATAGCAAATAACAGTAATAAGAGGGAGTACAGTGATGGTTGAAAACTCGCAAAGTCAGGAAGGAAACTGAAAGTAATTATAGAGAATTTAGTGAGAGTAGTCAAAGTGCAGACAAACCTCTCATCTACGGACCCCTATCAATGAACTTCGGATGCAACGGAC